>JABAKD010000025.1:15753620-16167491 GCA_012845835.1 Undaria pinnatifida | reverse complement strand
CCCCCCCCCCCCCCCCCCCCCCCCCCCCCCCCCGCCCCAACCCCCCCCCCCCCCCCCCCCGCCCCCAATAATATACTGGTGCCAAAACCGTCAGATTTATCCCCTCGAAAGGATTTATAGCTTACATGCACAAATTGCCCCTTTCCCCCCCCTCCGCCCCCCTCCAAACCCGCTCGCTCTTGATCAAAACCAGGCCCCCCTTTCCCTTCACAGCTGTCAGATTTTGTCCCCCTCAGAAACGGGTTTTATAGTTTCCGCGCACAGACTGACTAAAATCATCCTGTTGACCCTGATAGCTACACTGTAGCTGTAAGGGGAGTCGCCGACCTATATCCTTAATGAGGACACACAACTCGTAATGCGCGCGATCGGAGTATCACACACAGCTTGCAAAGATGAGTTTCGACGAAATCTTCGATCTCACAGCTGGAGTGTATTTTAATTTTTATAATATATATGCAAGTGGTGACGTTTCACGAGCACCACTTTAGTCTTCTAGACTACCTCCCCCCACTACACCCCCCGAACCAACAACAAACAGCTGAGCTGCGCCTTCGCAGCAAGGCTTCGTAGCGCTTTCGTGCATACGTTTGTCATCGCGCTGGCCGTTCTCGTCGAAGAGGACGGTTGAGTGGCTAAAACGCCCCCCGCGAGAGAAGGAGCATCTTTCCTAACCAGAGTCTTGCAGGGGGAGGGGGGGCACCTTGACGAAGCACCGGCTACGCCCAACGCCCACATGATTGCTGCGTCCACTGCACCGCGACCTGTGCCAGGTAGAGAAGATAATAATCGTGAACGGGGTATTAGAAGAAGAGAAGATCGGACGCGTATCACCATGGTTTCACCTGTTTCTTGTCTACAGCAGTGTAGTACGAAGCACCAAGCACGTTATGGAAGTTATCAGATGTTTATGGGATTTATTCAATACTAAGTTGTTGTCTCATATTTAGGACCCCTCCAGTTATCTGTGTCGTATACATTTATGCTCTTTTTGTTGTAGAATAAAAACATACTCCAGCTGTGAAAGATTTTGTCGAAACTCATCTTTGCAAGCTGTGTGTGATACCCCGATCGCACGTATCACTGCTGTGTGTGCCCTCACTAAGGATATAGGTCGGCGACTCCCATTGCAACTACAGTGTAGCTATGAGGGTCAACAGGGTGACGTTAGGCAGTCTGTGCGCGGAAACTCTAAAACCCGTTTATGAGGGGGACAAAATCAGACAGCTGTGGAAGGAAATGCATCAGTTTATCAAGTTTAAGTGAATCCTGTAAGTCGAATAACCGGCGAGGGGAGGGCGGAGTTTTTAAGGACGTGGGGGCCTGATTTTGATCAAAAGAGGGGCGGGAGGGGTGGATGGGGGAAGGGACAGGTGGGGTAGGTCAATGTGTGCGTGGAATCTACAAATCCTTCTTGTGGGGGAGGGGGGCGGGATGTGGCGGATGGGGGGGGGGGGCTTCAGGTCACATAGATGTAGGGGTTTGCTATACGCGTGGTGCTAGGTCTGGGCGATGGTGCGGGTGGTGAAAGCTCCTATTATTGTCACATCTTCTTGTGCCGTATACCTGCTCCGCTCTTCTAGTCGTCTGTCGTATACAGAGCAGTCTCAGTACCAATATTATACAGATACTATAATATAAAAATTTAAATACACTCCAGCTGCGAGATCGAATATTTTGTCGAAACTCATCTTTGCACGCTGTGTGTGATACTCCGATCGCGCGTATTACGGGTTGTGTGTCCTCATTAAGGATATAGGTCGGCGACTCCTCTTGCAACTACAGTGTAGCTATCAGGGTCAACAGGGTGTTGTTAGGCAGTCTGTGCGCGGAAACTATAAAATCCGTTTCTGAGGGGGACAAAATCTGACAGCTGTGGAAGGAAATGCATCAGTTTATCGAGTGAATCCTGGAAGTCGAATAACCGGTGAGGGGAGGGCGGAGTTTTGAAGGACGTGGGGGCCTGATTTTGATCAAAAGGGGGGCGGGAGGGGGGGAGGGGGGGGACGGGACGGGTGGGGCAGGTCAATTTGTGCGTGGAAACTATAAATATTTCTTGTGGGGGAGGAGGGGGGAATGTGACGGGGGGGGGCGGGGGCGGGAGGAGGGCTTTAGGTTGCATTGATGTAGGGGTTGGCTATACGCGTGGTGCTAGGTCTAGGCGATGGTGCGGGTGGTGGGTTGAAGGAGGGGGCGTTGGGGACGGGGGTGGGTGGGAATTGCAGCAGCGGCATGGATGGCTCTGAAACGATAACGAGGCGATATCCAGGGCGTGGAAGTGTTTATTACTCTGGCGGATTTCGATAGTAGGTGGGGCGTTTAAGCAAGAGAAAGCAAGCGAAAAAAAAAAAGAAAAAAGGCGGGGGGGGGGGGGGGGGGGGAAGAGTTTTCAAGAGGTTCAGGTCACATTAATATTAAAATCAAGGATTTGGTCGACACTGATGTTCGCAACATTGTGTGTAATTCTCCGATCGCGCGTATTAATCATATATGTAGGGGCCTACTATACGCGCGGTGGTGGGTAGGCGATCGTGCGGGGTGTGGGGAAGGAGGGGGCGTTGGAGGGGGGAAGGGGGGATTAAGGAAAGCTACGTCATGGATGGCTAGAAAGATAATGACGTGATATCAATGGCTTATTAGTGTTTATTACTCTGTCCGATTTTGATTGTAAGTGGGGCGTTTGAACGAACTGGGCGGGGAACAAAGGGGGGGGGGGGCGGGGGGGCGGAGATGAGTTGGAGCTACGGCATGGATGGCTAGATGGATAATGAGATGATATCAGCTGGCTGGTAGTGTTTACTACTCTGGCAGATTTTGATTTCCGGTGGTGCGTTTAAACAAGACTAATCGGGGGGGGGGGGGGGGGGGGGGGGGCGAGCATTTCGATTTGTGCGCGGAAACTATAAACCCTTGAAGGGGACGAATCTGACGGTTGTAGCAAGAAGACACCCATTATATCACCCGCCTGGTAATGTTTATTTTTCTAGAAGGTTTGATGTCACATGTAGTATGCAACCCAGCTCTTAGGTGTAGTAAACAACGTGTTAAAAGCTTCATAACTTGTTTTTGTACATGGATCGAAAGATAGAATAGTTCAATCGATAGGTACAATCATGTAGATACCATTATTTTCTGACATCGCTAGTTATGAGGAGATGCATATTGCCAAATACATCAGGCGAGGTGATGGTCATGCAATGTCACCGCCGTTGAGAACGACAGGGAGAGATGCGAATCGTTATTGTTTTGAAAGGAACGCTTAGTGTACACGCGCTCAATTACGTTTTACTTCGTTAGTCATACTTCGCTTGGCATAGGTTGGCAGGCGATCATGCAGGTGGTATGTACGGAATACCTTACGTAATAAGTTGGTAGTGCGGTTTACCGCAATTAATTTTAGCATACCTCTCTGTATCTCCTTTTCACATTATTAATGTCTCATATATACGATTTTACGCCTTTGATTTTTGCCGTGCCGATAATATATTATGTTATGATGAAAACAAATAAACGTACACCCGATGTCCGCGCTGATTCTTCAGCCTACATGCCATGCCCAGAGATATACAATTTTTGTGGCCACACACTGCTGCTGTGAGACAGAGTTAACCAAACAAACGCAATTTTCTCTTCACGATGCACATGTTCGAGGAGGCTCTCTGTTTCGTACCTCCGTCTATGCCTTCGTTTCCAATGGCTGGGTTCAGCCGTCCCAGGCCATCTCAACCCCGACACTTTTCTCGTCCTCGCTGTCGTGGTGTTTGCTTACCCACACGATGCCCAGCCTCTTTTCTCCTCACGCTTTACCTCTTACCCTCTCCGCTGTGGCGATGCTCCTCCTTTGCTTTGCAAGCAAGAAAAACGAAAGAAAACAAGAAAGGAAAGAGAAGTATATCTCATACTCCAACAATGGAAACAATATAACGAGTACACATTCCTATTATTATTAGTTCAATATGACGCAAGTTTAGTAGATTTTTTATCGGAGCTACACCATCTGTCTACGCTACGAGTATGTACGTAGTCTATATATACCGGTAGGCTATTTTCTACTTGACTCTTCGAGCACCGCACTCCCGATATGGGGACAAAACACTTGGATTTAGATCTTGATTAGACTGTGAAAATTGTATGAGTTGGAAATGGGTCATTAGACTATATACACAGGTATACACAGGTTTTACCCCTGTAACAAAAGCACTTTTTTCATGTCCAACCAAGAAGTTCCTGCCCTCTTTCTCAAAATAATTAATTATTAGAAAAGCAACTACCCACCTACCTGATGCCTCGACGAGCACCTCTGTGCGCTGACTCGTGGTCTGTGCTGTTCTGCTGCTCGCGGCGACAACCAACATCAACCCTAGAGAGGGCGTCGTGATCCTTCTGCAAATATCTGATCAAAGCCTTGGTACCATTCATTGCGAGTGCACAGGGCACACTCCTTGCCTTCTCAGCGCGGCAGGCTTCAGGCAGCATGTATGTGGCGTTTTCGCCATGGTTCGGCCCAGACGGAGCCGCCGTTGAAAACTTCGCGAAGCAGGGCCAGACAGCAGGCATCGTTTGGCCGAAACTTGCAGCGACAATCACCTTTTTTGTGGGTGTTGATGTCGAACAAACAGTCAATGAAGCTTGATGCTACTACAGTCGCATGGGAAGCCGCCACTTGAAAATAGCATTTATTTCACGCCCAGGATTGGGGGTGTCGACGGTGGGGTGTGGCGATTTGTGACAACGCAGCTAGCTGGGTGGTGCTCACGCATTGTTGGCACGCATTTCCGGGTTTCCTGTGTATGTGCGTGTGTATATACGTACTTTCTGTTTTCGTACTTTTTACGTAGTTTCAATTTACCGATATCCAACATATTTTTTTATTGTTTGTTCTATTTCCACGGTGTTTTATAAATTATAAATTATGAATTCTTAAATGAGCTGACAAATAAAAAACAATAAGACTAAAGGAATATAAGAATCACTCCGAGTATACAAATACTGGTTGATACTAGTCTTCTATATATTCGCGTAATAAATATTAAATTTCATATCGTTGTATTTTACAACAATTATTAAATATAATACTTAAAATATGAAATGCCAGTAGTATGGCAGTAGTAGTAGTAATAGGAGTAGCAGTAGTAGTAGTTGTAGTAGTTGTAGCAGTTGTAGTAGTAGTAGTAGATTAGCCAAGCTAACAACGGGGGCATTTTCGACTTTTGACACGAAACCGTGCAGAAATCGTCATGAACCGTGAAAACCGTGACCCTAAAGCACCGTTCCGCGCGCCGATATAACCGCGGGTTTTCTACGGTTCAAGCTAACCGCACCGTTAAATAACCGGTCGAACGGTTGTTGGCTTGATGCATACGGTGCGGTTCGGTGCGGTTTTAAAAAATCGGGAATCTTATGGTACCGTTCGATGTGGTTTTTGGATATTATTGTAAATTCTACGGTGCGATTCGGTGCGGTTTAAAAAAATATAGACTATAATAAATGCTACGGTGCGGTTCGGTTTTTTTTTCATGTATCCTACGGTGCGGTTCGGCACGGTTTTCAAAAATCAGGAATCCTACGGTGCGGTTCGGTGCGGTTTTGAGGAGGGCAAAAGTCCTACGGTGCGGTTCGGTGCGGTTAACCGCGCCGAACCGCACCGCACCGATCGATGATAGGAAAAACCGCACCGTGAAGAACCCTGAAAACACCCCACTCGCTATACTTCGGGATAATATATCAGCGTTTGAGGGTGTAAGGCTACATACAGAGTAGTAGGACATACAGTTTAGGGCGTACATAGTGTACTATTACAGCAGCTAGCAGTACACTCTGTAGTAAGTAGTGGAGATGGAAGAGGTTAGTTGTCGGCGACCCCCGATATATACCGCACTTTACCTTCATTTTTATTGCCCAACACAGAAAAACTCCCATCCCACACCCTGATGATCCCACCCCGTATGATTTTCGTCCTTGGTTAGGGGTTGGGCTTTCTGGGGTCGAATTGGGATCTGATCCCACTCGGAGGCTATGAGCGCGTGGGGAGCGCGAACCGTAACCTTGTGGCTTTCAAATCAGGAGGGCTGCACTCATTTTTGGACTGCAAGCAGAGCTGGGGAGCGCCCCAAACTGTTCCCTTACGCATAATAATATTATAAAAATTAAAATACACTCCAGCTGTGAGATCGAAGATTTCGTCGAAACTCATCTTTGCAAGCTGTGTGTGATACTCCGATCGCGCGCATTACGAGTTGTGTGTCCTCATTAAGGATATAGGTCGGCGACTCCCGTTGCAACTACAGCAGTGTAACTCGTACCACCAGGATCAACATGGTGATGTTTACTAATCTGTGCGCGGAAACTGTAAAACCTGTTTATGAGGGGAACAAAATCCGACAGCTGTGGAAGGAAATGCATCAGTTTATCAAGTGGATCCTGTAAGCCGAATATCCGGTGAGGGGAGGGCGGAGTTTTGAAGGACGTGGGGGCCTGGTTTTGATCAAAAGGGGGTCGAGAGGACCACATAGTAATATGTAATACATGCAACCTTCGCTCCTGATGACGCAATTTTTAGATTGCATCATCAGTACTATTATTATTGTTGCTGATCCTCGCCGTTGGTTGTAGAGAACTGTGGCTACAATCACAGCACGGGGGGGATAGTTTTACATGATACCAGATAGTAGATGTGGAATTAAGGCTTCTTAGTATTATTTATGGAGGTTGCGAATTTCGATGAAATATACCTGATATAAATGTATATTTCGAAATGAAGCAAAATAGCCATGCTACGATGATAGATAGAGGAGGTGCACCAATTTTTTTCTGCGGTTCTTCGATTTGGGAGCATAATTATTAAAAATTAACCCCACGAGAGATCCACAAACTGTTTTGATTGGAGAAAAACATAGCAGCCACCACCCCGGATGAGGTACACAACGAAAATCAACATAAAAAACAAACTTCAGTTGAGCATTTATTTTCCGACGATTTAAAATTAATTTTGGGTTAAGGGAGCCCCGCCATTCAGAACCATTTCAGAACAAAAATGCTATCATCATACTTCTTCTATGGTGATGAAATTATCGGCTGTTCTCCACCGACACCATCGTCTTCGCCAGTATCATCGTACTACGTAGCATGCGCCAGAACGAAGCTCAGGTCTCGAGAACGAGATTCCTTCGAGACTCATGGACGGGGTATATTTTCAAGCTGCTGCCTGTGACTTCGATCAAATGCACGAGAGCTAGACTTGGCACCACCCATCCCTGCTGGCAGGCGGCTTGTTTTCTTACCGCTTTGGAAAAAACCAAACGAACAAACTGTTCGTCGCCCAAACGAACCCGAGATTCAAATGGCGAGAAGTTCTCGCAACACACAACAAGCAAGCAAAAAGACAAACATTACTTCAAAAATGATATAGACAGGCTGCAGGCTGCATAGTAGATACCAGGTATAGACTATATATAGATAGATGGATAGATAGACTATATTTTATTATGAAAATTTAATTACACTCCAGCTGTGAGATCGAATATTTTGTCGAAACTCATCTTTGCAAGCTGTGTGTGATACTCCGATCGCACGTATTACGGGTTGTGTGTCCTCATTGAGGATATAGGTCGGCGACTCCCCTTGCAACTGCAGTGTAGCTATCAGGTTCAGCAGGGTGATGTTAGGCATTCTGTGCGCGGGAAGTATAAAATCCGTTTCTGAGGGGGACAAAATCTGACAGCAGTGGAAGGAAATGCATCAGTTTATCGAGTGAATCCTGTAAGTCGAATATCCGGTGAGGGGAGGGCGGAGTTTTGAAGGACGTGGGGGCCTGATTTCGATCAAAAGGGGGGCGGGAGGGGGGGAGGGGGGGCAGGGGACGGGTGGTGCAGGTCAATTTGTGCGTGGAAACTATAAATATTTCTTGTGGGGGAGGAGGGGGGAATGTGACGGGGGGGCGGGCGGGGGCGGGGGGGGAGGGATTTAGGTCGCATAGATGTAGGGGTTTGCTATACGCGTGGTGCTAGGTCTAGGCGATGGTGCGGGTGGTAGGGAACGAGGGGGCGTTGGGGGCGGGGGTGGGTGGGAATTGCAGCAGCGGCATGGACGGCTCTGAAACGATAACGAGGCGATATCCAGGGCGTGGAAGTGTTTATTACTCTGGCGGATGGATTGTGATAGTAGGTGGGGCGTTTAAGCAAGAGAAAGCGAGGGAAAAAAAAGAGGAAAAAAAGGCGGGGGGGGGGGGGGGGGTGGGGAGGGGGGAGGGCTTTCAAGAGGTTTAGATCACATATAATATAAAAATCCTATGTTATCCAATAGCCAATGCTGATGACACATAATCACATATCATAAAAAGTCGTGTAGATGAAATGTCATCAGACTACAGCAGTTTCACCGCTTGACAGACAAACGCTTTTTTTACACGCACAATCGAGTTTGTGTACTTGCGCGAGGCTATCACCGCAGACGGAGACCTTAGCATTGTTGAAGTAACGCGGCGTCTTCAGAGAGCCTGGGCGTGCTTCCAGCGGTAGAAGATGGGAATCTATGATCGCCCGGGTGTGCCCTTACGGTTGAAGGTGCGGTTGCTGAAAGCCGAGGTGGTCGAGACATTGCTTTACGGTCGCATGACGTGGAGCCCGAACAAGCCTGACTATGACAGGCTACGACGGGTTCACCGCTCCATGCTCCTCTGATGCCTTGGATGGCGGACCCGGAAGCGCAACAACCACACCCTATCGTACGACGACGCGCTTACCATGGCAGCTTCCGAGAGCATAGAGGTGATAGTGCGCAAACGGAGGATATTGTTTGCGGGATTCGAAGCACGTATGGCGGAGGGGCGTCTGCCACAGAGGGTGATGTTTGGGGAGCTTGTTGGGGGTACGGGCTACTCAGTGGAGCAAGAGAAGGACCGGCTGGCTCATCTGAAGGGGGATATGTCGGTCTTTGGATTGAAACTCGAACGGTGGCGGAAGGCTGCTCAGAAGGCCACCGGCAGATGGTTTCGACGAGTAGAGGAGGGCGCCGAAATGTTCATGCGGAATTGCCATGAGGCGGAGAGACGCAAAGCTGCAGAGCGACACGCAAAGTCTGCGGCAGCGCCATCCACCGTCGGCATCTCTGTGCAGCCAAGGGGAGAGGGGAGGGGGGGAGGGGGGAGGGGGGGAGGGAGGGGGGGGGAGGAGTGAAGGGGGGAAGGGGTGGGGGGGGAGAGGGCGTCCTGCCCAAGAAGATACTGAAGTCAGGGTCTGGCCATCATCGTCTTGAAATTTGTGGGCATTCCAATGGCCGTCACAAGATAGCGTAAGATAGCGTAAGACCGCCCAGACTTCTTCACCTTGTTGCGTTCTCTCCACCGTGCGGTTGATGATGCACTTGACACCCTCTACAATAAGCCCAATGCGTCTTTAGTCAGTTCCGAGGGTCTGCTAGTATGACATTTACCAGGTATTATCCTCTTTTTCTTCCTTGCTTCCTCTTCAGGTCTTCTTCTCTTTTCTTGCTATTTCTTGTCTCTTCTTTTCGGTCCTTACCTTTTTCGTTTTTCGCTTTTTGGTTTTCGCTTTCTTGTCTTTTCTTTTCTTTATCTTCGTTTCTGTTCTTTTGTTTCTTTTTTCCAATTAATTGACTTGTGTGTCTGCCGTGCGTGTTCGTAGTGATAAGTACTACGTGCAATATAAACGTGGTAGTCTTCCTTGGGTGGCAAGCGGAATAACTCGGTTTTTCCAGGCGCGAAGAAGTGAGACGTATGCACCAGTATGGACCTGGCACATCGTAGGCTGACTCCTGATTTCACTTTTTACATGTTCCTGGTGGAGGCATGAATTGCGTCAGCTGTGATATATGCGTGTACCACCTTTGGTTCGTCTGTGTTTTTTCCCTGGGTTATTCGTCACCTTCAGAGTGACTGGAGCGTGTCCGGTGACCACAGACTTGATTCAACAACAACAAGGTTGGTAGTATAGTCTATATACTATATATAATCACCCTGTTGACGCTCATAGCTACAATGTAGTTGCAAATAGAGTCGCCGACCTATTACATCCTTCATGAGGACAAACAACCCGTAATTCGCGCGATCGGAGTATCATACACAGCTTGCAAAGATGAGTTTCGACAAAATCTTCGATCTCACAGCTGGAGTATATTTTTATTTTTATAATACATGTAGCTTTGACAGAGAGAGGCTGTCAATGCTGTCATTTTAGCCAAACCGCCTTGACAGCCCAGCAGGCGGCTGCGACGATGGCGCCCAAACCATGAAAGCACGGGATCTCTGGAGACACCAAAAAATGTGAGATCGAGGGTTTTTGTGGAACAAGAAGGCGACCTTTGCAGCACAAATTTTGTACGATGTATTATAAAAATTAAAATACACTCCAGCTGTGAGATCGAAGTATTATATGAAAACAATTACACTCCAGCTGCGAGATCGAAGATTTTGTCGCAACTCATCTTTGCAAGCTAGCTGTGTGGGATACTCCGATCGCGCGTATTACTGGGTGTGTGTCCTCATTGAGGATAGGGTAGGTCGGCGACTTCCCTTGGAACTACAGTGTAGATATCAGGGTCAACAGGGTGATGTTAGTCAGTCTGTGCGCGGAAACTATAAAACCCGTTTCTGAGGGGGACAAACTCCGACAGCTGTGTGGAAGGAAATGCATCAGTTTATCAAGTGTATCCTGTAAGTCGTACAACCAGTGAGGAGAGGGCGGAGTGTTCGAAGGGGTGGGAGGGGGTTTGAGGGAGGGGTGGACGGGATTTCCAACAGTTTTAGGTTGCATAGATGTAGGGACTTGCGATACATGCGGGGCTAGGTCTACGCGAGGGTGCGGGTGGTAGGGAAGGAGGGGGCGTTTGGGGCGGCGGGGAGGGGGGGGTGATTCATTGAAGCTACGGCATGGATGGCTAGAAAGACAATGAAGGTGACATCAACTGCCTGGTAGTGTTTACGTACTACTCTGGCATATTTAGATTTTGGGTGGGGCGTTTGAATAAGAGGGAGCGGGGAAAAGGAAAAAAAAGGGGGGGGGGGGGGGAGGGGGGCGGAATGTGGCATTTCGATATTTGCGCACCAGCCGAGATTCGAACCTTAAATGTGAAATGGATGAACCACGGCGGTCGTTTGCTAGCAAAATTTCAAGTTTTTTTGACGAAATTTTAAAATCTAGAATAATTCAAATCGGCCATTTTCAAAGTTCGTTTTTTTTTATATGATATTATACGCATCAGTTATTTCATATCATACTTGCGATAATTTAGCTCTGTTGGTATCTTATAAGCCAATCGATCCGGTGGGGGTGTCGTGTCAGGTTATCCTCGCGAGCCTGGTATAGGCCAGTTTCGTGAGTTCGAATTCCCCGGAGTGCATACTCGTTCAAATTCGTGGTGACTTTTTCTTGTGCACAAATTGACTTGCGGAAAGCGCGAGAGCGTGAGTTTAGCAGCACTCGATGAAAAATCGACGAGCAGTGGGATTGTTGAACCCTATGCGCAATAAACTTTGAAGGCAAGAACCGAGGGGGAGAAGGGACGACACATGTGGCCACAGCTTGTTGGAGAGTAGATGTCTGTGAAAGAAAAAGTGTGTACACCATCAATGCAGCCGGCCAGGTATACAAACAGGAGACAGGGGCCACCACGAGCGACTAGGCCGGAATCTCGGTTTTCGTGGAGGGAACCGCGTCGGCAGGAGTCTGGATTCGACGACGAAGGAGGAGGTCGAATGAGCGTCGACGGGCGGAGAAGAGACGGATTGAACTCTCCCTGAAAGAGAACTTCTGTTTTTCAGATCAGCACCGCACGCTGCGAGGAGCATTTTGTTTTTTTAGACGGAGGAGAAGGGAAACCGACTACTGGAGTTGAGTTGCCAACCAGAGCAAGTGCGAAGGAGCGGGCCGAGTGATCTAAGGCGATGAAGCGGCCAAGGAGAACCGCAGCAGGAGGATGGCGCACGGAAACCCACGGCACGCACGCACACCATCATCACGAGAGCAGCGATCGTCTTTTTTCTGTTTCTTTTAACAGGCAGTAGTGCAACATGTTACCTTCGTCACTGATTTTTGTAGAGTTGGTAGTAAAGTGGTATACCCTTCACGGGGAACACTTCCCCCGCAAGTTTCAGGCACGGGCGTCGTAGCTGCGCTGAGACCTGTGAGATAACTCGGGAAGACGTGACGATCATTGATGTTTGCTAAGTCAAGTGGTTTTTCGTTCGATTGCTCTTTCTTGCTGCATGCCCGCGGTCGTCACTCTGACAGCACTCCAGATAGCAAGTGCGTTCGTCTGTGCCCACGATTACGATTACCGTGCGGTTCGTACGGTGCAGGCAGCCCAACCGCTGTAGTTTGTAGCCGCGAGTTGGTTAGTTTTGGGAACGGGTGAACTCTATGATTCTGTACTGGAGTGGATACCCGCGGTCATGTGAGTTTAGTTTGCACATTGGATCATTTCACTCGTGCACCTTCATCGTATTGTGCGTTTCAGGTGGGAAAAAAGCGTGCGGTGGGGGTCCCTCTATAGTGCGGTTTATATAGTGCGGGTGGCCGGTACAATATGGGTGAAACCGCTTGGCACAACTTAGACCCCTCAATAGTGCGGGTGCCGCATTATTCGAGGCACGCCTGTATAGTGCGGGTTTGTTCGCTCTCAGAACCCTCTATAGTGCGGGTCTGACGTCATAACGGCCTAGATGCGCGGTCAAATCCACAGACAAGTTCCCGACATACATACACAAATCTACCCGTAGCATAGCAGCGGGATACCCTACTGGCCACGAGAACAGCAACAGCAGAGGCACACGATGCCATGTGCAGCAGGCGAACTCTGCCATCTCAGCACCTACCTGCACACCTAAAGCCCCCGACCCCCGACGGGCACCAATGCCGAGGAGGATGCGGCGGCAGACTGCACGGCATATGCGGCGAGGTGGAGGAGGAAGGCGAGAGTGAAATTAATTGCATCTGTCATACGTGCTTGCACTCTCAACAAGCCGCTACGGCTGCCACGGGCAAGCGCAAGGCGCAAAAAGCGGGCTGCATCCCAAAACGCACGCAAGCGGCGGGGGGCAAAAAGGCGGACCGAAGTGCACCACGCACAAGGTTGAGTCTGGACCAGAGATCGGTTCTCTCAGACTTCCATCAATCGGCTCAGACGTGGGCATCAATCGAAGACCAGAAGGATGTTGTCGAGGCGCAGCGGTTGGATGAGGCGGATGGCGTGACGGCGGCCTTGAAGGGCTTGTCGGTGGAGGGGTGGGAGTCTTCGGACAGCGAGGAGGACGAGGAGGAGGATGACGAGGACGGAAACATCGGAGGCGGGCGTGCTGAGCCACCGCCTTACGCGGAACTTTCCAAACACTTCGGCCCCCTAGAAAACTACTCGGCAGGGTGTGGTTTGGGCGAGACCAGCTACTTGTTCAAGAGGGCACGGATGCTGATGATCGAAGCACATGCATCGAAGCCATCTCGCCAGACTGATGTCCGGGCGTATTTTGACTCGTAGATCAATGAGGGCCGTTTTGCTGCACATGTTTTGAATTAGTCGCTTTTGGTTAGGGTTTACTTCTTTGTTTTTTTTTCGTAATAATTTCAAGCCAACCCCAATAACGTGGGTGGCATTGTGTAGTGTGGGGTGTTCTTCGAGAAACTGAGGGACAGCGTGCGGGAAGGACATTAGCTTGGGTCCTTATTGTGCTTGTGTTCTTTTTGTTGAACGTGTTTCCCCCTGCTTTTTCTTTGTGGGTGTCTGGGTTTTGTTGAAAAGGTGTTTCTTTGTGTACGTGGACTCACCTGTTTGCTTTTGGAATGCTCTTGGATAATGTTCTGTAGCTTTCATTGTAGGGTGTTCCCTTGTGATTGCTTTTCCAATGCCCACGGAACCGTCGATGCATAACGAAACAACAACCACCGGGCTGTGCACAGACACACTTGTTGGGACACTCAGCGTTTATTGCGTAACATGTCGTGGACCAAATATCCTCTCGGCTGTCCAGGATTTGGTTTTCACCGCTGCACAGCAGTACATCAGTTCTGCACAGCTGTATTTGCACCAACCTGCATGTTCTCTTCCAACTGCTGAGCGGCCTCGGGCTTCTATCCGCGTGGCGGCACTGATATCTATTCAACCCCTGACTGGTTGCATACACTACAGTGCCACCTTCATAACCGTCGTTGTTGCCTACATCCGACTCTTTATTCTAGTGATATCGCGAATAGTTCGCATACCCGCACTGTTGGGGATTCTGAGAACCCCAATAGTGCGGGTATGCGCACTAGTTAGACGCTTATTTATATAGTGCGGGTGCCCCCTATAGTGCAGGCGAAATTGCATGGCACATACCCGCACTATAGAGGGACCCCCACTGTAGTATTTCCCGGACGAATTATAATTTAATGTGTTTTTTCAGATCTTCCTAGGGCTCCTATACCTCTGTGTGACCACGGACTCTGGAGGTTTGACAAGAGTTGACGTGAGACAGCAACAACAACAAATAAACGATGGAGTTTGTGTACTTGGGCGGGGCTATCAGCGCAGACAGAGAACTCAGCATCGAGACAGCGTTGCGTGTTCAGAGGGCCTGGGCGTAATTCCGGCGGTACATGAGGGGAATCTATGATCTCCAAGGAGTGCGCTTACGGTTGAAGGTGCGGTTGCTGAAAGCCGAGTTGATCGAGACACTGCTACTACTCTACGGTTGCATGGCGTGGAGCCCAAACAAGCCTGACTATGACAGGCTACGACGGGTTCACTACTCCATGCTCCTCCGATGCCTCGGATGGCGGAAACGGAAGCGCGACGACCACACCCTATCGTACACCGACGCATTTGCCATGGCAGGTTCCGAGAGCATAGAGGCGATTGTGCGCAAACGGAAGATATTGTTTACGGGATTCGTAGCACATATGGGGGAGGGGCGTCTGCCGCAGAAGGTGATGTTTGGGGAGCTTGTTTGGGGTAAGGGTTACTCAGTGGGGCCAGAAAAGGACAGGATGGTGCACCTGAAGAAGGAAATATTGGCCTTTGGAATGGAGTTTGAAGCGGGGCGAAAGGTTGCACAAATTGCCGGATGATGGTTTCGACGGGTGAGGAGGGAGCAGAGGCTTTCGTTTGGAATGCCATGACGCGGAGTGATGCAAAGTAGAGCGACACGCAAAGGTCGCGGCAGCGCCATCCACAGTCGGCATCTCTAAGCGGCCGAGGGGAGGGGGGCGTCGGGGGGAGGGGGGTGGGAGGGGGGGGTGTGGGAGGGGGAAGGGGGGTGTGGGAGGGGGAGGGGGGGGGGGTGTGGGAGGGGGGAAGGGGGAAGAGGGGGCATCCTGCTCAAGAGAGAGACTGAAGTCTGGGTCTGGCCATCATCGTCTTCAAATTTGTTGGCCGTCCAATGGCCGTCACAAGTTAGCGTAAGGCCGCCCTGACTTCTTCGCCTTGTTGCGCTCTCCTCCCAGTGCCATTATTCACTTGATACCCTTTATTATGAGCCCAATGCAGTGTTCAGTCAGTTCCGAGGGCCTGCCCCATTAATGGTATTATGGTGTTTTGCCTTCCTTTCCTTGCTTCCTCTCTTCTTGTCTTTCATATTTTATTATTTTCTATTATTTTCTTTTCCTCTTTCGCTTACTTTTCTTTTCTTTTGGTTTCTTTTGGTTTCTTTTCTTTTCTGTTCTTTGTTTTTTCCAATTGACTTGAGTCTGACGTAATGTCTATAAATAGTGATATGTACTACGTGTAATATGCACGTGGTGTACTTTTCTGGGAGGCAAGCGATGTAGTCGGTACAGTATGAATCTTCCTACGGTAGCCCCCCCCAACTTTTCTTTGACGAAATCGCCGGTTTCAAAACCAGCTCCCGGTCGTATCTCCTGAAATAGGGTGCGTCCTCGACACCCCGACGTCATCGATCGATAGACCCTTGCTTGGGTATCGTATTATTACAGCAGCAGTAATACACCTCACTTCTTTTCTTTCCCCCATCCCATTTATTGTGATGCTCCCATTACTCTCGCTCTCCCAATGCAGTAGTGTAACTTAGATCCGGGGTCATATAGCGGGCTCCCCTCCCCCCTTCCCACTCCGGCACCTGCCCTAATTTTTTTCTCGAGAAGAATTCAGCATTGTCTTCCCTCGTCGACTCGCGTCGATTTGTACCTACCCACGCTGCTAGGCGATTTCAGCAGTTAGTTAGTTGATCCTTTTTTCCCCATATATTTCTGCAAATAAATAAAGCCAAAACAAAACACCGGTGGCTATTTAACTCAATGACCAACGCTAGTATTATTAGTAGTAGTATTCGAACGTAACCCCACTAGACCACCGGGGCGACCGGCTCTATATCACTGCCCCGGTGGCGTGTCAGGTTATATCCTCGAGCCTGGTGTAGGTCAGCTTCAAGAGTTTAAATTCCCCCGAGTGCGTACTCGTACAATTTTTTGTCTTGCGCACTCATTGACTTGCGGAATGCGCGAGAGCGTGAGATAGCAACACTCGACGAAATATCAACGATCAGTGGGTGCTGAACTCTATGAACCAAAAACAATGAAGGCAATAACAGGGGGGGGGAAAGGAAGGACGACACCTGTGACCACGGCTTGACAATTTATGTCCAGAAGTTGGAAAGTAAAAGTGTGCCAAAAAACAAAAAAAAAGATAATTAGAAGATATGATCAACCACCAATCAGCAGCGATAAGGAGCACGTCAAGTACGAAGCAACACAAACATATTTGTCAATTACTTACCAGCACACGACGGCTTGCACTTGACCGGCAAGCGATCACAGCAACGGAGTCAGGGACCACAGCAACAACAAAGCACGCCTTCCTACTGTCTACTTACCACCACCTTCGTGTTGCGCAGCTTAACAGCAGGAGGAGGAACTTGTGTCGGTAAATCCGTGACTTCTGGAGAAAGGGATATTGTATTAATGAGACCTTGGTCTGGAGAGACAGGTCGGGAAGTGGAGTGGACGAATGGGGCGAGCACAAAGGCTGCGATCCCACGCCACTTCGGAAAAATGCACACAATCGGACCAGTGCAACGTACCGATCACGGCAATAAGCCGTTAATCCGACCTCTACCAACAACAAGGGAGTATTCCACCTGACAATTGTCCGATGTACCATAAAATACTCCTACCGTCCAATGTATGACCCTTAGGTGTGTACAATCTACCGAACTACTGCAGCACCACAAAGAGTATTCCTATGTGCTAGCTCGGCAACCACACATCGACAGCTCCGCTATTCAAATAATCCAATCAGATGTTCTACCGAAACTCGGTCGATACACACGGCCGCTATCACGAATGCCCTCCTAGAGGCTGTTGTATCTACCAGACCAAAATATATATCAAAGAAAATCAAAAGAAAATACGACTCAGACTTCTACTTCTCATCCCTCGAGCCAAGTGCAAAGTCGCGGTGAACTTCAAAAAGATCTCTCGGCAGAGCCTTCGTGAGGATGTCCGCATGCTGGTTTTCGCTGGGAACATGCGTGACCTCGATCACACCCTCCTCGGTCGAATTCCTAAGAAAGTGGTGCCTCACGTCGATGTGCTTACTCCTACTCGAGCTAAGCGGATTCTCTGCAAGCGCAATCGCTCCTTCGCTTTCCTCAAGGACGCCGATCTTACGATGCTTCCTAGTAGGCCTCAGGAACTGAGTGATTCCGTTCACAAACAGAGCCTCCTTCAAACCATCGCCAATCGCAAGATACTCTGCTTCAGAAGTCGACTGTGAAACGCATTTTTGCGTCCTAGAAGCCCAAACCACAAGCATCGCAGCCACAAACACCATCGCTCCCGAAACTGATCTACGGTCAGTGGCCTTGCTCGCAAAGTCGGCATCTACCTACACCAACGTTCCTACGTCTACCGAACTGTCCTGCTTGAACTTCAGAGTTAGATGCGCCGTTTCCAGAAGATAATTCAGGATCTTCTGGGCTGCCTTCCACTGGCTTCTCTTTGGCTCGTGAGAGTGCCTCGCCACAGCGAGCACCGCGTTCGAGATGTCGGGCCTCGTCTGGCTGGCGATCTACATCAGGCTCCCCACCACCTCTCGGAATGGCACATCTCCTGCCCCCTCATCCTCTTTCAAGGACCCGCTATCGTTGGCAAGGGAAGCAGGGATCGAGCTGGTGCGACAAGTATTGAATCTCTCGAGAACACTCCTTATGTAACTCTCTTGACAAATTTCAATCGTGCCAGCCTCGCGGTCGCAAATATATTCGCAACCAAGAAAAAACTTGACCTCACTCAAATTCTTCGTAGAAAGAAAGTCACCTAGTGCTTCCACAACCACCTTAGCCAGACTCTTAGTTCCTGCATACAAAATATCATCCACGTGAATCGCGACCATCCCCACCACCTTGTCTCCCATCATGAAACGCAGGGCGCAGGGGTCAGACATAGACTGATCGAAACCAATCCTCTTCAGGTCCGACACTAGCCTCTTGCAGAATGTTCTAGATGCCTGCTTTAATCCGTACAAACTCTTGTTTAAACAGGAAACCTTTCCTGACATCAAACCGCAGCCAGGAGACAACTTTATGAACACCTCGTGATCCATTTCTGACTGAACAAACGCTTGCTCAATATCCCAGTGGAGAATTTTCAAGTTGTACTTGCACGCCAACGCTACTAACAATCGCTGAGATGCAGCATTTACGGTAGGCGAGAACGTCTCAAGATAGTCCACACCATACTTTTGCTTGAAGCCCTTTGCTACAAGCCTAGCCTTGGCCTTTACGATATTTCCTGTTTCGTCTGCTTTCCATTTGAAAACCCATCTAGCAACAACCACGTTGCAGCCTACTGGGGCCTTTACTGCTAACGTGAACGTTCCTGCTCTCATCAAGCCTCCAATTTCGGCAGATATGGCTACCTCCCAAATCTTGGCGTACTTTGATTTCTGGGCTTCTTGATAGCTACCAGGTTCTGACTCAGGGTCCTGAACCAGTTCTTTCGGCAATTCGATTTTGTCGCCTGTTCTCTGCTCCGATGCAAGTGCATATACTATCTCTGATGCGGAGATGGTTCCTAGGGTGGCCACAAGGCCGGGTACGCTCTGCTGGTTAACTGCACGGGTATGCGCGCGAGTCCTACCGTCTCTTACTTCATCATTCTCACGCGCAGCGGTATTAAAGTCAGCAAGCTCAGCGATACGCCCCGGACGACGAGCGGCTGGAGGGGGTGCCTCCGCCTCTACCGGTCCTCCCGACCCAATCGATTATCATGCCCTCCCCGTCCAATCGACTCTACCTCCTCATCCCCTCCCGGATTCCCCATCTCTACCTCCCCTGCCTCCTGCCCTCCCTGCCCCTCACCATCAGTCTCAGGCGCGGGAGAAGACACAGAGGGAGCTGCTCTATCAGAGGAATTGTTCACGGGCGAAGACGGTTCAGAGGTGGAAGATGGAACAGAGGGGGATCGGCCTACACTGCCTGCATCAACACTGACAACCTTCGATTCCAGCACCAGAAGCCGTTACATCACGTCTTAAAAGTGTGTGGGCAACTCCTCTTCCAACAATCGGCCATACCTCGGCTTCTACATCGTCGTCACTTTCCCCCTCTTCCTCCTCTGCGACCTCTATGGACAAGGAAGGTTGCAGTGGAGGGAGCTGTGACGGCAACACCTCCCACGTCACATCTCTCGTCTTCCGAATAGTCTCAGCCCTCGTAAGTACTCAATTACATTCACGGGGGTGGTCTCTCGAAGGACCGACATAGTAGTAGCTCTCACCCTTCGGTAACAGCTTCGACGGTCGCTGCCACCTGCAGTACGCCGGTTTCAAAAACGGATACGGTCCAGCAGGACGAGATTCTCCATACCACATATCATACGGCGACTTAGAGTCAGGGTTAGCAGAACATGGGGTGTAGTTCATTGCTTCGTAATCCCAGTGCATAGCTTCAGCCCAGAGTTTGTCAGTCTTGGGTAACCTCACATGCCCAAAATAAGTTTTGCCTGAGTACGAGCCGCCATCGCGACCTCCTCAATCAATCCCAACCCACGCTCTGCAACACCATTATATTGCGGACTATAAGCCAGAGTAAACTCTTGTTTGATCAAAAGCTCATTACACACAGATGTGAATCCCCGCTCGAAAAAATATCTTCCATTGTCATATCTAACAATCTCAAAACCAATGATGGGATCCCATCAGCACGCACACTTGCAAGAAAACTTCGAAAAGCACTGCCAGCGTTTGATTTATTTATCAGGAAATACATGCATGCAAGCCTTGTGAAATCATCCTTCACCATCATGGGGTAATGTTTACCCCCTACGGACGCAACGTCCTTCCTCCCTTCCATGTAAACAAAAACTCTGCCCGACTTTTTATCTGATCTACTTTTAGTTTCATGAGAAATGCCTTCCCTAATAGCCTTCGACATTGAACATCCCGTACAAGCATGCATGTCACGAACCAACTCGGTACCTAGCCGCTTTGCAGTAGTACGAAGCAATCCCTCGTGCGAATGAGCATAAATGTTGTGGAACTCGTTCACATCCATCATAGTTTCATGCTTGGGGTTTGAAGGATTGAGGGCAGCCAACACCGTACCAAAAGAGTCTTCTCCTAGGCGATACGCAGTCGCAATCAACATGCCATCGAAGTTATGAAAAGTGACTTGTCCTTGAAAAGCAGTCATAACACCATCAGGACCACCAACACCATTCTATGACTCGCCATCAAACTCTGCGCTCGGAGAAAAGAGGTTGTATCCCAAGTTGGGGGAATACAATACGTTCTTCAGCTCTACTGAAAACTCGCTGTCAACAGTCAAAAACACCAACTCCAGTGTTCCAGAGAACCTACCTCACAAGACACGCCACCAATCCCGTTAACGTTATTCTGGCAAGGCTTCAAATTCTTTATGCAAGCGAGATAATCTGCCATGTGACAAGCAGTGCCCGTGTCCGCATACCTTGTTAACAGCGTTCATAATCATATCCTTGTTGACAGCGCTCAAAATCATATCATCTCGTGATGTTAGCAGACACTTCAAACCAGAAACATCATACATCATAATGCCCAACTCTTCACATGCCTGCACAATCACATCATTCCGGCGTGCTAGCAGACATTCCAAATAAGAAACGTCAGACTTCTCATCGCTCTCATCCTCGTCGGCCTCGGATTTCCCAGTCTGTGTGGGATGTAGCGATGATGCGAGCTAGGCAGTCCTTCCTCAAGTGACCATCCTCTCCACACTTGAAGCACTTCCCCTGAAAAGTCTTTTTCTTGGACGAAACAGACTCGGAGTTGGACGTCGGCTTGTTGTTGTGCTTCTTGCTACTCTTACTCTCAGTCCTAGACACCATAGCAACACTACTGTGCTTCTTCGAACCACCCTGTGCCTGCAAGTCTAGGTAACGCTCACGCACTGTAGTCTCGATGAACGATGGGTCATTCGGACAGAACACTCAAAGAATCTCACGCAAAGTTTAGTACTCGTGCGACGGCCCTTCAAGCATCAGATTGCCCACCTCCCTGTCAGCTTTCTTGACTTCAAGCATTTGCAGACTCCAAGCGTCTCTCTCATGGATGCAAATACGGTTGCGGGATTTTCGTTCGAACGCATGCGCGGTGACTTCAGTTTCTCCTCCTGCACACGAATCTGACTCTGGCTTAACGGCAGAAAATTATCCTTTAGCACACGAAACGCCTTGCTGGGGGAACCAGCGTGCCTAGCCATGGTTTTCAGACTATCGTTCTTCAAGCAGTCGAACAGAAACCACCAAGCTATCGCCGCCTGACTAATCACACCCACATTGAAACCCTTCTCTACCCAACTTCTCTCCTGTGTCAGTAATGTCAACCCCAGGAATCAGTGTGTTTCCACTGGAGACATTTTCCCACCACTCACTCGACAGAGAAGGAGCGGGCGGAACAGCAGACTGGCTACCTACAGCAGCCCTACCGACAGTCCCGTGAATTGAACCAAAGTTTACTGCAGGAACAGAGGAACGATTTTCAGCAGATACATGGGGGTTCAAGCCTGAGCTAACACTCCTACTCCCAACCCGCATGCTGGACACGCCACAGCCTTGGGCATCGCCGCCCATATTTGCCGCGGCCCCGCCGGTGGCACTCGATTAGTGCGCACCGGCCTCTCGTCCGGTATCTCTAGGTGAAACACGCTCAGAACCAGAGGATTCCACTTCCTTTCCTTGCTGCATCTCAACGAGCGACTTGATCTTAAGTAGATCTTGCTGAAATTACACTAGAGTCGCAAGCTCAGACAACTGGGTCTCTAAGGAACCCATCCTCTCACCAACCTCCTGAGATCCATCCTGAGATGGGCTGACAGAAGGATTCTCGTTCCCCAGTTCAGCCATGATGAGGCAGGGTGATCAAGCCGTATTTGACAGACCAGTCGAGCAAGTCTAGGGGGACGAAGGAGCAGCCGACTGATGCGCTATAGCGTGTTGGGAAATCCGTGACTTCTGGAGAAAGAGATATTGTATTAATGAGACCTTGGTCTGGAGAGACAGGTCGGGAAGTGGAGTGGACGAATGGGGCGAGCACAAAGGCTGCGATCCCACGCCACTTCGGAAAAATGCACACAATCGGACCAGTGCAACGTACCGATCACGGCAATAAGCCGTTAATCCGACCTCTACCAACAACAAGGGAGTATTCCACCTGACAATTGTCCGATGTACCATACATACTCCTACCGTCCAATGTATGACCCTTAGGTGTGTACAATCTACCGAACTACTGCAGCACCACAAAGAGTATTCCTATGTGCTAGCTCGGCAACCACACATCGACAGCTCCGCTATTCAAATAATCCAATCACATGTTTTACCGAAACTTGGTCGATGCACATGGCCGCTATCACGAGTAACTTGTATATAATACAACCCTCGAGGCCCCGGGAACGCAGCCACTCACAATGCTGCTGTTTGGCTTTTCCTGGCGCAGTAGTCGTAATCACTACTACCTCCTCCTCGTTTAGTCATCATGCTTTCGCTTGCCACGTCTATATCCATGTATGTACACGTGTGCCTACCAAAATTCAATAAGCAAATGCACTACTCTGATCCCTGCCGCAGTACTATGGGGATTTTGTTAGAGTAATTTTATTATTGTTCTGGCACAAAATATCATACTAATTTGGAAGGAACCTCTTGCCAAGTATATTTTTTCAACCTCTCCATACATCAAAACCCGACCAATATCTGGCGAGTACCGTTCAAAATACAAAAATTTTGCGCGCTTCTCGCTTGGACGGCGGCCTTCGAACAAAGTGATTTGACCGAGAAATGCTACAGCACTGCCCACTGAGCTATACTTAATCACTTGACTCAGTAGCTCAGTGGGTAGTGCTATGAAATATATAAGCCTGAGTAATAAACACCTATATATACGCAGTTGATATCACGTCATTATCTTTCTGACCATCCATGACGTAGTTTTCAATTATTTTCCCCCCAACCCCCCCCCCCCCCCCCCCTCCAACGCCCCCTCTTTTCCGACCACCTACATGATCGCCTAGACCTAGCACCACGCGTATAACAAGCTGCTATATATCTTTCATCTCACAGCCGAAGTGTATTTGAATATTATTTGTGACCTAAACCTCCTAACCCCCCCCCCCCTCTTGCTCTCCCTTACTCAAACGCCCCACCAAATATCGAAATCCGCCACATTAATAAACACTTCACGCACAGTATATCACCTCATTATCTTTCGAGAGCCATCCATGCCGCTGTGTTTCCCCCCCCCCCCCCGCGCCTCGAACGCCCCCTTCTTCCCCATCACCCGCACCTTCGCCTAGACCTAGCACCACACGTATAACAAACCCCTCACCTAAAGCCCTTCCCCCCCCCCCCCCCGCCCCCCCCCCCCCGCCCCCACCCCCCACCCTCCCCCCCCAACCCATCCCAACCCCACGCCCTCGAACACTCCACCCTCTCTTTACTCACTGATTGTACGACTTACCCCAGGATATACATGATAAACTGATGTGTATTATTTCCAAAAATGTCACATTTATCCCCTCGAAATAATGTATAGTTTCCAGGCACATATTGAGCTGCCCCCCCTCCCCCCCCCCCCCCCCCCTCCCCCCCGCCCCCAATAATATACTGGTGCCAAAACCGTCAGATTTATCCCCTCGAAAGGATTTATAGCTTACATGCACAAATTGCCCCTTCCCCCCCCCCCCCCCCCCCCCGCCCCCCTCCAAACCCGCTCGCTTTTGATCAAAACCAGGCCCCCCTTTCCCTTCACAGCTGTCAGTTTTGTCCCCCTCAGAAACGGGTTTTATAGTTTCCGCGCACAGACTGACTAAAATCATCCTATTGACCCTGATAGCTACACTGTAGTTGTAAGGGGAGTCGCCGACCTATATCCTTAATGAGGACACACAACTCGTAATGCGCGCGATCGGAGTATCACACACAGCTTGCAAAGATGAGTTTCGACGAAATCTTCGATCTCACAGCTGGAGTGTATTATAATTTTTATAATATATATATGCAAAACTACAAAAAAAATCATTAATAATGTCGTCAGTGCTCACGCTTGAAAAAGACAAATATGAAGTCGGTAAGAATCGAACGCACGACACATAGCACTACCCACTGCTGTCACTTGAATCAGTAACACTCACATGAGTGCGTTATGCAAAAAAACAACCAATTATGTTTTCCAGTTCGTTAATTAATTATCACCGACTGCGTAAGAGCGATTTCCGAAGCTATGCTCTCTCCACGTACTATAGTTAGTCGTACTCAGAAGAACACTAACAATTATCATAACCATTCAAAGCGTCTCCAGCGCGCACGCTCCAGAATGCCAAATATGATCTGGGTGAGAATCGTACTCAGAACACATTCTTCGGTGGTTATCTAGCAATATACTTACTGAGCCGAAAGGAAACGACACACGGCAGTAGTAGCTACGATAGGGCGTGCGCTTGGAGGCGGCCATGAAAAAAGCATCGTCGGGAGGTAATTTTGATACCAATTTGGAAATGTTGTCCCTCATTTATTTGTACAAGCCCGACATATGCCAAGATCCAAGAATAGCTCGGGCGTATACCGCCCACATTAAAAAATAAAGCGCACTTCTCGCTTGTCTCGCTCAGCGTCTATCCACGTTCACGTTGAGTTGTGGAACGGATACGTAAGGGCGAGGGACGTTGGAGCCTCCCCCCGAAGACGGCGATCGAACGAAGCTATTTGACCGACAATTCCAGTTCCACGAACCGCATACTGAGGCCGAGACTTGTTCGTCTTGACGCCTTTCTAATCTTGCATCGCATTCGTCACAACCACACGCACTTTCCCGTTTTTTATTCGTTCAAGCCCTGCAGACGTCAAGCAAAACAACCGCAATTTGGCTAGTTACTTGCATAATAGGTCGCGCAAAAACCTTGGCCTATTGGGTGAAATTCTACTAACTAAGCTCGCAAGTATTTACGTGGTCGCAATTTGGCTGGTCATTTGCATCCTGTACGTTATGTAGGGATTTTTATTATTTGTTTGAGAAGGGTGTCTGCCTAATTTTACTTCCTAACTCAGTCGTATCCTCGCCTTCGTTGCCGGCCGTAGGGAACCTTTCGCAGATGTCGTAGTATGCACATTCGTCTACGAAAAGCACGTCATCGCTCGCGCGTTATTTGTTTATTTCTTTTTTTAGGTTGTCCGTCGTTGTTGTACGTTGTTGTTGGCGCGTATCCTGTTAATATTTTATCAGATACTATTTTTTCATGTGCGTGTTCACCCGACGGGGGTATACACATTCTTCACAACTTCTTCTGCAGAAGGTATTTTGCGTAGTAAGGTCGCGCAAAAGAACGGTTTTGAGCCTATCTATATCAGGTTGACGTGCAGACCACGCACTCAAAATGAGAATTTTTTCAACAGCACCAAACGCAATAATAATATAAAATGACGATTTAGAGCGATGTACTACTGGTATAACACGCGTTCTTCTGGACGTATCATGTTCGCCTTGCAGCCTTTCCAACCTTTTTGCATTGCATTCTTCACAACTACTCGCACTTTCCCGTGTTTTATTCGTTCAAGCCCTGCAGACGTCAAGCAAAACAACCGCAATTTAGTAGTCACTAGCATAATAGATCACGCAAAAAACTTTCACCTGTTGGGTCAAAGCCTACTACTACTTAAGCCCTCAAGTATTTACGCGGTCGCAATTCGGCTGGTCATTTGCAACATTTACGTTTTCTAGAGTTTTTTTTTTTGTTCGTGAAGGGTGTCCGTCTTATTTTGCTTCCCAGACAAAATTTGTATCGTCGCCTTCGTTGCCGGCCGTAGGGAACCTCTAGCAGATGTCGTAGTATGTATATTCGTCTACGAAAACCACGTCATCGTTCGCGCGTTATTTTTGTTTCTTTTTGTAGGTTGTCCATTGTTGTCGTACGTTGTTGTTGGTACGTATCCAATCAATATTTTGTCAGATATTGTTTTCTCATGTGCGTATTCACCCGACGAAGTTGTACACATCCTTCACTTATACAACTCCTGCTGACAATTTTAAGCCTATATCAGGTTGACGTGCAGACCAAGCATGCTCGAAATGAGAAACACTTAACAGCACCAAACGCAATAATACAAAAAGACGATCTAGAGCGATCTTTTTTTTTCTGGTATTATAGCACGCGCTCATGCCCTGCAGACGTCAAGCAAAACAAACGCTCGAGAGAATACCACGGCAAAATTCAAA
Organism: Undaria pinnatifida; assembly: GCA_012845835.1. Taxonomy (NCBI): domain Eukaryota; class Phaeophyceae; order Laminariales; family Alariaceae; genus Undaria; species Undaria pinnatifida. The sequence goes on along the minus strand of JABAKD010000025.1, from coordinate 16,140,803 downwards.
ACGCAAGCAACTAACTTACCGTTTGGAAATGATGCCAATTTTGGAAATTATCCAGACGCTGCAGACGTTATTGTATTATAGTCTACAACCGAAGTCGCAAGATAACCTCCTCAAAAAAAAATATTTTTGCAATTTCTCCCTTGTCTCGCTCAGCATCCATCCGCGTTCACGTCGAGGTGCCCAGCGGATGAGGAAGGACGAGGGGGGTTGGAGCCGCCCCCCGAAGACTTCTACGCGCTGGAGCCGCCCCCTGAAGACTTTTACGCGTTGGAGCCGCCCCCCGAAGGTTTTTATGTGTTTCATTCGTTCACGCCCTGCAGACGTCAATCAAAACAAACAAACGCTCCAGTCCTGCAGACGTCAAGCAAAACAAACTAAACATACGAATTAGAGCGATTTACTACTGGTATTATAACACGCGCTCAAGCTCTGCAGACATCAAGCAAAACAAACGCTCGAGAGAGTACCACCGCAAAATTCAAAACTGTAGCAACTAACTTACCGTTTGGAAATGATACACTATACCTACGATGGGATCCGAAGGGTGCGCCAGCTAGCTTTGGGCTGCTAAAGCAACTGAGTTAAATCGACACACGACGCGTATGAAAATACGTGGAAGTGTGGTAAACTAAAGATATATTTTTCCCCATCCGCCGGAGGATGAAAAAAAAAAACACAAATGCAAATACAATTTTTGGAAATTATCCAGACGCTGCAGGCGTTATTATAAGATACAATCGAAGTCGGCAGATTGCCTCCTCAAAATACAATACTTTTGCAACTTATTCCTTGTCTCGCTCAGCATCCATCCACGTCCACGTCAAGGCACCCAACGGATAAGGAAGGGCGAGGGGCGTTGGAGCCGCCCCCCGAAGACTTCTACGCGTTGGAGCCGCCCCCTGAAGACTTTTACGTGTTTCATTTGTTCAAGCCCTGCAGACGTCAAGCAAAACAAACGCTCGAGGGAATGCCACCGCAAAATTCAAAACATTAACAACTACCGTTTGGAAATGATGCCCATTTTGAACATCATCCATGCACTGCAGACGTCAAGATACAATCAAAATCTCCAGAATTCCTCCTCGACATGCGGTATTTTTGCAACTTCTCGCTTGTCTCGCTCGGCATCCGTCCACGTTCACGTCGATGTGCGGAACGGACCCGGCAGGGCGAGGGGCGTTGGAGCCGCCCCCCAAAGCCGGCGCTCGAACGAAGCTATTTGATCGAGAATTCCAGTTCCGCAAATCGTATACTTGGGCCGAGACGAAAAGAACTCCTGACCGAATCCCTGAAACAAAGAATGATGTTATATATATGTACGTATGTATTTTATAAATGTTGCGATGCGTACGTTATTCCGCCGCATTATATAACACGCGCGAACGACCTTCCGTTTTTTTTGTGCAACTACTGTATATTAGTGAAACATAGATGTATCACGCAGCTTGCGAAGTTGAGTTTCAACCATCCAATCGGTTGTACTCACAGCTGACGTTTTCAATTTCTATAAAAAATTTCACCATTGCTCGTACATACTACATGTACCAGCTCTTGGATATGATTGACCAGTAAACGGCTGTGCATCATGTATCCAAATCATTACTGCTGAGACTTCTGCATGCTAAATACCGCACCGATAAACGGCATCTAACAGATCAATTATAATCGTTGTACGAAAAACTCGCAATGTGCATCAGATGGTTTTTAAATGAAGTCAAGTACTGACATGATGGTTACTGACAAGTAGCACCGAATAGATTATGCGAGGAAACAACAACAACAACAGTAACAACAACAGTAACAACAACAGCAACAACAACAACAACGACAACAAACAACGAAAACAACGACGACGACAACAACAACAACAGCAACAACAACAACAACAACAACAACAACAACAACAACAACAACAACAACAACAACAACAACAACAACAACAACAACAACAACAACAACAACAACAACAACAACAACAACAACAACAACAACAACAACAACAACAACAACAACAACAACGACAACAACAACAGCAACACACCGGGGTGCTACTCGCACATTATGAAGGCATGCACCGCGGGCGGCGGGGGGGGGTGGTGTATGACCGACCCCGGACCTGAGCAGCCTAAAGGAGGGAAGCAGAAGAAAATGTGCTAAGTAAGATAATCGACGGGATGGGAATAAAATGACGGTGTGCGAGTTTTCGGTCAGAAAATAGGAAACTTGATCGTTAAAATTCCGAGCCACACAATCTACCATCACCTCATCGACAAAGAATTGGGCGGGGTCAGGCGTCATGATAGGACTGATGCTGGCCCCACCGTCACCTCCCCTCGGCAAAAACAGGACAAGACAAATAAAATAAGTCCTACCAGAGCAAACAAAGAAAATACCACCAGATATGGCATTCGGGGCAGCAGTAGCTCGCGGGTTCGATTGCTTGATCCAACTGGAATTGTATCACACTGTATTTCTTGCGCTTGTCGACAGCAGTAGTACCAGTACGCCCTCGCCCCCCCGCCCCTTCCCCCCCCCGTCCCCTCTCTTCCTCCCCCCGCCCCCTTCCCCCCCCCTCCCCTTCCCCCTCCCCCCCCTCCCCCCTCACCCCACTGCCTAGTCCCCCCCGCCGCCTCTCCACCGCCGCATCTCTTGCCGCCACTCTTAATACTGTACACCACTTCAACATGGAGAGGTGTGTCGGTTCGATGATCCGACTTAACGCCTCTACAACTGGAAACTCGTCTTTGGAAACAAAATAACTTATATTTAGTACGGGGGGGGGTTGGGGGCTCCAAAGCGTGGGCCACAACACCGTCTCCAATCCGAGCAGCACAGGTAGCTTTCCGTGGACCCCCATCGGTGGGTCAAAACACCTTCATTCAGATGATACAACAACACTTTTGCATTGTTGAGCTGTTGAACTTGTAAGAGGTGTTACCCTCAACGATCTTTCTGGACAAGGTCATGCCGTCGTCACCGGTGTCGTCCCCCCCCCCCCCCCCTGGCAGGTGCGTTCATTTCGTTCGTAAACATGTTTATTCAGCATCCCCATTTACCAGCTTGCTATTATGCTCCTCGCCGATTTGCGTCAAAGTTCACCAACTCACGCCCTCGCACTTTCGGCATTTCAGTTTCAAGAAATAGTCCGTTGCGGGGTTCGGTCCTGCGACGTCGACCTCACTCAATGGGTTTCGCAGGGCTTACTATTGAACCACCGGGGACGCCGGCTGTCCGATCGGCTCCGGTGAGGACCATGAAGGCGATGATGACGATAGGGCATGAGAGGAGGTACCTGCTTTGTCACTACTAGGTTCTTTCCGCTAGCCCGAGCCACTGCTGTATACCAATGAAACAAATAGTCTGGACGATTTGTTTTTTGGCGTGGCGTAGTAAGCTAACCATACCATGGTGGTTTCATATGGCAAACAACAAGCAGCACGACGAACAGAAAGTTCAAAAGAGCACAAAATAATAAGATGGGGATTTGAGCGAGCAACCCCGAGCCTCTGCAAAATTAGACCCCCAAACACAACTGACTCCTCTCGATCGCACACACGGTCCGCTTGTGTCTGTGGCCGCCCTCTTTTGTGGTTCCGGGTTTACACCACGAGCCGTTGCCCGGAACATCACCTCGCGGGATTAAGCGGTCAACATGTGTGTCATGGAGGAGTGTAGTGTAGTTTGTTGTCGTGTAGAGTGCAGTGTAATATAGTGTAGTGTAGTGTAGCGTAGTGTAGTGTAGTGTAGTGTAGTGTAGTGTAGTGTAGTGTAGTGTAGTGTAGTGTAGTGTAGTGTAGTGTAGTGTAGTGTAGTGTAGTGTAGTGTAGTGTAGTGTAGTGTAGTGTAGTGTAGTGTAGTGTAGTGTAATATAGTGTAGTGCAGTGTAGTGCAGTGCAGTGTAGTGTAGTGTAGTGTAGTGTAGTGTAGTGTAGTGTAGAGTAGTGTAGTGTAGTGTGGTAGTCTATAGCGTAGTGTAATGTAACAACGCGCATGCTACGTCAGAGGATCACATTTTTTTTCTTTTTTGCAAGGTTCTTGGCTTGATGAGCTCTTCTGTACTCCACCCCCCAAAACTGATTCGGAGCAAACCGCAATATTAACCCGGCGAACAAACCCGTGGTTTAGGTCTACAAACATACACACATACATAGTAAAACGCACATTGCAAAACAACCATGCCCTTATCATTCCGACGATTTAGGGCTAAGGAGCCCCGTTCTTCAGAAAAACGCTTTTGGAGTCAAACGTTTCTACCCCTGCCTCCTGGACACGCAGTACGAGTCACAAAGGGGATACACACGCCGCTTAAAGCCTTGAGAATGGTCGTCTCAACGCCCTCGCATTTTGTCGCTTTGGTAGCCCTGGCGAACGAGATCAGGTGGTCAATGCGTTGCCACCGCTGGAAGCGAATGATCCCTAGGAGGAGCGTGTTGTGTGCTGTTTGGAGCTGCTCGAAGTACTACAGGCCGAGGCTCCACTATCTACGTACTTTTCAGATTCTCCGCATACGCTTCGCTGTCACGGGCACTTTACTATCGGCGGCGATTTTTTTGCTTTCATAGGCCATCTACTTCCTTGAGCGCCCCACACGCGTGCTACGATAGAGGTGCACCAATTTTTCATGAGGTTCCTTATTTTAGGAGCTTAAGACATGCCCTTCTTAACCCATACTGATTTGTTTCGAGAGACAAAAGAAAGCTGCTACACAGAACCGTATGCTGTATACAACATCCCATGGCCTATCCCATGGCCTATCCTATGGCCTATCCTATGGCCTATCCCATGGCCTATGAATACAACGAGAATCATGCGAAAATAAACCTACGACATCTCACGGTTTTGGGTGAAGGATGACCGCTATTATTCAGAAAACATTTGAGACGGAAACGTTTAACTTTATACGTGGAAGTGTGGTGAGCTAAAGCTTTATTTTTCCCCACCCGCCGGAGGATGAAAAAAAAAAAAAAAAAAACTATCGTACCATGCGTCCTTACTGTCGCGGGCACCCTGCTGTCATGGTTGGTTTACTAGGGTGTACAATCTGTTGCCACGGACAATCTTTTGCCGCAAGCACTCTAGTCTATACTATCGGAAGCTCTCTACGGTCACGAGCTATGTACTGCTGTCACGGATTATCTACTGTCGAAGCAGGCACTATCGACTGCACTCAGCCGTTGCGGGGCCTCTGTCACCATGCTATAATAATACTACAACCGATTCCCTCACAAGAAACGTGAAATCGGGCACAGGTTGACTTTGTTCTCGGTGCGCGCGAAAACACGCCTTCTTATGCTTCAGGTTTCTTATTTAGGTCCCCGAAAAGATGCTTTCCCTCAATAGTGTTTGCACACACGCAGCTTCCACACCCATGGTTATCTTTTTTTGTCATTCCGTGCACTCGGTGTGTTAGAGTATCACAGCGCCCTCCCCCACGGCAGCAAATAGCCCTTACTCCAGGTCAAGGGGTCAACTTATGAGAACTTAGTTAGGATGTGACTAGTCTACAGCAGTGGGCTGACTTTCTTTTTTCTTTCAATTTTCAGGCTGTCTTTCTTATGATTGACTCTCTTTTGCGCAGGCCGGTACTGTACTGACAGATATGTTGACGTAGAGATGCGCCGTTTTTTTGAGAGGCTCGTCACCTCAACACCTCTACAACAACAGCCTCCCAAAACAGGTTCTTGAGTAAAGCCACGGGGAAACTCGATCGATAGGCCCATGGCCTGGGTGTAAAACACGTTCATTTAGTTAAAGAATAACGGCATTCCGACGATTGCGGCCCCGTCATGTACTAGCCAAAAAGTTGCCTCCTTTATTGAAGCACGGATCCACTGTCACGGAAACTGCGTGTTTGCAGGCCGTGTGCTTGCGCGGACAATCTACTGTCACGGACACTCAATCTTCGCGGGCACTCTACAAGTACCGATACCACGGGTATTCTGCAGTCACGGACAAGGTACTAATAGAGACAATATACACGGGAATACTGTAATGATAACTCTGGCTGGCACGGGCCCTCCGCCGTCATGGCAACGCTCCCGTTCGTTGTTGGCTGTTTACTGTCTCGGAAACCCTGTTAGTTGCCACAGTGACACTCTACTGGCGCCGATATTTTTCTGATGTGGGCACTCTACTACTGTCACGGGCGTTTTGGTAACGGGGGCCATCTACTGCGACGGAAGACGCATGCTGCGGTATGGGTGCACTGCTTTTTTTCCGAGGCTACTCGCTTCAGGGCCTCTATGCCTCTCCCGTGCTACAGGATGAGTAATCCCATGGGCTAGGTATACAACAAAACTTACCTAGGAAAAATGTTGACACTTCGACAATTTTGGGTTAAGAAGTGCCGCCATTCATAGAATATTCGACCAGAAAGTTCTACCTCTATCGTAGCACACGTCGGAAAATAGTACCTCACGGGGACTCTATACTGTCACGGTCGCTTTACGGTCACGCCCAATCAAATATCGCGGGCACTCCATAGAACTGTCGCTGGCTCCTTTGATACTACTGGCATGGCCACCTTACCCTCGTTGTGGTGGACACTCTCTCGTCACGCATTCTTTCACGCTACCAACACTTGACCGCCACTGGCTGTCTACCGTTGTTGCTGGCCCTTCACGGTCACCGAAAACGTTCTGTAACTGGCACTCCACTGTCACAGGTCCTCTACGGCCACTGGCAATCTACCTCCCAGGGGCTCTCTGCTGTTTCGCGCTCTTCAGTGTGACGGACCCTCTACTGTCGACGCGTGCTACGATAGAGGTACTGCACATCTTCTTGGCTTCAACATTTTTTGAATGACGGTGCGCCTTAACCCAAAATCGTCGGAATTTTAACATTTTTGCGGCATTTTTTTTCTTTTCATAATACCTAAGATAAGCCACGGGATTGTCCATCGGGTTGCGCTCTTCGTTTCTCTCAAAATCATATCTTGGGTGAGGAATAGAGCGCTTGAAACTAGGAGCCTTTAAAAACAAATGGTGAATCTCTATTGTACGTAGCGTGCGTCTTTCACCGGCGACACTCTACTGGCGCGAGAGCTCTGGTTGTCGCGGGGCTCTGACTGCCCCAGGCGCTCTACCCTCACGGGCGCTCAACTGCCTGTCGCTACTATCACGCACAGACTACTGTCACGGGCACGGTACTGCCAAGGGCACTCTATCTATTTTTTTTCTTTAATATTCCGGCGAATGAGGAAAAATAAACCTCAAGCTCACCACACTTCCACGCATTTTCATACGCGTCGTGTGTCGATTTAACTCAATTGCCTTCGCAACCCAGCGCTAGCTGGCGTGTTCTTCGGATCCAACTATAGCAATGGCGTGAGCTGTCCCTACCGGCGGTCCTCGTTACTACCCCGACGGCTCAAGCTGCCGTTGTATACGGATGCGTGAGTGTGTCGACCCGGCCTGTCCCTTGGGGGTCAGGTTCGGTGGAGATAGCCATCCGGAACGGCATCTTTCCGGGCAGTGTGGGACTTGCGCAACCTCACCCACTAACAAAACCCCTGGCCATGGGAGATCGGCCTTCCGCCGGACTTGGTCCAGTTGCGGTCCACCCTATCCATTCGGGCGTTGGTCTTCGTGCTCTATCGTCGCAGGCTTTCTACCGTCTCGGGCATGCTCATGGTCATGGGTATTTTTCTGTCGCCGGCCCTCTACTATCACGGGTGCCCAGCTACTTTCACACGGACACTATCGTCACGGGAATTCTGCCATCACGGGTTATTTACTGCTGTCACGCTAACTTTTATTAGTGCTATTGAACTATCCACGAGTTTAGACCGATTAGTCTCTAGACCACTGAGTCACACGACAAAGTGGTCTAGTGGATAGCCCTATATAGTTATTAAAATAGGTTGTGAGTTATTATCCCACCTTCTTTATCTGTCTTTTTCGAGCGCACCAGCTGGAGACATTATTACGAATATGCGCCTTCGTGGACGCTCTACGATCACGCGTGCTCTATCGGCATGGACGATCTACTCTTGGGGGCACTTTGCTGTGACGACAACACTTTCCTGACATGACAACACTCTCCTGTCACGGGAACTCTCGACCACGCACAGTCTTCCACGGAAACCTTGTCCTGTTTAGAGGCAATCTACTGCTGTCAGGAGCACTACGTAGGCGATCACGGGGCTCTCTACTGCCACGGGCATGCTGTCGCCACAAGAGCGCCAAGACAATCGTGGGACACTCTACTGCCACCGGCTCGCTACTGCCACTGGCGCGCTGTTGCCACGAGAGAGCTAATGTCGGAGGAGCATTGCGGAGAACATCACGCGTACTCTGTTTTCGCAGCCGCTTTAATGTCTTTCTTCACTGGGGCAGCTTCATATCATAGTCACGAACATTCTACCGGCAGGGTTTTATGACGACAGGGACACTGCAGCCAAAACTCGCGGGGCACTCTCTGGTACCATGGATTCTCCACTGTCGAGCGACCTCTACCGCCAACACATGTCTTCTGTGACGCGCCCTGCCAACTTGCCACGGACACTCTCTACCACCATGCGCACTCCACCGTCCCAGACGCTCTACTGCCACGCTCGGTTTACCGCCGTGTGCCATCTACTGCCACAGGAAATATTCCCTGGCGGGCACTCTATTCTGTTGCACACTCTATAATCAAGGGCAATCTGCTGCTCGAGTCACTGTATTTACAACATGACAACATGACAACGCGAAAACACCTTAGAGATATCCCAACGTAGAGGTGCACAAATTTGTTTCCGACGCGATCCTCGCTTTATAAGCTACTCTTTGCCTCACCCAAGCCCTGATTTGGAGATCAATGGACGTGGGATATTGCCGAAGGGACCCCATAAATCGGGGGCCACAATAAATCGCAACAGACGTGAAACCCGGTGAACAAATCCCATGACGTAGGTGTACCAAACAATGTTTTATCGCATTGTTTCTTGCTGAAAATCGGGCCATTTGGGGTTAAGAATCCCCGTCGTTCAGTTTTTTTTTTTGCCAACAAAGATCTATCTCTCTCGCAGCACCCGTCGGACAGGAAATTACTATTCTCGAATGTGCACTCTATCGCCACGTACACTCAACTATCTGTCACGAGCACGGTACTGTCGCGGGCATTTTACCGGCCTAGGCTTTCTATTGGTAAGGCCTCTTACCCTAACCTGGCCTAGTAAACTATTTTAAATGTTATTAGTATAATAACGTCGCCAGCTGTGAGTTCGACAACATTTAGGGTCGATACTCATCTTTGCAAGCTGCGTATTACATCGATCGCCCGTTTTCAGTAAGTTTTCACGAGTCAAGACCTCATATAAAATGGCATTGTATTGTAGTACTTATTATGCCTGACCAACTGCTAACTATTTTACACGCCAGCTGTGAGATCGATCAATTTAGGGGTCGATATTCATCTTAGCACGTTGCGTGATACACCACACCGGCCGCGCGTGCTTTTATATTATTAGAGAGTGTATATAGTAGTCTTTGATGTGCGACTCCCATGGATGTTGGTTGGGTGAACAGCAACAAGAAACTATTATGAACAGCAGCAATAGTAGAGCAACGATACATGATACAGGGTTCCCCTCCTGGAAGTGCCTAAGCGAGTGGCGCAAGAACGAAACCCAAGCACCCAACATCTGACTGTCTGTGGGCAAATAAGATGTTGTACCTGGTGGTAGCGCAAACTATGTCCTTGTTCGCAGCTCAAGAAGCGGAGTGTGGGTAGGCACCCTCCCGGTACTGTTCGCTCTCTCCCCGTCATGGTGGAGAACCGTAAGTAAGTGGTAATCCCATCATCAGTACGTGTCCAGCGCCAATACTCGTACGATGCGGACTTTTTATACGGGCGACTCCTATGCAGTAAAACTTGTGTAGTAAAAAATCAAGGACGAAAATGGTGGATTTGCACTTTGCTTTCGAAGTGTTTGTATTATATTAACGCGCAACCCCCCGCCCGGAGAGGGGGGTTGGAGATGGGAATACCCCGGGGCTGCCCCGCCGGCAACCCCACGCCAACATCCGTATACACGAGTCAACTCCCAACCCAATTGGTGACATCGAACGCTCGACGCCAGCCAACAGCCAACGACGAACAATCGTTGGCAACCTGAAGAAGACATACGAGGCAACCACCTATAATGTGCAGCATATAAAAACGTACACACGCGTGTAATATATATGCACGCCTGCATACACCATGTAAATGAAACAAATGCACTTAATTGCCAACATACGGATAATTCCCCTCTCCCACAATTTCAGATTGCGCGCTAAATCCGAGCCGATGCACTGCCACAACGTTCGCCGTTAACTATCAACATAATATCTGCGTGAAACAGTCATACGTAACCCCACCGAACGGAGGGATACTCAGATATTACACATGCTGAAAAAAAAAAACACAACAACGAACACCCCTTGCACCACGCTATAACACTGATGCGGCTAGCCCCCACCGCAAACCTGCGCAATCTACGAAACCCCGTCGCATCTTCAACGAAAACGGGTACGTTTACCAAAACAGTATAAAACACGCGCAACGTTACTGCGACTGATTAACTCCCCCTCAACCGACTCCCTCAAAAGCACGGGTGGGTGGGTGGGAACTTAAACTAGTCTGTATCACACCTTGGACCTGTAGCTCTGACTCTGCTCGCCTACACGCTCCGCGTGCGTGTCGTCGCCTACACAGCTGGGCCAGGTGTACTCAATGCTATCGCTCATACGACTATGAATTACCGCATTGATCTGATTGGTCAAACTTCTTACGTACGTACAAAACCCATATTTTCTCATACTTCGATAATATTCTGCTTTGCACTTTGCTTTCGAAGTTTTAATACATATATGCGCAACCCCCCGCCCGGAGGAAGTGGTTGAAGATGGGAATACCCCGGGGCTGCCCCGCCGGCAACCCCACGCTAACATCCGTATACACGAGTCAACTCCCAAACCAACTGGCGACATCGAACTCTCGACGCCAGCCTCCAGCACAACTGGTAGTAGACCCGTATTACGGATGAAGTCTCACCTCCCCGCCCCCCCCCTACCCGCGAGTCGTAGAGTGCACACGCGATAACACACTTTTTTGAATTCTGCGTTTGCCTAATCAGTCAGATCTAAGGGTGGGTTAACTCGCCCCCACTCGATGCCCTGCCCCGGCTGAACCCCACCGCTAATTCCTTCCTGGGCCATAACGCTTGCTACCCAACTGGCGTCCTTTCCGTGTTTACGGACATACGTCTTATAAGCATTGGGCGCCCATCGGCCCTCACGCTGCAACACCTCCGGCGTTGCACCCCCCGCCGACAAGTGCGTTGCGCCTCCAATCTTCAGGGAGTGCAAGACGTACTCCTCCGCACGCCCGCCCGCCAATGCAACCACTTCCTGCAAAGCTGTCGTCGCTTGATGTTGTGTCCACATGGACCATCTGCCATTACCAATGCCAAACGCAACCAAGGGGGCAGAAGAGGGAAGAAACAAGTAACAAGACATCAATTCGATCATTAGATCGACGGCGCCGTCACCTTCCCCCACGCGCATCGACGGACCGTTTCGCACACGCGTAACAACCGCCCCTTTCCGCAGTTGGTCACCCTTCGACCCGCGAAACCGAACCTCAACACGATCCACGGTTGACCACTGCGCAACGGTAAGCTGAATATTTCCGCGAAAGAAGGCAACATCAGCACGCCGCAAACAATAAGTCTCGTGAACTCGTAACCGGGTTTCCGCAAGCATTTCTGACGCGCGAGTCAAGAGACATAACGAAGCGCACAGGGCAAGCCACAAAACACGACCCCCGGCACGCCACGCGGGGATCAGCTTCTCGCCCGCGAGCAGCATATCCCACGAAACGGGCCGCCGCACGGTTTCCCGGTTGCCGACGTCGGCATGCAAACGAGCGGCGCCTTTAAGGGCATTAGCAATCACGGGATGAGTGGTGTCGATCTCAAAACCTCTCGAAATACGGTGGAAAAACTTGATCACTGACAAATGGCTCTCAAAAGTTGCCGACAGCAATTTCTTGGTCGAGAACGCGAACGAGACGTACTCAAACACAGGCCAAACGTTAGCCACGCCATCTCGGCACCGCTCGAGAAACACAACGTACCCGAAATTCTACTCATGCGCCAAAAGGCCGCTGATAAGTGCGTTTAGACGAGGCCGCAATGGCGTGTCGCGTGAGTTCGAGGCCAACACCGAAGTACATAGGGGTATGCCCGCGGCCCCCAGATCCTGCTCCTGGACCACAGAATTTCCGGTCGAACAGCACGCAGATTAACGAGGACGGAAGCGCGATCCCAGCGTGAGATACCGTCATCGGCAACGTCAAAAATACCCCGTACGTGTTTCGCGTCAAAGTGCCAACCAGAGGACAATTCGAGCACACCAAGGAGGCGCATCAACGCGCCCGATCTCGGCTCCTTCCCACCTCGACATCGCCGAACCCACTCTACGGCTGCTTCGTTGTCGCCACGCAACAACACGCAGTCCCCCAACGCGGCCGGGCGCTCGGCACACGGAGATACGAGGACCCACTCGGAGACGACCATACCTAGCAGTTCGAGGACGTTAATCGATATATCGTTCTCGCCTGCAACTGACTTGCTCGACCCACAAAAGCGAGATCGTTCCGCGCCGTCAAGATAGTATCTCCAGTATACCCCAGTTTCAAGGCAGAAACCCCCGACAGCGGTTTTGGATGCATCCGAAAACAGAGTACGCTGGGAGGGGCGCTCAAGCAAATGATACATCGGAGCCGAGAAGGTTCCTCCGCGCGCGTCCAATCCCTCCTCAACAAACCACCGCCAAAACTCGAGGTCCCCTTGAAACTCAGGTCCCAAGACAAGGCGCCGCCCGGGGTTGGCCGTACGAAAACCAAAATCGGCTCCGGCAGATATGCGCGGCATACCCACCGAAGCCAACAAACGGTTCACGAAAAACCGCCGCGGACGCACAGCAAAGGAGACATGTATAAGGAAGCCAACAAGCTGCGACACCTGCCTCGCTGAAGCAGATGCACGAGACGAGGGCCACTCCGCAAGGAGATTTTGCAGCTTGAGGCGCTTATGGGACGGCAACATAACTGTAAGCGCCTCTGTGTCAATGATCCAACCCAACACCTCCAGTTGCGTGTCCCAGTCAGTGATTGTTCTGGCGGACAGGAGGGGCGGATCAGCGACACCACGTTCGCCCAACAAGCGAAAATATTCCGATGCCAGCGACTGGACAGCGCGCAAACAACGGTGACCGTCCGGCCACCATTGCACCTCGACGACAATACCATCGTCTACGTAATACCTCACAAAGAAGTAGTTCCCGGCGTTGCCACCAGAGCCAGAAACAGGCCCACAATCACCCGGGATAGAGACAACTGGAACCCTCCGCGGCGGGGAAATTCCGACGTGCGCGACGGCAGCAGCCCCTTATTGGGAAACATCTGCGCCTTGAAACGTACAGTGGGTGCGAGCATGCTCGAGCGCGGATGCCATCAACCCCCAAAACCCCGGGCTATTACACCACCCAAATTGCAAGCGTAAATCCACCACGCCCCGATCACCGAACACGTAACCGAAAACCGGCGCACCTGCCGGGTCAACCAAAACCTGTCGAAACGCACCTTTGACGTCCACATGGCAAAAGAGGATTCGAGCACCACTACCGTGGGTCTGCCTCCAAAACATCACCCGTAGTAAAACCTCACGAAGCACGTGGCCGAGCTCGGACGGTGGCGCGGAATAAAAATCCGAGTCACCGTTAACACTGGTCCGACCCCCCGCGCGCGCAAACGTGAGATCGTGAATAATCCGAAATTTGGGTTCGAACGACGCTAAGCGGTGAAATACGAAGCCCCAAAATTTCGCCAGCGAAACACAGATCAAATACCAATGCGCAGCCGTACACGACGTCCTCGCAAATCTTTCTGTGGATCACGACGTCGTGTTGTGCCATTCCCGGGTGATTACCAGGAGCGATTTCAGCGGTCAGATCCCCCCCTCCTGATACCCCCACTGGTGCGCCCGGCGCCAACACGCGAAGTAGTAAGGAGGTAGAGGGAAACAGCTTCACGGATCCAAACCAGTGCCGTACGGTAGCCACGTTAATATGCGGCGAAACCAGTCAGGGGCTGATGGTGGATGTGAGTAGGGCAACGCTGCCCTGACACTGTCTCAAGAGGGAGGAGCTTACCGAGGCGAGATGACCGAGGCTTGCGGAGCCTTGCTCGGCCATCGACTGCACCACAACCGCTCGAGCATCCAACCAAGCGTTGACCGCAACGAGTCGCAAGGCACCCGAACGTACGCCATCAACTGCCCCTTGTACACGCAGCAAGTCAGCCGGCAAATCACGCACACGCACACAAGAAACCGTACCTTTCTCTCCGAAGGGGACCGAGCCCGGAGCCACCGCCACGCGAGCACGCCCCACACCCCCCCCGCCAGCCAGAGCTACCAACGCACGCCCACGCAGCCCCCCCCCTACGCCTTGGGTGGCCGGCCGGGCACCCGCTCCCCCGCTGGCCCCCGGCGCCGTCGTCGCTCTACCAACGGCAAGCTCAGCAGCCGCCCCCCTACGTGTTGGCCCAACCGACAGGAAGGGTCCGTGTCCTCATCCAGAACCAGCGCCGCCACTACCACCTTGCGACCCACCGCGGGGCTCTGAGCGCAGCGCCAACGCCCGCGACCCAACAGCCGGCGCCGCTGAACTGCCATTGTCGCGAAGAGCATCAGGTGAAGTGGCGTCGGCCGGGGGAGCCGAATGCAAAAATTTGCAGTTTACCGACCCAGAGAAGCAAACTGCCGGCACTGGGCAGCGATTTTTTTCCGTGGTGTACCGGGGCTGGCCGGCTTGCTTTTTCTCTTGGATGGCCCGTCCTGGCTGTCGCGGGGGACGTGCAATCCTTCGACGAGCTTGAACACGTCGCCCCCGCTAGAGCAAAGGGCGCTTGTGCGCTTGAATAGCACGGGCGGCATCGAGAACGTGATGTCAGACGGAGGGGGCACCATCGGCGGACGGACTTGCTGTGCAAATCGCATGAGGTCGTTGACCCACAGGCGAAGATCGTCGTTTACCATCTCGCTCATGACAGCCCGCGCCGCGGAGCCAGAGAGCAGGATAATATTGCTCAGGGTGTGCCGGCGTAGGTCGGCCGACGCTGACGTGAAGGCGACATCGATCGTTGCCACCCTCTCCCGGCAATGACGGTCGCCGTCGCTGTCGAGGGAAGCCCCAACAGACAGGACCGCCACAAGAGCCTGGCGCAAGAAATCGAGGCGGTCAGCGACCATCAGCAGGTGGTCGACCATCGCTTCCGCCCGCGGCCCGTACGCACGAACGTCAAAGTCATTGATCGCGCGGCGCTGGGTAGCCACAGACGTCGTGACGTTGACGGCCTCGCCTACGAAGGACTGGATATCCGCCGCCGAGTCGCCAATGTTGGGAGGTATGCGCCCGCGGAGCACCCAATGTTTCCTGAACGCCATCTTTTTTCAGAGCGCCGTGTTGTCGGTTAATTGCGACTTTTGGACTTGGTGCTCCCTCACGTCCCCACTGTCCCGCGGGGCCGGCTGCCGATCGGCAAAGTTGTCCATGAACTGCTGGAGCATGGCCTCGACATTCTCGATTTTTGACGCGCCACCAGCAGCCGCAAACTAGGTCCTGCAGGGTTTTAAAGGAGGCGAGCAGTTGATTCATCGTCGACTTGAGGCGGAACACGTCTCCGTCTACCCGAGCAAACTCGGCAGACACCTGCCCTTGCCAATGCAGCACTGCAGCCGATGTTACCCCCGCAGCCTCGGACACAGCGGGACGGGGGCTGAGCATCGATGGTTCCGCGCTGGCAGACCCAGCAGTAGCAGCAGCCGAAGCGGCTGCGGCACGGCTACCTTCGGACTCAGCTTGCACAGCAGCCAGAGCTTCGGCACGGCGAGCGTCGACCCCAGCTTGCACAGCAGCGACAGCAGCATAAGCCTCTGCCTCGACTCGCGTAGCATCCGAGGCAGCCTGATTAGGACCGCGTACAGCAGCAACCACAAGAGCTTCAGCCTCTTGTGAGTTGCACTCTTCCATCGTCGGGAAGTACACGAACTTAAACTAGTCTGTATCACACCTTGGACCTGTGGCTTTGATTCTGCTCCCCTACGCGCTCCTCGTGCAGGTCGTCGCCTACACAGCTGGGCCAGGTGTACCCAATGCTATCGCTCATACGACTATGAATTACCGCATCGATCTCATTGGTCAAACTTCTTACGTACGTACAAAACCCATATTTTCTCATACTTCGATGATACTCTGCTTTTCAACCGGCAAAAAAAAAACAAAATTAGCAGTTGTTCCGTGCACCGTCTTTCTATCGTGGTTTTGCTGTTTTTTTCTTTGTTTCCTGTTGTTTCGTATGGAAATCAGCAATTTCAGAATAGGTACTCTTCGTGTCTTGTTGAGCCAGATATTAAACTTCACGACGAGAGATACACGCCAGGATGGGCAGTAATCCCTCTTCACCACAAGTTCGTTGCAAAAAGTGCGCGGAATGAGGAACTAATGTAGGGCTTCTATTGTCGCTGAGATAGAGAAGCCCTTTCTCATGGAGCATCAGTCAACGCATCAGTGCCTATATCCACTGAGCACTGTTTTCTTTTTAGATTCAATAAAAATTAGGCTGGATTGCTTTGATCGTTGTCCGATTCAAAATCGTCCTCTCGTGGAGACGAAAGCAACTCGCCTCCACATAGCGAGGACTCGCCACGCGCACGTACATGATGCATCCTACTACTGCTGCTGTGCGGCAAGGTTGTACACGTAGCGTTGTGCTGTCCTCATGTTGTCTGGTGCCTGTCATCTGTGGTGTGAGCCAAAGCTCCGACAAATAGCATTACCCCTCTGTTATGTACGTAAAAATACGGTCTACTTAGACGTAAACGCAAGGGTGGGTTGAGTTTTTTTCGTCTCGGCCGAAGTATGCGATTCGCGGAACTGGAATTCTCGGTCGAATATAGCTTCGTTCGAGCGCCGCCTTTTGGGGGGCGGCTCCAACGCCCCTCGCCCTGCCGTGTCCGTTCCGCACATCGACGTGAACGCGGACGGATGCTGAGCGAGACAAGCAAAAAATTGCAAAAATACCGCATGTCGAGGAGGAATTTCGGAGGTTTTGGTTGAATCTTAATGTCTGCAACGCCTGGATGATTTACACAATTGGCATATTTTCCAAACGGTACTTGATAATGTTTGGAACTTTGCGGTGGCGTGTCCAACTTATTATTGTTTCGTCACAGATGGGTGCACCAGGCGTTTAATTGCACGCGCCTGGATGATTTACAAAATTGGCATCATTTCCAAACGGTACTTGAAACTGTTTCCGCAAATACAACTTATTATTGTTTGGTCACAGATTCAGGCGTTTTCTCCACACTCGTGTCATCAAGGGCCCAAGACTCGAGACGAGCCGAAGCAAGGTTATTTGCCCCGTCCCGTCCGAGACCCAGAGCAGCGTGGGGCACCAGCTGCCAGGGGTGTGAGACGAGGAATGCACGGCATGGGCTAGAAAACTTTGCCTGCAACAACTGCTCGCCACAGTATAAACGCGCGGAAGCCGCCATGGGTCATGATTTGAGTTTTGCTTTACGTGGTTACTGCTGTTGTTGGGGTAGCTTGGGGATAGACAGAATCTAAAAGCGATCGATGCCGACGAACGAACGCAGGCAAGGGGGTTTACACAACAAAGGAATAACTGACTGCTGTGCTCCAGCTACTTGTTGCTGTGGAGTGCCCTCATCAACTGAAACCAAGCAACAGACACACATATTTTGCCCGGGCTCGAGAGCAGGGGCGCCGGTCTGTCAAAGGGCTAATCCAGCCGTCGCGGTCACTCGATATGGTGCCGCGCTGTAGGCTTTATACGTGCAGCGCTTGGTTGCGTGTGTGCTGTTGAGCTGTCATGTGCTGTGTGCGTGCTGGCCATGTGGCTGCAGGTGTCGCTGCAAGACGACACATGATACGTCCAGGAGAACGGGTGTTAATTATACCAGTAGTAGATCGCTCTAATAATTCGCCTTTATATATTATTGCGTTTGGTGCTACTGCAGTGGAGTGCCCTCATCAGCTGAAACCAAGCAACAGACAGACACACATCTTGCCCGGGCTCGAGAGCAGGGGCGCCGGTCTGTCAAAGGGCTAATCCAGCCGCCGCGGTCGTTCGTTATTCGTGGTGCCGCGCTGTAGGCTTTATACGTGCAGCGCTTGGTTGCGTGTGTGCTGTTGAGCTGTCATGTGCTGTGTGCGTGCTGGCCATGTGGCTGCAGGTGTCGCTGCAAGACGACACATGATACGTCCAGGAGAACGGGTGTTAATTATACCAGTAGTAGATCGCTCTAATAATTCGCCTTTATATATTATTGCGTTTGGTGCTACTGCAGTGGAGTGCCCTCATCAGCTGAAACCAAGCAACAGACAGACACACATCTTGCCCGGGCTCGAGAGCAGGGGCGCCGGTCTGTCAAAGGGCTAACCCAGCCGCCGCGGTCGTTCGTTATTCGTGGTGCCGCGCTGTAGGCTTTATACGTGCAGCGCTTGGTTGCGTGTGTGCTGTTGAGCTGTCATGTGCTGTGTGCGTGCTGGCCATGTGGCTGCAGGTCTCGCTGCAAGACGACACATGATACGTCCAGGAGAACGCGTGTTAATTATACCAGTAGTAGATCGCTCTAATAATTCGCCTTTATATATTATTGCGTTTGGTGCTACTGCAGTGGAGTGCCCTCATCAGCTGAAACCAAGCAACAGACAGACACACATCTTGCCCGGGCTCGAGAGCAGGGGCGCCGGTCTGTCAAAGGGCTAACCCAGCCGCCGCGGTCGTTCGTTATTCGTGGTGCCGCGCTGTAGGCTTTATACGTGCAGCGCTTGGTTGCGTGTGTGCTGTTGAGCTGTCATGTGCTGTGTGCGTGCTGGCCATGTGGCTGCAGGTGTCGCTGCAAGACGACACATGATACGTCCAGGAGAACGGGTGTTAATTATACCAGTAGTAGATCGCTCTAATAATTCGCCTTTATATATTATTGCGTTTGGTGCTACTGCAGTGGAGTGCCCTCATCAGCTGAAACCAAGCAACAGGCAGACACACATCTTGCCCGGGCTCGAGAGCAGGGGCGCCGGTCTGTCAAAGGGCTAATCCAGCCGCCGCGGTCGTTCGTTATTCGTGGTGCCGCGCTGTAGGCTTTATACGTGCAGCGCTTGGTTGCGTGTGTGCTGTTGAGCTGTCATGTGCTGTGTGCGTGCTGGCCATGTGGCTGCAGGTGTCGCTGCAAGACGACACATGATACGTCCAGGAGAACGGGTGTTAATTATACCAGTAGTAGATCGCTCTAATAATTCGCCTTTATATATTATTGCGTTTGGTGCTACTGCAGTGGAGTGCCCTCATCAGCTGAAACCAAGCAACAGACAGACACACATCTTGCCCGGGCTCGAGAGCAGGGGCGCCGGTCTGTCAAAGGGCTAATCCAGCCGCCGCGGTCGTTCGTTATTCGTGGTGCCGCGCTGTAGGCTTTATACGTGCAGCGCTTGGTTGCGTGTGTGCTGTTGAGCTGTCATGTGCTGTGTGCGTGCTGGCCATGTGGCTGCAGGCGTGGCTGCAAGACGACACATGATACGTCCAGGAGAACGCGTGTTAATTATACCAGTAGTAGATCGCTCTAATAATTCGCCTTTATATATTATTGCGTTTGGTGCTACTGCAGTGGAGTGCCCTCATCAGCTGAAACCAAGCAACAGACAGACACACATCTTGCCCGGGCTCGAGAGCAGGGGCGCCGGTCTGTCAAAGGGCTAATCCAGCCGCCGCGGTCGTTCGTTATTCGTGGTGCCGCGCTGTAGGCTTCATACGTGCAGCGCTTGGTTGCGTGTGTGCTGTTGGGGTGTCATGTGCTATGTGCGTGCTGGCCATGTGGCTGCAGGCGTGGCTGCAAGACGACACATGATACGTCCAGAAGAACGCGTGTTATACCAGTAGTAGATCGCTCTAATAATTCGCCTTTGTATATTATTGCGTTTGGTGCTGTTGGAGTGTTTATCATTTTGAGCGTGCTTGGTCTGCAGATACAGATAGGCTCAAAACTGATCTGTCATACGGATTTTTTAAGTTGTTTTGGGGCCTACCTTCCATAGAGTCGGGGGCTGTTAGTGATACTAGTGTGGTAAGATTTCATACCGGTCTCCCTTTTCCCGTTTAGCTTACCATTTATCTGATGTGAGTCCTCTGCGTTGAAACTACCAATTGGATCGAGGGCATTCTATATCCCCTTTAGATCCCCTCTCTAAGTCCGCATAATTCGTTTTTAATTTTTGTATATCTTCACCAGTGTAAGTGCCGCGTACATCGAAGTAGTTAATTGAGGGCATGCAGTGTCGTCTTTAGTTATTTTATGTGAGTTAGTTCTTTGTATATTTTGGAAACAAACATGATAAGTTCTTCGTGTACTGCTGTGGGAGTAAACACCGAGGGGTTTTCCAAGGCACAATCTACGGCGCCTTCCTTTTTCCCTTCCGTAAAATAAAAACATTTTCAACCATTCCGTCCGACACCTTTTTATTGATGCCATGTCCTCTTTCCTTTCGCCTTGAAGCCTCTGTTGGTAACTCGTGGCTTTTGGGGAAAATATGTTGTATTATTGAACAATTGCCCTTCTGAGACAGGTAGGCAAGGTGGAGTGAGCAGGGTGGGGGCGCTCGTGGGCGCGCACAACCTCACCCTCCGCACCACAAACAATACCCCTAACATGACAATAGCCTGATAGTCAGACCTACAGCAACAATGCCTGAACCTTCCTACTGGATAAGTGTTCAATGTACCACATACAAATGTACCGACACACACACCTACGGTCCATTGTATAGCTCGTACTTGTGTAAAACCTACCGAAGTACCACAAAGAATATTCCCAGAATATCCAGCATCAACTTACTACAATTGACAATTCAATATTCAAACTATCCAATCAGATGATCTACAGCAGCTCGGCCGATACACATTGCCGCTATCACCAACACCCTCCCTAGGGGCTGTTGTATCTACCAGACCCACAACATGCAGTATAACAAACAAAAATAATTCAGACTCCTACTTCCGAGAGCCCAATGCAAAGTCACGGTGAACTTCAAAAATACTTTTCGGCAGAGCCTTCGTAAGGATGTCCGCATGTTGTTTTTCGATGGGAACATGCGTGATCTCGATCACACCCTCCTCGGTCAGATTTCTTAGAAAGTGGTGCCTCACGTCGATGTGCTTACTCCTGCTCGAGCTAAGCGGATTCTCTGCAAGCGCAATCGCTCTCTCGTTGTCCTCAAGGACGTCAATTTTACGAGGCTCCACACTAGACCTCAAGAACTGAAGCATTCCGTTCACAAACAGAGACTCCTTCACACCATCGCCCATCGCAAGATACTCTGCCTCAGAAGCCGACTGCGAAACGCATTTCTGCGTCCAAGAAAGCCAAGCTACAAGACAGGCAGTCACAATAACTAGTGTCCCGAAACTGATCTACGGTCAGTGGCCTTGCTGGCAAAATCTGCATCTACGTACACCAACGTGCCTACGTCATCAACCGTACTGTCTCTCTTGCACTTCAGAGTTAGATGTGCCGTTTCCAGAAGATAGTTCAGAATCTTCTGAGCTGCCTTCCAGTCTCTCTTCTTTGGCTCATGAGAGTGCCTCGCCACCGCCCGCATAGCATTCGAGATGTCGGGCCTCGTCCCATTGGCGACCCACATCAGACACCCCACCACCTCTCGGAACGGCACATCTCCTGCCTCCTCTTCCCCCATCACGGACCTGTCATCGTTAGCAGGGGAAGCAGGGATCGAGCTGGTGCGACAAATTTTGAATCTCTCAGGCACACTCCTGATGTAACTCTCCTGAGAAATCTCAATCGTGCCAGCCTCGCGGTCGCGAATATATGCGCAACCAAGAAAGAACTTGACCTCACCCAAATTTTTCGTAGGAAGAAAATCGCCTAGAGCTTCTACAACCACCTTGGCAAGACTCTTAGTTCCTGCATACATAATGTCATCCACGTGAATCGCGACCATCCCTATCACCTCGTCTCCCATCATGAAACGCAGCACACAGGGGTCACACAGAGACTGCTCGAAACCAATCCTCTTTAGATCCGATACTAGCCGCTTGTAAAACGTTCTAGATGCTTGCTTCAATCCGTACAAACTCTTGTTCAGACGGACAACCTTTCCTGACATCGAACCACAGCCAGGAGGCAACTTCATGAACACCTCGTGATCCAACTTCGACTGAACAAAGGCCTGCTCAATGTCTAAGTGGAGTAATTTCAAATCATACTTGCACGCCAATGCTACCAACAATCGAATTGATGCAGGATTTGCAGTAGGCGAGAAAGTCTCAAGATAGTCTATACCATACTTCTGCCTGAAGCCCTTCGCGACAAGCCTAGCCTTGGCCTTCACTATCTTTCCTGTTTCGTCTGCTTTCTATTTGAAAACCCATATAGCATCTATCACGTTACAGCCTATTGGGATCTTTACCGCTAACGTGAACGTTCCTGCCCTTATCAAGCCTTCAACTTCTGCAGACATAGCTCCATCCCAAATCGAGGCGTACTTCGATTGCCGGGCTTCTTGATAGCTATCAGGCTCAGACTCTACGTCCTGCACTAGTTCTTTCGGCAATTCCACTGCGTCACCTGCTCTCTACTCCGCCAACAGCGCATATATTATCTCTGTTGCGCAGACGGGCCCTAGAGTGGCCACAAGGCCAGATACATTCTGCTGATTAACTGCACGGGTTTGCGCGCGAGTTCTACTTTCTCTTACTTCATCATTCTCACGCGCAGGGTTGTTGAAATCAGCTAGCTCAGCTACATGCCGCGGACGACGAGCAACTGGAGGAGATGCCTCTGCCTCTGCCTCCTGCCCTCCCGGCCCTACAGACTCTCTATCCTGCTCTTTAGGACCCACCGACTCTAGTTCCGCCACATCTTGCCCTCCCTGCCCCTCACCATCGGTGAACTCAGGTGCTGGAGACGACACAGAGGAAATGGGCGAAGATGGCACAGAGGGGGCAAACGGCGATCGACCAACACTCTCTGCGTCAACACTTTCAACCACATCGACGGCTTCACCAGGGGGGACCACTAACTCGTTCGTTGCTGCACCAGAGGGGACCACTGCCGCGTTATTTCGCAACAGTGTGTGGGCAACTCCCCTCCCTACAAGCGGCCATACCTCGGCTTCTACATCGTTGTCACTTTCCTCCCCTCCCTCCTCCGCGATCTCTATCGGCAACGGAGGTTGCGGTGGAGGGAGTTGTGACGGCAACGCCTCCCACGTTACATCCCTCGTTTCCTGAATAGTCCCAGCCCTCGTAAGTACTCTATGACAATCACGCGGGTGGTCTCTCGAAGGACCGACATAAAAGCAACTCTCACCCTTCGGAAACAGCTTCGACGGTCGCTGCCACTTGCAGTACGCCGGTCTCAAAAATTGATAAGGTTTAGCAGGACGAGCTTCCCCATACCACATTTCATACGGCGACTTGGAATCGGGGTTAGCAGAACAAGCCGTGTGATTAAGTGCCTCGCAAGCCCAGTTCATTGCCTCAGCCCAGAGTCTGTCAGTCTTAGGTAACTGTACATGCCCAAAAAGAACTTTCGCCTGAACACGAGCCGCCATTGCGGCCTCCTCTATCATTCCCAAGCCACGCTCTGCAACACCGATGTATTGAGGACTGTAAGCTGGGGTGAACTCTTGCTTAATCAAGAGATCATTGCACACAGATGCAAATTCTCCAATGAAAAACTCCCCTCCATTTTCAGATCTAACAATCTCAACCAATGATGGGATTCCATCAGCACGCACACTAGCAAGAACACTCCGGAAAGCACTCGCAGCGTTTGATTTACTTCTCAGGAAATAGATCCATGCACGCCTTGTGAAATCATCCTGCACAATCATGGGGTAATACTTTCCCCTTATGGACATAACGGCCTTCTTCCCTCCCAGGTCAACATAAACTCTCCCTAACTTTTTATCTGATCTACATTTAGTTTCACGAGCAATCCCTTTTCTAATTGCCTTCGACATCGAACATCCCGTACAAGCATCTAGGCTACCAGTCAACTTGATACCCAGTCGCTTTGCAGTAGTACGAAGCAATCCTTCATGTGAGTGAGCATAAATGTTATGAAAGTCGTTCACATCCATACTCGTTTCGTGCTCGGGGTTTGAAGGAGTGAGGGCAGCCAACACGGATGCAATAGAGTCATCATCCACACGATACGCAGTCGCAACAAGCATGCCATCGAAAATATCAAACGTCACATGTCCGTGGAAAGCAGTCATCACACCACGAGGACCACCAAGACCATTCCATGACTCGCCATCAAATTCTGCGCTGGGGGAAAAAATTTTGTACCCCAATCTGGGACAGTACAGCACATTCTTCAACTCTACCAAAAACTCGTTGTCAGCAGACACGAACACCAATTCCAGAGTTCCTGAAAGAGCTACCTCACAAGTCACGCCACCAATTCCCTTTACATTCTTGTGGCAAGGCTTCACATCCTTCATACACGAGAGAGAATCTGTCATGTGGAAAGCGGTACCTGTGTCTGCATACCAATCTTCGAAACACCTCTTCTTGGTAAGAGTGGCATATTCACGGATAGAATCACGAATAAAACGATCACTACCGACATAGTTCCTTATCCTGTCCGCCACTTCACTATACAGCGTTGGAATATCAGCACCATAAGAATTCACCCAATTCACCAGTACAGAGTCATACCACGATGCAAGATACGTGTCATCACTCCAATCGTTTGAGAGATTTTGGGACAGAAACACCATGGTATCATTCCAGGTATCCCTCAGGTCCGAGTCAGTTTGGGACAGAAGCACTAACAACTAAGATATCTCACCGTTTTCATTCTTGGCGTCATTGGATGATCCGGTCTGGGAGGGATGAGCGATCAAACGAGCCAGACAGTCCTTCTTCACGTGACCGACCTCCCCACACTTGAAAAACTTCCCTTGAAACGCCGTTTTTTTAGATGAATCAGACACCGGAGTTAGACCTTGTCTTGTAGTTCTGCTTCTTCGCACTCTTCTTCTCAGGCCTAGACATCAGAGCAACACTGTGTTTCTTCGGATCACCTTGAGTCTGCAAGTCGAGGTACCGTTCACGCACTTTAGTCTCTATGAACGAAGGGTCATTCGGGCAGAACACCACCAGAGTTTCACGCAGAGTCTTACATTCATGCGACAGCCCCTCGAGCATCAGGTTGCACACCTCTCTGTCATCTTTCTTGACTTCCAGCATTTGAGGCACACCAAGCGTCTCTCTCACAGATGCAAAGAAGATAGAGGGATTCTTATTCGAACGCATGCGCAGTGATTTGAGTTTCTCCTCCTGCACACGAATCTGACTCTGGCTCAACGGCAGAAAATTATCTTCCAGCAATCGGAAACCCTTGCTGGAACCAGCGTGGCGAACCATAGTTTTCAGACTATCCTTCTTCAAGCAGTCGAACAGAAACCACCATGCCATCCCAGCCTGACGCAGCACGCCCACACTGAATCCTTTCTCTACCCAGGGGGTCAAGTCGAAACCAATGTCAGCAATCTGAATCTCAGTCTCGGAAACAAACGCCTCATACAGATTGTTGTGCCGGGCACTTAGCAGAAAATTCTGCGACCATGAGGGGTGAGACACGTCTGTCCCATCGAAAACAGGAGCCTTGGGAACTTTGAAAGGACCCCCACCCAACTTCTCTCCTGTATCAGTAATGCCGGCCCCAGGAATCAGATTGTTTCCACTGGCGACACTTTCTCACCACCTGCTCGACGGAGTAGGTTCGGGAGGAACAGAGGACTGGCTCCCGAGAGCCCTCAGTCCCGGGAACGAAAGACTGGCTACCTACAGCCCCACTTCCAATCCCAATCGAACCAAAGCTTGCAGCACCAGCAGAGGAACGATTAACAGCGAATACATTAGGGTTCAAGCCTGAGCCAGCAAGGCTACTACTCCCAACCCCCATGCTGGACACGCCAAGGCCTTGGGCATCGCCGCCCGTACCTCCCGCCGTCCTGCCAGTAGCATCATCGGTAGAATGCGTACCACCAGCATACTCTGTTCCGCCGCCTCCCGGCGCGACAGCAGACACAGAGGACTCCACGTGCTCCATATGTTGATCAACAAGCGACGTGACTAGAGTCGTAAGTTGGGACAACTGCGTCTCTAGGGAAACCATCCTCTCGCCAACATCCTGCGGATTACTCTGAACTCGGCCACCCGCAGGTGTCCCCGGTTCAGCCATGATGAGACAGGTTGATCAGGCCTCTCTCGTACAGCAGTCTAGTGTAGTCCAAGGGGACGATGGAGCAGTAGACACCTTTGATGCTATAGCGTGTTGGTAAACTCGTGGCTTCTGGGGAAAATATGTTGTATTATTGAGCAATTGCCCTTCTGAGACAGGTAGGCAAGGTGGAGTGAGCAGGGTGGGGGCGCTCGTGGGCGCGCACAACCTCACCCTCCGTACCACAAACAATACCCCTAACATGACAATAGCCTGATAGTCCGACCTACAGCAACAATGCCTGAACCTTCCTACTGGATAAGTGTCCAATGTACCACATACCAATGTACCGACACACACACACCTACGGTCCATTGTATAGCTCGTACTTGTGTACAACCTACCGAAGTACCACAAAGAATATTCCCAGAATATCCAGCATCAACTTACTACAATTGACAATTCAATATTCAAACTATCCAATCAGATGATCTACAGCAGCTCGGCCGATACACACTGCCGCTATCACCAACAGCCTCGAAGCGTAGCAGGCTCTCAAATCCACCTTTCGGCTTTTCTGGCCTACTTTTACTTGGTGGCGGTTTTAATAACAGCAGTGTTTCGCCTATGCTTGCTTTCTCCGTTTATATGTTTTCCTTCCATCAAAGTTTTTTTTTTCTTCATCTTCCGGCGGATGGGGAAAAATAAAGCTCAAGCTCACCACTTTGTAATCTTTAGGACCTCATGTTCGTACTAAACTCTTGGCATTACTTTAAGCTTCAATTTCTTTATAACTTCAACTTATTTCGTCGAGTGCTACCCTTCCTCACCCAAAGAATGGGCGCCATGGAATGTCAAATTATGATCTTTAGAACCTAATATTCGTATTAAACTCTCGGCATTACTTTAAGCTTACAATAATGTCGAATCGAACAGCTACATTTATTTCCCCTTTTCCTCGTCCGAGTGCCGCCCTGCGCTACCCGAAGCATGGGCGCCGGTGAATGCCGGCGCCCATGCGGAGCCCTTGTATTACTATAAAATAGGTTCCTACGTATATTACCGACCAAATTAACGCGATCTATGGACATGCAATTGAGATGCGTCCGAAGCGGCAGCACAGCGGAAATATGGTATGGTGGGGTGACAAATGGCACGCTCCGATCAAATAATCAGCTTCTTCAACAGCAGCCACACGCGCATAGAGTTGCAGGCTGCTGATGCTAGGGGGCTGGACCGTTTCTGGGCGGCAGGATCGTAGCGTGGTTGCCATCAGCGCCTATATCCACTGCTGCTTGCTTTTTAGAGTCGAGGAAAAATTCGCTGGATTGTTTTGATCGTCGTCCGATTCAAAATCGTTCCCTCGCGGAGACGAAAGCAACTCGCCTCAGCATAGCGAGGACTCGCCACGTGCACGTACATGATGCATCCCACTGCTGCTGTGCGGTAGGGTTGTGAACGTAGCGTTGTGCCGTCCTCATTTTTGGTGCCTGTCATCTGTGGCGTGAGCAAAATCTCCGACACAAAACAGTACCCCTTTGGTATGTATTAATAGTACGTAAACAAACTGTCTATTTGGATGTAAACGTAAGAAAGGATTGGTATATAAATAAATATAAAAAGGTTCCTGTACTACCGACCAAATTAACACGATCTATGGACATGCAATTGAGATGCGCCTGAAGCGGCAGCACACCAAAAATATGGAGTATGGTGGGGTGACAAGTGCCACGCTCCGATCAAAGAATCAGCTACTACAACAGCAGCCACACGTGCATAGAGTCGCTTACTGTTGCGGCTAGGGGGCTGGACTGCTGCTGGGCGGCAGGATCATAGCGTGGTGCTCTGTGCAAAGAGAGGGAAATGTACGTGTACCCTCTACAAGCAGAAAAAAACCCGGTTTGCATCCAACACTTACGTGCGTACTTAGGGATAGGGGATGCAGAAACCCAATCCCCGGGGATGTTGTGGAAACCCAGGTATTTGCCTTAGGGGTTCCCAAGGCCACACATTTTTGAAAGGCTTGCCACGCGCGATACACTGCACGGATCGCGCCCGGACCTCCGGCATCGTGACCTCGACGGTCGAATTGTGCCCACCCCATCCGACGTTTTGGACGAAGTTGCGAGCACGAAGAAAAATGCCCGAAGAAAAAAGAAATGGCAATTATACATATACATATGCCAGTATTCATAACACTATCTGAAACACGCACAACAACAAAATACGGTCGCCCCGGGGGTGGTCCAGTCGTCACCCTCGAATGCTACTATTCATGGTAGAGTTGGATCTGGAATTGAAACCTTGCGTAGGTCTTGCTTTCGAATATGTTATTTGCCAGAATATATGGTCAAAAGAATGAACTGCGTCGAGAGCTTAACATCGTGGGTAGGCGCGGCTCGATGCGAGTCGACCCGCGTTAGTTTCTATTATTGAGGTCACGGTCGTACAGGTTCGAATCCAAGGAAATCTTTCTCATAATAAACCGATATAGGCCGAAAGCGCGACATAATGAGTTGGCGGAATTAAATAAAAATCAACGACCATAAAAAGCTAAAAGAGGAACCCAGTGCACCATAAAAACGAAGGCAAGAACCGGGGGGGAGGGGTGGGAAGACACCTGTGACCACGGCTTGTCCAGAAGGGCGTTGAGGGCAAAACCTCTTACTAGTATATGGTTGAGCTGGAGAGTAAAAATGACGATTAGAGAAAAACCAAAAACATTATCAACAGCAACGATGGTAGCAACGATGATCAGACTGCGGTCCTCCACGTGCCCCATCCAGGAGGCCCAAGGAGAAGGAAGGGAACGATCGAGGTCCCGCGAGTCGAGACAGGGAGGACAACGTGAAGATAATCTCGACGGCGACAGCGACACCAACACGAGCCACCCCCAACGCACACCGACCGACCCCTCTGGCCGACCTCAAAAAGAAGTGCAGGAGGGATGGAGCGCAACCATACAGCGGCGCGGTGGCAGCCGCAACCGCGGAAACCACAACCGTGGAGGTGATGGCTCCGGGGGTGGTGGCGGCCAGGCTGGGGGAGACGGGGAAAATGGTGGGGGTGGCGGCCACCGCAACCGCCGCGGCGGTGGCAACGGTGGCGAAAGCGCGGGAGCAGCGTCGGGTACTGGTGGTGGCCCAGAGCGCCGCCAAGGGAGCAAACAGGCCCGAACCAATCGGAGCGGCAGCCACAGCTCGGGAGGAGGCACCGGAGGACGGCGGAACAGCGCACGAGGGCCTTCAGGGCAAACAAAAATACAAGTCGACGGGCGATCTTGGGACTTGTGCTGGCAGCTCGCGGAGAAGTGCAGTGGAACATGCTAGCTGAGCGCGGAGCAAACAGTTATGATGGGCGAGGCTTGAGCAATTCCGCTGCGGAGTGGTCTATGTGACACAGCTGGCGGGGAACTGATGCGACCAAAAGCCGAGACGAGGAGTGTGCTCCGAAGAGCAGTGTCGTTCGCACGTAGTTGGAAGGTGTTGTCCGTGTGGTACGTGCCCGGCGACTAACGGGAGGGGCCCCTGCTATCTCACTGCTGTTGTGGTCGCCGTTGGAGGAGGAAGGGCGTCCCCTCCAAGAATGAGAAGCCACCTGTGACGGAACAGGGGTTGTGGGCTCGATAGTATGCAAAAGCAAAATTGCTAGGGAAAACAGCTATCAGAGAGATTGGGGGAACGCTGCCACAATAGCAAGTCTAGTCTAAGACGACGCCATAATGTAAAGTTATTGGACGGAAACACAGAGTGTCCCCTGCAGGTCTGCCAATTGAGCAGGTCCTCGGAGAGGACTCAATTTCGTAGCCTTCGTAGTCGTAGCCAGAGCCCCGGATGACTTCTGAGATCGGAGGCACGTGCCTCCGATCTAATTCCAAATCTTCCCGAATATTAAACGCCAACCTGATCATACAAAACCCATCCAAATGATCTCAATTCGGAAATTACAGGCCTTTTGAGGCCGTATCTTAACACTTCACCGCAAACAGGATGGAAAATATCGACCCTGCTGCTGTGGAGTTTTAATTACAGCAATCTTCTAAAACACGTCATCTGTGAGTTCGATAAGTTTGGGGTCGTCGATACTCATCTATGCAAGCTGCGTGATACACCGGCCGCTTGTTTGTCCTACGGATGTTGTGAGGGTGAAGAGCAACAGCAAATTGAAGTAATACTAACTACTAAACGTACTTCATCCCAACCAAGGTGGTAAGTTGTTGTGCTTGTTCAGTGTTAAAACAGCAATATTATATTTGTTCGTTGGGTTGCACTTTCACTTTACACCCTCAAAATCATTTGTTGGGGGGCGTGTAGATAGAGCTAGCTCCTCATGTGGTTACGAGCCTCAGCAAGAAAAACGTGAACCCTTACTGTAGCACGTGTGGCAACCAAAAAGTAATCAAACAGTAATCAAACAGTAATCAAACAGTAATCAAACAGTAATCAAACAGTCCATTATCACGAGCAGTCAAACACTACTCACTACTCACTACTCACTGCTCATGCTGAAGGCTGCGCTGGGGGGTCGCTTGCAGGGCCGTCATTTTTGGAGAAACAGAACCTCTCCCGAGAGTAGATACCGATCGATGCGCTTTTCGACTTTGCGACATATATATCCTATTATTTGAAGAGCCCTCCCACGGTAGGGGTGCAACGGACGTTTCTGGGCTCCTAATACAATGAGGAGCTCAATACATCACCGGAAACATTACCTCGAAGGCGCTCGCTCGTGCGGTCAGACCATTTGTTCTAGGGGCTAGCCCTAACACAAAGATATTCATAGCACAACCGGGCTTACCGGGAGTTCCTCGCATAAGCAGCTCAAACGGCCAGATCGGTTAGATCGGTGACAAACACCACGGGCGGTATTGTTGTATCACTCCCCCGGGTCGTATCGTATTACCATCATCGACTGCCTCGGTAAGGCAGCCTTTCACCTCCAGAAGCCTCAAAGCACATATCAATAATCCTTCCGCGTATAAGATGAAACCCAAATACCTGCAGACCAGTACTTGAAACCGTAGTACCACGAACAGCCTCCTTGCTCGGTGCAAGATACGATAGGTCTAAAACAGCTCAGCACACAAATGGCCGGATAAAACGGCACATCCCAAAATTTCATCAACAAAACTGGTGACAGTATAAAACGGCAATCCCAAACATCATCATCAATAATTGCCAAGGCAAAACGACATTCTGAATACGAATCTTGTTACTATTGATAGGAAATCCTACCCCTAGGCTATTTCCTAACCATCATTAGCTTGTGGAATGAAACGTCGTTACAACCGACTTCCTCTTTCACTATCCAGCTTATCAACACAATGGATTTTATATGTTAATGCATCAAGATAATAATGGCCCAGGTAAAACAGCATTCCCAATACCAAAATGTCTCAATCTCACGTTCACTATGTATCTCCCATATAAAATAGGACAGTAACTTCGGGAAGGGAAAAATTTAACTAGCGAAAACCCGTTGGGAACACCTTAAACAAAATATCACTATTAATAACAACACCGTCTTCACGTAAAATTCCATCGCCCAATAACATCGCCCCCCCTGCTTTGTACTCTGTATGAAAAAACAAACAACAGCACGTCTCCGATGGAAAAACAACTCGACACCAACTCTAGCAGTCCCCCTACTATATACTCCCCACGAGCGAATGCAAACGCAAACGGCAAACCGCCTCCGTATGCAACGGTCTGGTGAGAAAATCTGCATGCTACCATTATACGCTGACGCACGTCGAAGATCTCAAACTCCCCGTTGGTCACACTTCAGTTCCATAGACGAAAACGTAACGCGTGTCTGCACTCAAGATAAAAACGATGCACCCGGCACCAGCACACATCACACCAACCCCACCAGAGGTTGACCTCGGACGTATAGCTTTGCGTGCATTGTTCGAATCAAAATATAACTCCAAATTGAACACCACTACTCTTATCCCGCTAGAATTAAATACCGTTCCTGTATCAATACATAGTAAGACAAAGGAACATAATACCGATCGCTCGACGCATGCGTCCATGTACAGGAGATAACGGTATTCGCCAATAAATGATAACACCGCACACGTTTGATATCGGGTCGTACTTATCTCGCATGCCGTGTCGGGAAACATGCCAGTTCGCGGTAAGGTCAGTCACCCTAGAACTCGCGTAAAGTCACAGACCAACTAGCAAGCGCGACATTCGGAACACTCCTACTATTGGAACAGTTCATAGTTTTTCCTTGCAACCCTGCCTTCACCTTGATGCTACCGCGTCCATTTATAGCACATATATTTTCGGTTGCTCCATATGTCACGAATGCATTGGTTGCTGACACGCTGAGTATTATGCCCCCCCCCCCTGCTCGTCAAACAGTATCTTACTAGCTCGCGTGTATCTGCAACGAATCCCTAATTCACAACGCAACGTAGAAAATTCCATATTCTACGATGGAATATCTCTGTGCCCGAGCACAACCACCCCCCCCCTAATGCTCGCCACAGTTCATTGGTCGCAGTGCACGCCTGGTATGCAGCAGTTCCCCCCCTTTCGCTCGGGTAAAAAGGTGTTTCCATGACAACTTCAACGAACACCTCGAAGGCCAAAACCAAATGATCGTGTTTCCATGACAGCTCCAGCCAACACCTCGGAAAACAAAAATTAAATGAACCTAATCACCATAAGTTCCTGACATAGTTACGGTGAAAACGAAACGCCTCCGTAGGCAGCGCTTTGGTGAGAAAGTCAGCACGCTGCTGTGCCGACGGTACATGGACAGCCTTAACTCGCCATTAGTAACACGCTCCCGAAGAAAGTGGTGGCAAACATCAATGTGCTTACCGTTAGAAGTAGTCACAGGATTGTTGGCCAGATGGATCGCCTCCTTGTTGTCATCATTCACCGCTGTAGACCCCACGCTGCGGTCAAGGAAAATAAAGCTCCAGATATATCGCATGAAAGTTGTCTCGCGGAACCCGTGGCTATAGCTACGTACTCTGCCTCCGTAGAAGAAAGGGTATCTCATCTCTGCGTCCTAGAGTAATGCAATACGCAGACGCCAGCGCACATCACAACTCCACCAGAGACAGACCTCCGGTTATTTGCCTCCTCCGCGTGGTCTGCATCCACGCATAACTCCAAATTAACTCCGCATCTCATACCTATCTGGAACGTAGTGCCGTAAGTGGTCGTAGATTGATGTAAATCTCGATGTGCAAAGCTGCCTGCCAATGCAATAACTTTGGCGCCGCCGAGTACCTTGCCGCCACTCTGACCGCATTGAGGGTGTCCGGTCAAGTCTGGTTGATGATCCACATCAGGTGCCCAACCAACGACCGAAAAGGCTGATTACCCTCTTGCTCATTCTTGTCAAACCGATGGAGCTTCAGGTCAACCGCCATCGGAATACTCTTGCAGTGAGTGACACCAAACTTCGCTACTATACTCTCAGCAAAAACCCACTGTGATATCGTCAACGTCCCCGCACTCCAGTCTCGAGAAAATCGGCAACCTGCGTACCACTACAACCTCCCCCAGGTTGTTGACAGGAACGAACTGGTTCAGATCCTCAAAAACTTGTCACACTTGCTCTTAAGCCTCATCGCAAAAATCGTCTACGTGTACTACTACCACGATGGAAACGGCCCCTTTCTCTATCAAACGGATCACGCACCCATCAGCTTCACATTGCTCAAACTCAAGATCCCTCATACCGCGCAACAAGTGATGGTTCCATTGTCGCGACGCCTGCTTCAAGCCACACAAACTGCGACACAACTTAACCGCCTTGCCGGATATCGCCCCACATGTCCATGGGAGGCGCATGTAGACTTCCTCATTTAGCTCAGACTGGACACATGCTTGCTTGGCATCGAAATGGCACAAGTCCATTTGCAACTCGCACGCAATCGCAGCCAGCAGACGAATGCTCGCAGCGCATGGGCACGGGGAAAAAGTACCGAAAATGTCAACGCCTGCACGTTACCCGAAGCCCCTTGCTTCTAATCTTGCCTTTGCCCGCACTTCTCTACCAAACTCGTTAACCTTCCAAGAATAAATGCACTTGGCAGAGATCACGTTGATGCCATTTCGTTGCTACGTGCCACCAAATGTCGCGTCCATCTCAGCGCCAAACGTCTCCGCACCCATCAGGCCACCGCTCTCTACCTCCATAGCACGATGCCACACATCCGAGTACTCGTCCGCTCATGCCTGCGCATTCGTGTCGGGTGTCACTAACTCGCTCGCTGGGCTTGAAGGATCAAGGGGGGCGTATACGGCGAGGGCAGGTCAGCAATGTCCATGTCAATGTTCTCCTGCGTGGCTAGCACCAAAACTAAGCCATGCCGTTGATTCTTGCCCCCTTGTTACCGCGAAGATGACCTCGTCAATGCCGGCGTTACCCGCGGTTGCTGACCGACGAGGTAGGGGGCGGAGGCGCGGTGACAGGCTCCGGCGACGCGCTGGCGACGGGCGCTTCCTGTCGCTGCGGTATGGACGGCGCGGGCGGCGGGAGCTCCTGCCGTGCACAGGCCTCCTGTGCCTCCTGACGCTGCGCCATGGGCGACGCAGGCGGCGGGGACTCCGACGTTGAACCTTGCCTCGGTGTGCGTTGCGGCACGGGCGATGCACGCGGCGGGTGCTCCGACGGTATAACTGACACCGACACCTCCTGCCGTTGCGACATGGACGTGTCAGCAGGCAGGTGCGTCGGCGATGCACTGGATACTTGCAGCGTCTGACGGCACTACACCTCGAAGCCCTGCGGCGTTTCCGGTTCCTGGGCTGAGGTACTGGCGCCCCCCCCTTCGCCGGAGGTGGTGATGGCGCAGCCATCGCAGCACCTCCGCTACCCGTGATCCACTCCCCCACGAAGGGCGCACGCCGGTAGCCCCACGTCACATCGGTCAAGTATCTTGTGGCGCCTGACCGCGATGGAATGATCTTGAAGCAGTCCGGTGCGTGGTCGCTGCCGGAGTTAATGGCTCACCCTTCAGCTTCAACTTGACCGCCCGCTTGACCTTGTGGTGCCCTGGCATCATGCACGGGTGTACGGCCCTCCTGTAGGGCCTCCCGTGAAACTTCTTGAAAGAGCACGTCATGTCGGGCTTCTCATCCACCCGCGCCATAATGTTGAGCGCGTCGCACATCCACGTTCAAGCTTCCGGCCACATGAGTCGAGCGCCTTTGCCGGGAACTCTACACCATGAGCTGGAATTCCAGGAACGCTGCCATCCCCACTTCCGCAACAAGAGCCAACTCCCGCTTCACCCGTCCGTTGCGCTCCGGACCACCAACGGACCTGTACTCGCGGGGGATGTTGTTGTCGGACATCAGCGTCTAGAATTACTTGTTGGTAAATTCATTGCCGTTGTCCGTGCGGAGGCATGCCGGCTTTCCGAAGGCGTTTGATAGCTTCCGAACCATCCCACGGTAGAGCTGCAGCAGAAAGTCCCTGAGGTCCTCACACGAGGAGCTTAATATCTCACTCGAAAAATTATTTCGAAGGCATTCGTTTGCACAACCGGACCAAGATTCTGTGCCTTAGTCCTAAAACCGAATATACTCGTGAAATTTCTTCATTAACCGACAGTTGCTCACATGAGGAGCTCAATCGCCAACGGACGTTTCGGCCCTAAACCCTGCCACCCCTACCGTGGGATGACCCTTCTAGCAAAGTGCGAAAACCATGGGTGACCGCGGCCCCGCTCTTATCCGGCAAGAAGACAGGCCAACCAATGTTGGTGGCGTCATCGACGATCATCAGGCAGTACTGAGCGCCGCCGGTGGACGTCGGCATAGGTCCCGCAAGGTCGGCGAACAGGCGGTGTAGACGCTGCCCGGCACGGTTCGATGTCGACTTCGCGACAGGCTTGCGGATCCCCTTAACCCCCGCACACCCGTCACAATACCCCAAACGCCCCGTCACCTTTACCCCCAACTGACGTGCAGTCTCACAAAAACCAACATTCGTGAACGTGGCCAAGAGAACAGTGCAAGTCGTTAACGTCGATCCATCTTTACTTACCAGGCTTCAGCATTGCTGCAGTAAGTTCGTGAGTGTTAACGTGCCTTACTACTCTCGTGGCTTCGACGCAGTTCCCAAACTTCTCCTTACGGAAAAGTACATGTCCATCAAGCATGTGAGCGCCTGCGCTGTCAAGCGCTCACCCCCGCAGGCTCCTCCGCCCCCCTGCTCTGGCTGTCCCAGGACGTCGCCGTGTCCACGCCCTAACCGGTCCCGGCCCAATGTGATACTCCATAGCCCCCACCGCCCCCGGCCAAAACCTGTGCACCGCGCCCCCACCGCCCCCGGCCCAATGCGATACTCCACAGCCCTCGCCACCCCCGGCCAAAAACTGTGCGCCACCGCCCACACCGTCCCAGTGTTGTTTGCCACCGCCCTCACCGCCCCCGGCCCAGTGTTGTTTGCCACCGCCCTTATCGCCCCCGGCCCAGTGCTGTTCACCACCGCACTCACCGTCTCCGGCCCAAAATTGCGATCCACCGCTCTCACCACCCGCGCTTCATGCGTCGCCGTCATCACCATGCATGACTAGGCCACTTTGCCACTGTGGCTAGGCTACCTGTTCCGGTACGCCAATGCCGCAACCAAACATGGCGTTGGCGTGCATACGAGTGGGCGGACCAGTGCGACACTGCCTGGCCAGATGACCGTACGCTCCACATATACTGCATTAGCCCCCAAAAGCGTTTGGGGCTCTACTAACCGCGGCCTTATGACCGAGAGCATCATACCGCTCCCACTTATACACCATTCCCATTGGCGCTCCTCGTGGCCGGGGAGACTCCGGCTGGCACCACCCACGTCCGGTGTTACCCACCAAACCAGTCCCCCCATATTGCTGCTGGTGCTCGGGACGCGTGCTATGATAGAGGCGGTATTTTTGGTCTAAATTGGTTTCTGAATGACGGGGCTCCTCAACCAGAAATCGTCTGAAACAGGTAATTTGTTCGCACGATGGTTGTTGTGTACCTAGGCCATGGGATTTTTCACCCGGTAGAAGTTTTGGTTTTGTCCAGTTTTTTTAGAGGTCTTGAGCTCCCAAAAATAGGAACCCCAGAAAAAACGTGGTGCACCTCTGCCGTAAACTAGATACTAATGGACCGTTGAGTCCATATTGATACGCCCCCTTTGATGAAAGGCCAGTAGCTAGGGCAATCCGATACTGAAAATAATGTACATAAATGGGATGACCTATTCAGACCTCCGTATGAAAATCGGCAATCGGATGTAATCATGTCCCTTAGAGACTAAAAATGCAATATAACAACATATTCAGACTTGTACATGACCAGCGGGAATATGGATGTAATCATGCCGCGAAATACCCGTGGTGTAATTGCCAGCGAAAAATTCTCCAGAACAGAAGCTCAATCCAGTCTACTGGGTGTTCAAAACGCCCTTGAATTAATATCTAGAGCGCGGTGAAATCTTGGAAAATAAAAAGCTGTGGACGCTCGTCCAGTACAGCGAAATATGTCGTACTAAGTGTTTGTGTATGTACGTACGTACTCGTCTACGAACACAGAATATACGGCAATAGTCCATGGTGGGTGTACTCATACCAAAAATGCTACTCGTAATGCTGTGTTGCCCATGCGAGTTTTACCCAGGAAAAAGAAAGAGATACAGGGTATCTGCTGCGCGGTTACTACGCCTTCTCCATTTGTCCTAGAGAAAATGAGAAACCGAAGAAAATCAAACATAAATTGTAGACGTATATATGTGTCCAGTGCTATACTTCAATATGCATGCACCGCATTCAGGTTTATGAGGTGTATGTATGTTACACATACTCGAAAAAAAAGCTACTTCCAAGCCAGATAACAAACTCACAAACATACCAACGCAACTAGAGTACAGCAATAATGTGTACTATGTCAGGTTTTATGACCATGTTGTATGATGTACAATATGTTCCACATTCCAAAAGGTGGCTTGGAACTACAAAGGGAGGCGTGCTCGGTTGCCGGAATGCTGGTTGAACGACGGCGCCCAGAGGCGTCGGGCTGGGTTGATGTGACAGGAACGGGGCGCCGAGGAAGTGCAGAAGATTGGCAACAAAATAAAGGCTGATAGAACGGAATGCTCGCTTGGGACCGAGGGCCACATGCGCCGGGCTAGGGGGGGTGTTGTAGTCAGTCGGCCCAAAGGAAGAACGGACAACACAGTAAATGGGAGGCGAGCTCGCTGTTGCCGTGGCCGTCATAGGGATCCCCACTTTGGGCAGGCGACAATGCTGCGTCGAGCAGGGTGGGTATTACCACGCCGAGGAGGCGCCGAGATGTGACGGGTGATCCGGCTTACGGAAACCCACACGCTGTTTTACCGGGTTGTGACTGGGATGTCCGCTTTGGACCGACGATAATCATGCGTCGGTCAGGGGTTTGTTCTGCAATTCCGGGGCGGCGCGAAGGCGTGGGGGACCCGGCGTATGAAAGGTACACACACCGTTATCGGGCCGTGATCAAGATGCCCGGTTGACCCGACCGTCGTCGTACATCAGGGGGGTTGTTGCGGCGCGGCTGTGCTGGGAAAAGAAGCAGGACCCGACGTATAGAAGATGCACTGTTTCTGGTTTTTGGTCGGAAGGCCCGCTTCATACAGGAACATACTTGTTCTTCGGGAAGCTGGGGGGGGTGTTGTGTCGCTGGAGCGCTGGGAAGAGAAGCGGGATCCGATTTATGGAAGGTGCACACACTGTTCCCGGCTCGTGACGGGGATACCAGCCTTGAACTGACGGTAACTACGCGACACGTGGAGGAGTGTTGTAGCGCTGGGACACCGGGCAGGTTTGGGAGATTCCGTATATCTGGAATGGAAGACCCCACGCTACTACCGGGTCGCGGTTGGGATGTCTGCATGTGACCGACAATAGATATGCGCCGGGCTGGGGGAGTGTTGAAGTGCCGGGGCACCGAGAAGGGACCGGAGCCCCTTCGTATAAACGGTGAACGCACACACTGATTTTTCGGGCCATACCGGGATGCACGCCGCGGACCGACGGAGTCACGCATCATGCAGAAGGGTGTTGTAGCGCTGGGGCACCGGGCACTGTGACTGGTGTACCTGGTGAAACTATTTCGCTGTGACCGGGTCTGGCCAGGATGTGCCTATTCGTGATCGACGAGAGCTATACGTCGGGGAGGGGGTGGTACTGCAGTGCCGGGGTGCCGGGGAGGGATAGGAGACCCGTCGGATGAAAGGCGCAAAAACCGTTTTTGCGGGCCACGACTGGGGTGCACGCTTTGCAGCGATGATATTTATGCGCCGGGCAAGGGGGGTGTTGCAGCATGGTGGGGCCAGGATTTTCTTTAATGAGTGGCGATTGTCCGGAAACGTTACGCGCGCAAACTTTATGTGTATGGGCGAGGATCTAGCTACCTGTCGAAAAGCTGAATTCCCGACGAATTAGGGGGACGGGGGGGGGGGGTTCCAGCGAGGAGTGGCCTCCGTTGCATGTGTCAATACCTGAGCGAAAACACATGTACGCCTGGTGGCTATCGATACCACTAACATGGCAAAGACAAAACAACGTCAAACGATCTGTACACCAGTCACGTAAATCGCCTGTCGTTAAATCGTCTCGTTGGTCTCTACAATAATTGGAGCAAATCAGAGCAAAATTGGGAAAATGCGGAGCTGATCCGTGGAGCGTCTCCGACGACCTCAAACCACAAAGAGAGCCGGCCTCGAAAGTAGAGAGTTTGGTCTACTTTGTGGCCTGAAAACAGAACCTCGTCGCAACACACCAGGACCTAGGTGTAATCTTGCACCCAGAAGTTTCATGATCTGGTTGGTGACGAGATTACACATGTTGCCATCTACAGGAGGAGTCGCATTAAAACGTTGATTTCAGCACTCGCTTGAGTATTTATCGTCACTTGTAGCTAGCTGGCGAGTTACGAGAGGTGGCATGCAAAGCGGACCCTACTATTAAAACAGCTAGATAGACGGGTCACATGCATATCACCATCCACCTTTGCAGTGGCCTCGACGTAACATTCACCCCCCATAGTTATATCTGTTATTCCTACGTATCAAACTTCCGAAAATAATTAAGTTTCGCTTTCGCCCTCAAATTTATTCCAAGCCCTGCTTCTTCATAAGTCAATTCCGGGGTGGGTCTCACCGTTGCCTCCCCCTTCTCCATCCTCTCCACCAATGTATGCGCCTTCGCTCGTATCGCGTGGCGAGGTCTAATTTGCAACGGCTTAGGATAGATCTAGGGATCGGGCTATTCAACGTCAAATAATTGTGGAAGCTAGGAAGCAATTCCTAGCGGCAGCATGAGGTGGGCGTAGATCCAACCCAACTCCAGGAT
Source organism: Undaria pinnatifida (assembly GCA_012845835.1). Taxonomy (NCBI): domain Eukaryota; class Phaeophyceae; order Laminariales; family Alariaceae; genus Undaria; species Undaria pinnatifida. The sequence goes on along the minus strand of JABAKD010000025.1, from coordinate 16,100,148 downwards.
ATAGCCCTAAACCCTAAACCCTAACCCCGAGCCCAAACCGGAGCCAGAAGCGGCCAGAAACTGCGGGCCACGGATTGCCTCCCTGACCTGTTACAAGGGGTACACAAAATAAACAAATCTCTACCCCAATGAATAGTAAGAACTAGTGACGGCAGGCCTTTCCATCGCTGGTAAAGCCAGCCCCCATCGAAACGAAGGTACCTGGTACTCGCTTAAAGGATGGAAGCCTCATGAACAAGCCCGGCTCGAGAATCCCATTACGCAAGCTCCCCAAAGCTTATTTCACCGCGTAAGGAGTTATGCTACTTTAAAGGCTGCGACACATTCCTGAACCTAACTATATCTCGCCGGCTAAAGTCATCATCGAACCAAAAACTTTCCCGTGTACTTGGCTCGACGATAAAAACCAACACTGCCATGACCTCCGATGTTATCAGCATCATCCACTAAAACGTGCGAAATAACTGAAGAGCAGAAGTTTCCGACGGTATCTGGTTTCAGACCCGCAAGGAATCACGAGACACCCAAACACGACGCAGAGCAGCTGACTGGCTAGCTACCGGGAACCCAAAACGCCAATAAAATACAATAGTCGCCTGTACGAACATACCTGTACGAACATACAGGAGAACACGCAAAACAAATTTTAACTGACATTGGGGCGGCGATTGCTGTACACTAGTCTACGGTAACACCAGTACAAGAAGCATCGCCCGGCTGGCATCCCTATGAAAACGGCAGTCTCCCAACCTCCTGAGCAATCATATGTTGCTTGAGCAGGCACTACTCTAGGGAGTTAGTTCCGCATGAACACCCATGTGAGCATCGTTCCAAACGCCTGAGCCACCAGCCACAAAAAGTTTAACCACATCACCAGCATGCTCCACACCAACACCCACAAACGCAGCCTCCGCATGCATCATATGTTATTTAAGCACGGCACCAAGAAGCTCCACATTAACACCCATATCAGGAGAATATCCCGTATTGCCGTCGCCACAATCCAGTACCAAACACCACGTTTTTCTTGCAGAATACGAGTGGTAGAGCCGATGTACGGTATAAACCTTTTCCCCAGGAAGTTTTCATCGGCCATCGCGAATACGACCGCGATGAAAAAACATGGTATAACTAAATAGCTGATAACCTCAGTCACGACCGGGGCGCCACTCCACCAAACCTCGTACAATGTACCTCCTAGCAATAGAGTAGTGGCCCAGAATCCAATACCCCACCCCACCAACATCGAAGGTATGCAGGATTCGTCTAAAAAGCCGCACGTCTGTTGACTAGGAAAACCCACTGCTTGAGTCTGCGACACCGGCATAGGGATATCCGCCGGCCGCCTAAGGTTGCTTAAGAAGGTAGCCAAAGCCTTCATTGAAACCCCGGCGACGAGGGCCACGTTGGAGATTATTAAGGCTGCATAAAGTACAGGCTCGTTCACATCGCCGAGGCCCACGCTATCATCGTCGTCGGCATTGCCATTTTCGTCGCCACAGTCCAATACCAGAAGCCCCCAAGATTCCCTCAACAATATCCCCCAAGAAACGACCCCGTGAGCAATCCATAAGCACAAGGTAACGCAGAAGCAAATATCTCGTCTCAGAAGGTCTTTGGTGTTGTTGAAGGCCTTGTACACTCCCGCGACACACATCACACTGACCATACTCCACGTTTTCACGGTCTCGTCTTTGTTCGCTTCTGTGCACGCGTCGCTCAAAGCTTCTGAAAATGCCAAGACAGCGTCGCTCAGGGAAAAGGATAAGAGGGTCACGGCTCCGGGGTTGACGGCACAGACAAACCAGCGCGGGATCTTGCCGAGTACGTCTCCCGCACCGTCTGCTGCAGCCAATGGATCCCCGAGGAAAACGAGCCCGATCAGGGCAAGCGCGAAGCTAATCCCGACCGTGTATATCGCCCAGAAGAGCCGCCATTTGTACGGAACTGCCGTAAAAAACGCCAGGGCCTTCTCATCCTGGGCGAACGACGACGTGTGCGAGGGGAGGGGGAGAAGAAGACACGGACGGCGAAAAGGGTATCGCACTGATTGGGCACAGATATCCCCGTAGTATGTATCAACCAATCAATGAGTGTTATTAATGGCGACCTGAGTAAACGACGAATGGGATATTGTCAAGCGCCAAAATAAAATCTGGCAGCGTTTAGCAGTGAGAGTATCACCATGTTGCGCGTGTGTTGTACAGGTCGTTCGATATGCCGACGCACAGACATACACCCCACCTCCCCCACCCAAGCCGCTCGGTCTACCGCATGCAGCTGATGCTGGCGTCGTCATATCAACATTCCCCTCTCCCCGAACACCCGAAAGGGGGCATGTTTTGCTTTCGTGTCGGCCAGTAGAGTGGGCGCGGAGGAAACGATACGCACCAACCAGTTTCCATTTGAGCATTTGGACATGAGTTATATCAGCCGTAACCGTGATCCCGACATCAGACCTTGAAATCCAGCCGGAACTAAATCACAGAGTATGCCGACCTATATCCGTAATGAGGACACAGCCCGTAAAACGCGCGATCGGAGTATCACACACAGCTTGCAAATATGGGTTTCTACAAAACCTTCGATCCCACAGCTGGAATGTATTTTATTTTTATACTATTGTGAACACAAAAACTTGGGAGCATGGTAGAACCACCTCAAGAAGGCTAACTTCCACACAAGAAGCGTACGTTGTACACACAAAAAAATAGTAATACAAGGGCTGCGCATGGGCGCCGGCATTCGCCGGCGCAAATGCTTCGGTTAGGGCAGGGCAGCAGCTCGATTTGTTCGACTCAAAATGTACGAACAGCACACAACGCGCAAAAAATAATTTCTACACTACGCGTGTAGTATATGTGAAGTAAGGCCAAGAGTTCAACACACAATGGACCATACATGCTATGCTTAAGCCGCTCCTTATGTGAATCCAATTCTGAGCTTCAAATTTTGATCGGAAAAAATCAAGCAAGACCAACAAGTATGGCATCATGCTGGTAGGTATGCACCTAGTACGTGCTCACGCGAAATCCGAACCCGCCATGCCGAGTGCCGAATGACTCTCTAGCCTGGCCACTAAGAGGCGTGTCGAGTGCGCTAAATTTTATTATAGTCTGACTCAATCAAGTATTCGGGGCCAGCACGTTGACATGTACTGCACGTTTTCTACGTATTCACAGACAGGCGGGCACGGAGTCAGTTTTTCTCTGGATTAGAGCCTCGCAGACGGATTGTAGGCAGCCTGGCCGTGTAGAGACGTGCTGATAGCGTTTCAGGCGAACGTTAACTCTGCCTTCTTCATAACCACGTAGACAGGACACAGCAGGTCAAACTGCCAGAGCGTGATCACGCACTCCATGAGAAGTGATTACGCATACATCAAAAGCGTTGGCTGTGAGAGTGAGCTACCTACCAACGTACATTCCAGGGGCGGCGGTTGTATGGGGCCCTCGGGAATAACAAGTAAAGCAACAGCACAAGTAGCACGATAGAGAAAACGCTTCGAGGTGTCCTCGAAAAACGCGTTGTCAGGACAAAATAGTATGTCAATTTTGAAACGTTTTCTCATGTTTTATTTGTTCAACCTCTCCCTACCTATCAAGAATCAAGTGGGAGCTCGACAGTGCCATCCTAAATCCAAACTCGTGGCCATTACTCGCTTGTCTCTTTTGTAGCCCCTGTACGCGTTCACGGCCAGGTCCAGAGCGGATACGAAAGAAAGCGTGAGGGGTGTGCAATCCGCCCCTCGAAGAAAACGTTCGAACAAAGGGGAGTTAACAGAGAATTACGAGGTTCGAGAATCCCATAACGAGCCCGACACCATCTGAACAATATTCCCTATCCCTGGGTTCTCGGTGATCATACGTCTTTGTATACATTATTGTCATAGTTCGGCCATCCGACTGTGTGCAACATGAGTTTCAGCGTCGGCTACTCGTTAACATTCCCAATAATATTTTTACACCAAGGGAAACTGAGAAATAATATATATCCACGTATCCACGAAGTCTAACTCCTGTAGTCTAGTCCATGTGCCTACTTCCGGGTTGGAATGAATACATTCAACCTGCTCCCCTAGAATGCATAGTCGCTCGTGATGTCCTGCGTGCGATTTTAGCGAGTGATTTGACCCCCTGTGAACTGCACCGCTCATGGTGTTGATGGTGTTGATGGTGTTGATGGTGTTGATGGTGTTGGGGATAATGCACCTGGAAATAGAGTTGGAACGCTTCTGTAGCCCAAAGCTAGGCATGATATTGAAGACAGCGCGGAGGCAGGTGTGAAAGCTCAATACATGGAAATTGTGGTCGGCTGACATTTTGTAGCCGTCTCGCCTACGTCGGCCAAGTAAATCTACATACCGAGTATGTGTATCCTGCCTGCACGTAAACACATATCTACAACCTCCTGACACACACCGAGCACCTGCGGACAACCCCGCTGTAATGACAGCCAAACAATAACAAGCATTGCATAAGATGATACCAACGATACGATATGTATTCGTCCACTCACCACGTCGGCAATGAAGAGTACGGTGACCGCGTTTATTACCACAGAAGCGTCGTCATTCGACGTAGAAAAAAGCACCTTCATGGCGGCGCAGATCATGAGCCCGTACAAAGTAAGCAGAACGGCACCGAACACGCGCTGGTAATACCGTAATCCGTCCACGAGCAGCGTGAAGCCAGCACGGAGATCAGGGGTGGTGGAAGCGACGAGGAGGTACATGGCCCCCGTCACAGATGCCATTGAGAACCCGGATTCCTCGTTGTCATTGTCATTGAGATCGTTGTTTTCATTGTCTGAACTATCGTTATCTCGCGCTCGGACGATGAGCATAATGTACGCGAGACCCTGCAACTGGACGTACGGTAGGCAGGGTTGGGCAAGCGTACACGTGAAGCGTTGGGTTCGAAGTTACCAGGTATTCATCGGAGGACGTTTTGGAATTTTCTGGCGCTCGCACGATGGCCATAACGTACGGCGAGAGCCTGCAACTAACCGAACGTTAGTTGGTGGGTAGCGAGCGTACGCGCGTCACGTTAGCTTGGAAGGTACGGAGTGGTCATCATAAGATTTTGAAATTCCCGATATATCTTGCGTCCCAGAAGATGAGCATAATGTACGCGAGAGCTATCAACAGAGCGTACCGAAGTTGGCGGGCTGTGAGCGTACGAAGCCTGCGTTAGATTCGGGCGGTTCATTGCGGGAGCTCTTCGGAAGTTGGCATTGAATGCACGCTGAGCAGCACTTCCAACGGGATCATACGGGACTGCGGTATCGACGTATTACGGCAATGGTAGGCGAGAGCCCGCAACGGATCGTGCGGCAGCTGGCGGGCTGGGAGCGTACGGACACTGCGTTGGTTTTGAGCACTTTAGCGGAACATACTTGAAGGTTGGTAGTTAGCGCAAGGTGTGCAGTAGCGGCGTTTTTTTAGCATCGTCATGCGCAAATGCAGCATCAACGTACGGTATTGAATTGACGGTAGACGATACCCTGCAACTGAAAGTACAACAGTTGGCGGGCGGCGAGGGTACGCACGCTTCGTTAGACTTTGGCCACATATTGAAGAACTTGCTTGAAAGGTTGTATTGCATGCTTGCTACGCAGTGGCGGTGTTTTGAAGGGAATCAACCGTGCGGGACTGTGGTGGCATCGACGTAGTACAGTAACGACCGTTGTCTCAAGCGTGGACAGGGTGGTTGTGACTGGTTTAGATTATAACTGGGCACAGTTGCTGATGGCGGTCAATTCGAGGAAGCTGGTGGTGACGGCCAGCCGACAAATCTCTCAGCGAAATACACAAACATGTACACAAGCCCGAACACGCGCACACACAGAGCACACAAACTCTAGACTATGGCGCTGCTCCCAACGCTGACAGATTTTGGGTAGGGCAGTTGTGAAAACAGCATGTTATGACCAGGCGTTTTGCGTCGATCCCCCCAGCATACGGTTACGACTGAGTGTTGTAACCTACCGAATCCGAAAAGAAACTAGTTACGTCGCATTCTAGGTGCACCAAGAATCAAGTATCAGCGACCGTAGATGGACTCAATATTTACGCCATGTTTATGATTCAAAAGCGTTCCATGCTACTGAGCACTCACTACAGACGAGTGTGTTGCCGATCGGTGACTCGGTAGGCCATCAGCTGCTGGTATGTCCAAGCACCCATCATCTCCACGACCCCTCGATGGAGGTGACATCGTCAACATTAGTAGTTGCCGCTTGACATTGAACTCAACGAAGAATTGAACACGCGCGGCCGATGTATCACGCAGCTTGCAAACCTAACTATCGACCACTCAATCTATCGAACTCACAGCTGAAGAATTTATAACACACGCATTATCAAAGGATAATCACAGAAGAAGTGGTCACTTGGCCTGCTTGGACCCCAACTTAATTCTACCTAATCAAACTCGTACGAATGTTGTTGTGTGTATCGTGTCAGTAGGACCTACCCTACCACCCACCCTATCACTCACGAACCTACGGACTCACCGACCAATCCATGTGCTATCGTATCCCAAGCAAATCTAAACTCAACCCACTCAAGTCAATCCGACCCAACCTGACTTACCATTATTATAAGCCAACCGATTAGCATGTCGGGCAGCTTAAGGGGGTCCCCTTCATTTTCCTCTGTCTCTCCGCACGCCCAGAGGTAGATCGACCCGGAAAGGCGTTTCTGTATTCTCGTGCTATTTTGTTCGTTTAACGCCTGTTCATTCCCCTCCTCTACTTCGCTCTCTGTACAGGACACATTTAAACCGAAGCTTGTGGCAGCTTTTTCCAGGAGGCCAGCAGTTACAGCGTCCAGGAGGGGGGGGGCGGGGGGCGGCACAGGTCAGGGAGATGACGATAACGCGAGGAGAAGAAGCAGCAACATTAAGCGTGCATAGTCATCTATGGGGTTGAACGGTGTGAACCCGAATCTGTCAAGAAAGCTACGTTAGGATGAACGAGAAGGCAAAGGAGGTGGCAAGCAGTACCGTTTCAGGATCTATATAACGAAAAGCCGTCGCTCGCTCTAGGCATGCATGGCGTGGGGGAGGCGGCGGCGGAGCCTATATTATACACTTGTGCCGAATGTCCCCATAACGCTTATACGGGTTATTCGGCGTATACACTGTAGGATACAGACAGCAATGTCGCGCGGCGTCGATCATAGTACAGCCGCGGGCTATCGAACAATGAGTACCCTGGAGCGACACGGCTCACGTAAAATTCATTTGTGTTATGGGGTGGCATGCCCAAGGCGGTCTTAAGTATCTGCATCATCGGCGCACTTTTGTTCTTCTGCCTTTCTGCCGTGTTTGAGTTTGAACTGCTCTACTTGTAGACATAAATGCGACATTATGAACTAAACTAAGGAGGCTCGTGCTTCGATAGGGTCAGCACATTCTGGCCAACATTCCTGGCTGAGGGGGCTGTTCCCTCGAAAAAACTACCCAATATCATTAAACTGCCATTATCATTAGTGTTTACAATTTTTGTCGTTTTACACATACCCCAATGGATCGTTCACTGTGTTGCACTTTCAGTTTTTCCAACCGAATACCTGAACACCTACTCTTCTCTTATCCTATCCAACACCCAGATTTGTAATGATGGTGGTTGAGCAGACGCAGCGGTTGGGACCACAGTAAGCTCGGAATCAGCGCAAGCTGAAACCGCAGGAAAGAGAGGTATCTGTAATATTTACTGCCTGGCTGTGGATAACATATTTTCGGTTTGATGCACAGGTATGTGTGCTATGCCTGTACACGATATTCAGCGGGATATGTGTCATGCGTATTTCGCCTTTAAAAAATGAAACGGGTGTTCTTCCCTCAGAAAAGAACGCCAACTTGAATATGCAGAAACACTTTATATCCTAGTGAAATCACTTTCTTATAGTAATTATTACTTTTTTGCGAAGTCAGTGAAGAGCCCCCCAAGTGGAGACTCATACACATTTAGGTGTGCACCAATACCGTTGAAGTAGCAGGTTCCAGGAGAACAAAATTAGCCAGCATCAACATCTCTGCATCCTCGCCTGGGGAATTCTTCACACTTGGCGTCGCCGATATGACGGAGTCGTCGGCATGACTCATTTCTAGCACAAAACACAAGAAATCTTCAGACCCAGCTGAAGCCCTTTTTAAGGTTTTCGACGGTATCATAATTTCTGTCCAACTAGAGAAAACGTTGTGAGTCGTGCAGAATGACGGTACGATGCCGTGGAGAACTTTTTCGCGAGTCGCCATTGTGTCGTCGTACCTAATGACAACGACGAGTGTCGGAAAAATCGAGAAGGCGTGGCTGATTCCAACAGATTGACTTTAATTGGTTGGTTGATTTCGATTGGTTGCTATCAGCTGTTTAATGTAAATAGGCTCGTTTCATTCGAGTAGTTTCATTGGTGGAGTTCAATCGTGTACTTTCAATTGGTTTAACAGTGGGCAAGTATCATTCAACGTCACAACTAAGAGAAGATGACCTAGTACTCGCGGCGTAACGCCCGCACACAAAATACCAAACGCCAATTTCGTGACCGTTTGTTACGGAAGCTGGTGTTACTCCCCCCTTTTGCCAGCACAAAATAGCCCCCGACTAGTTCTAAGTGGTAGTAAACAGTGTCCCTCCGCAAAGGAGATTTACTGCAGTTCCAACACAAGGCTGATGGTAAAAACAGAATTATCGTACGGCGTGATTCCGTGCGCTCGCTAGGAATCCCCCTAAGTGAACACATCGCAGGAGACGACGCATAATGCTAGCGTGCCGTTGGCTAGGCAGCATTCGTCTTCCACAGGAACCGTAACGCCTGTACAAAAATTGGGGGAAGCGGATGCCATAACAATCTTCGGCATCTCGATGATAGTTGTGCTGGGTGCCCTCTCACCCAAATGTATTCCCCGCTCATGAGAAGAGCCCTGTGGGAGATCCCAGCTTCGAACACATCCGCCTGGCAAATAGATGTAACAACCGTTGCAATACAAGGCACGTCAAAACATTATATTGCGGGTGCACAGATTCATAGAATGTTCTCTTCCATGAAAAAATTGGAGAATACGCTGCCTTGAGAAACTGCAAAGTGTCAGGAGCAGGGATGTGGGAACACGGTGAAGCATTGCTTGCGCGAGGCCACTACGTATGGGGGGACGGTGGTTGGGTGGGTCACGTGCTGAGTCTCCCTCCCCATCCACCCGAAATGTAAAATACAACTAAATTTTTCCAAGGCATACTAAGACGCGAGCAACGGTAACGGGAGGTGACCCCATTATACATTTTTCTGATGAGAAGAAGCCATTAGCGCGAACAACCATGTACCTCATTTAAAAACATTGGTGAAAAAAATGAATTCCACGACGGCACATATCGCGTCAAAGAACAAATGCCAACGACCCACCAATGCACAGGATAGGTACCCGCGCCAGAGGCTCTGATCCTCTGAAACAAGAGGCCGTGGGAGTAACTAGTGCACGTCCATACCGTAGCGTTGATCCTAAGCGAGTAACAACGCGGGAGTTCGCTATTTGTTAATAATAGGCCAACGTGGAAGGGAACAAGCGCATTTGTCCTGCATCCATGTGCCGTAGTGGTCTGTATGTGTTGTACGTGATGCACCAGATGTACGTATGCTGAATGTGTTGTGTGTGCTGAATGTGTTGTATGTGTTGAATATGTCGCATGTGGTGTATGTGCTGTATATGCTGCGTGTATTGTATGGGTTGTACGTGCTGTATGTCATGCATGCATTGTAACGTGCTGTATGCTTTGCTATGTGTTCCATGTGCTGTTTGTGATATTATGTGTTGTGCGCGTTGTATGCGTTGTGTGTGCTTTATGTGTGATACGTGATGCATTTATTGCATGTGCTGCATGTGCTGTATCCGATGTTTGCGCCCGCCGACGTGATGTATGGCTCGTATATCATGAATGTGTTATATGTGAGTTGTATGTGCGGCCGGTGCTGTATGCACAGTATGTGCTATATGTGTTGATGTATGTGCTGAATATATTGTATGGGCTGTACGTGTTTCATGTGGTGGATGCGTTGTATGCGCGGTATACGTTGTATGTGCTTTATGCTTTGCTGTGTGCTGTTTTGTCTTGTATGTGCTGCATGTTTAGTAGTTGGCACAGGGAGGAGAGGACACAGAAGCGTAGTTCGGGAGTTGCATTCCCGGCGATGTACTGACTGATGAAGGTTCAATATAAAGCGTCCAAAGCGTTTTGCCGCAGTCGCCTGCAAACAGAAGCAACAACAACATGAGCGAGATCTTTCAAGCTTAACTTCATCGCGATATCTATCTCAGAGCAATCTTAGGCATGGAATATACCGCAGGGTTTAGGGTAGCGTTCTCCGCTGAGAACCGTGTCGCATTCCGAATTTTCTCGGCGTCCTTAAAAAGTGACGTTGGTCTTCTTGTTGCCAATTATCTATTCACACCTTGGCCAGATCAGGAGCTAGATATTACATACAGTATATGATGTGTTTAGGGCTATGAGTTGTTGCGCTAAGATCTGCGTATAGAGTACAACTCCAACCCTGGAAAGTGTGCTGTATCATGGAGATCGTACGGCTTCTACCCGGGAGCGACAACTAGACCATACACGTCTTCCACCTGAAACATCTAGATCATCAAGAGCGGGTCGGCGATCTATGAGACGCGTGCTCTATTTTTTCCTAGTGTTGTTTTTGCCCGCCGACAGTGTACACTAGCTGACGTTCCGGTATCCGTGGGATTCTGCGGTAGTCCTCGCCTCCTTTGGCGGTGGTGTGGCCCAGCAATGTGACCGCCTTGTTGGGGGAAGACACCGTGTTAGTTCCAGGATATTAGTCTGTTTCCCACGTGCGCCAAGCGATTGACCGCGTTATACCGGGGTGCCGCCTTGCTCAGACCGCCTCGTGGGGGAACCCCCTACTGTATTGCAATGCACTCACCGTTCTCCAAATCGCTAATCTTGGTCTCCTCGCCCATCACGGTACGAGTCCAGGGAGGCTGAGGTGGGTGACCTTCATCCGATAGCGCAGAAAAAATCCACAAAACATGGGGAATACAAGCAAAGCCAAACGGCACAAAACAGGAGCTTTCTTTGTAGTAGCAGGTTATTACCAGGTACGTGATAAGTCTGATGGTGCTACAGCATACAACATAGTGTGCATAAGCCGGAAAGCACGACGGCATTCAAGGGTCGGAAAGCCGTGATTGCAAATTATAACTGCAGGTGCAAGCATGATACGTAATTTGAATATCAAAGTCATATTAAATACCAGGTACACCTTTCAGCACAGTACGCCATCAGTGAGGCCAAGGAAACCTCAAACCGTTGGCGGCCACACACGAAACGAAAAAAAGTGTAAAGGGCGGAAAGCACACATCAGCAAAGGAGGGTCGAAAACACGTACGTAAGTTATATCACTAGACCAGACTTTGCATACATCGATGTTACCAGTAGTGCAGATATGATGCGTATTCCTATGTAGGTCTAGACTAAGACGTTAAAAGAATATTTCGTCGCAGTACAGGACCAATGAGCGCAAGGGTACTTTCAACAGCTGGCGCCGCAACACAACAGAGAATTCGGCAAGCACATTGAAATTGGCGAAAAAGAAGGCTGTAAAATACATTGGCAGGTAGGTGTAGTAGACTACATTAGGTTGAGTTCGTGCATAGGTTTCTTGTTTCATAGGTTGCCCTCGGTTTTCTTCCCATTACCGAGAATGTTTCAAGCCTCGGGCAGATCACGATCTACGCAATCTAAGGTAGATCCTGTACCTTCTGCCGTTACGCCATGTTGTGTAGGATCCGTATACAATTTGTTAAGGTGTTTCCCTGGGAGCCTAACAAGGCAAGATCTAGGATACGGAAACGATATAAAGGGTTTCACATGCGCTTTAAAGGCATCATGTGCTTTCGCATGCCTTCGAAGGCATGTGCGTTTAGGGAAAAAGGAATGATGCTTTTGTTCCGTGGATTTGCAACGCGTTTTAGCGTCCAGCATTATCCACGTGGCCTGTGGGACTAATACAAAAGCTCATCAAAAACAAGTGAGTGACCAACGTGGAACCTGCATAGTAGAGAGACCGGCAAGAGGGCGGCCTGTGTCTGTAACAGCACTACTTGTCATATGATGGCGCCGTCGGCAGGACATCCAATCTTTTTTTTGCTAGATCATACAGATTGTACGGCTTCTACCCGGTATCATCAGCTAGACCATATATATACACATTCTCCTGGAAGATCTTGATTATCAAATGGTGATCGGGGATCTGTCCTACGTGTGAGATGTTTGTAAATGATCGAAATGTTGAAGCTCGTGCTGCCCATTCATTGTCGGATGATAAACATATTACTGGAAACAAATATAATACCAATAACTTATTTGTGTATTATTCAGTTTGCGATTCAAATTGCGCGGCAGGTCAGTGCCTCGGCCCTCGGCTAAAGGGCCATCAACAAATACGGCAGGCGGTTTGGACATTCTTACGGATGACTGACGGGACTCATCTCCACCCCCGGAGAAGACAATCAACAAAACAGGGTTAGCAGGTTTCGACATTCTTCTTGCGGCTGACTGACGGGGCTCCTCAGCCGAGTAACTACCCGATAACGTGGTACCCTAGTATACTAGACTATATACCTGGGACCTGGTAGAAATTTACGCTATAAGGTGCCAGGTGGTCGGTATTTACCAAGACCATTTATTTCATGTATAGACTACACGCTTCAGAACCAAACGCGATCTGGCCCCTGGTATTATCGGCAGTGCTGCGAGCGCAAGCATTGTTGTGGAGACGGACGAGTGAACGGTGCAGCAGAGACAGAGGCCTGCACAAACAAGCATAATATACTACCATCGCAGCTGTCACACTACTAGCAGATTGAGTACTCTAACCCTAACCCTAAACCTAGACTAGCAGACACAGCTAATCAACGGTGGAAGTACCCAACAATGTCGTTGTTATGCAGTCCATCGGATCGCTGATAGTGTTGCATTTGAACTTCTCTCAAAGTCAGAGTGTGGGTGAGGTACATAGTTGCTCCAACGGGCACCCTCAGAAAAAGCAAGTGCTACTCCGACACTAATTCTAGCATGCATGTGCAAAGTGCCGTGATCACCTCCCAAGCCCCCCCTCCATTCCGCCGCCCCCAGTTCACCCGCCTCCGGTCGCCGCCAACCCCCCGACCACCTCCCCTTTCCCCCCTCCATCCGTGTACCCCTTTGGCGGTCAAGGACGGTTTCGGCGAGTTTTGTTGAATACCAACAGCCAGAACGCGCAATCAGGTACAAAATACCAACAACCACAGCTCGCTACGTAGTGGGGGTTCCTCTTAATTTGCCGGCACCTGTTACGTACCAGCCGGAAATACCGACACTATAGAGGCAACCGGTATCATTTCGCACACTGCCACTACTGGTTTTTCCCATCTGCGCCGAGCGATTTGACAGGCACTACAGCGGGCAACCATCACTACTCAACCGGCACTACTCAACCGGTGCTACAGAGGGAAATCTACTGCACCCGAGTTCCTTCCAGTTTGCGCCTGTGTGTACTTTGCGACAAAGGACTGCATCATTGTATACAGTGGCGGTAAGTTTTGGCGAAAGCACGAACAGCCACAACTCACTTCACCCGACTTCCTTCCGGGTTTCGTCTGCTGCTGACAATATTTCGCCATTAAGGGCTCTTTGGAATGGTGAGTTGTGTTTGAATGGTGAGTTGTGTTTGATACCAACAGCCACAACTAGCTATTGTACACCGGAATTGTTTCCGGTTTGCGTCTGTGCATCTTAAGTGACCCAAGTACTCTATCGGTGAGTTGAAATTAACACCCGAATCCCGAATCTCTTCCGGTTTGGGTCGCTCTGCGTTTTTTTACCGGCGAAGAACTGCAGCGGTGAGGCATGATGCATACCGACAGCCACAACTCTCAATTAAACGCCCGGATTCCTTCCACTGTGTGTCTGGGTATCTTTTCTGGTGACCAACAAAGGCTGTACTGCGATAACAAGGAGTTGCCATCATGCATACCAACAGCCACAACGCGATGCAGCTGATTTTTTTCCGGTTTGCTGTTCTCGTATGTATACCTGATAGACCCTATATCTTCATCTTAGGATGCCAACGACTGTATCATACATGTCGCCGAGGTCCGGCGCAACATCAGCCACAACGCGCTACCCCCGAACTCCTTCCTGTTTGCACGTGTCTCATTCGGATCAAGGACTACGCGGGATTATTTTTTCGTATGTAGAGGTGAGTTGTGGTGAATGCCAACAATCACAACGCGCTACGACACACTCGATGAAAAGGCCATCGGCCGCCCTAAAAAATGCATGCCATCGCAGTACAAAGGGTATCCCGATTTAAGAGCCCCCGAGATAATATCCCCAAACGCTTTTCCACACCAATTCCAAATACCAAATATTCCCCTCCCCAAATCGGGTTCCCAGTTTTAACGGCGTTAAGGCCACAGGGGGACCCAAATGTCCCCTGGTCCCCGGTTATCCGGCAACTCTAATGTCTGGATGTTTATCGGAACAGTAAAAACAACTTGGCTAGGTTAACGCGCTGCGTTTAGAGTTTCGTTTGACTGGTTCGTGGCTTACAGTTGGCAAACACCAGGGTCAAGAGTGCTTCATCCACATATGCTGTGAGTCTCTTCAGATCGATTTCTCTCTGGTTCCCAGCAGTGGTCCACACCTCGACTTTGAGGCGCTGCAGTGATCGAATTTCGGGTACACAAAACGATGCCCAACTGAACGTGTGCACTTCACTAGCGGGCAGCTACAGCCCCCCATAAGCACACATATTCCGCGAAACTGAGGAGCGCTCCTGGTGCGGTGTATGACGACGTCGGGCGCGCCAGAGAGCAATCGTAGACAGCCAGAAGCAACTCACGAGATGTTTTCGTGAGTTCGAACTTGCGAGACACCGACACAAAAAAAAACTCCCGAAACCGCTGAACTATTTCAATTCACACGCGGGAGCCTACTACAATGGGCACATCACCGATGAAATAACGAGTTTCACCTAAAGTTTGCTGCTCGCCGGGCGGATGATATATCTCTTCTTTTATGTTGTTGTCTTTAGTAGGTCTTTGGAGGAAATATAGAGGCACACAGGTGAGGGGTAGGAAGTTATATTATGGAGTCCAAAAAAGGGCCAAAAACACCTACCTGAAAAACTCTGTATTATTATTGGATATTTCTTGCTGCTTTTTTTATGTTTCGAAATAAGGATCTCGTTTGCAGATGATGCCCCACTCTATTTTTAAGTGGTTTTATGTGTACGCGAAATGCCCCCATACGACCTCCTACTCAAAGTATTCCCGTGGGATATCCCCCGCGGCCTTAAGAGCGGTCCAATCGGCATGTTCCGCCATACAATACTAAAAGCCATGTATTGCCAAATACAGATAAGAGCAGTGCGTTTAAGAGCGCCTACTTCGGCTTGTCACGCGGTGTGCTCTTCAATGGGAGTCCCCACTGCTGTATATCTAAATGAACCATGCTACTACAAATATTACTACGGTAGGGAGGGGGTGCGCCTAATGTTTTTTAGGCTCATCATCGCTCGAGGATATCAATACATACCCCAACAAAACGCAAAATAGAGAACAAAAAACTGAACTCGATAAGCAATGCCAGGGGTAGCCTACCAGTAGGTACGCAACGAAAATTTTTGCGAAAACAAGAATGACAGCAGTCTACAAGGATGTCGAGTTGACCCCTTCACAGCCCCCAACTCCCTCCCTATACTAATTTCAAGTAAATCTGTCCTCCCGAAAGGGCCTCCGGTTGTAAAGGCGTTAAGCCCCCCCCCTCATTCACACAATATTTTACCCAAAACGTGCTGTCCCTATCGTAGCAGCCGAAGCAGCAGAAGCAGCAGCCGCAGCAGCAGCAGCAGCAGCAACAGCGGCGGCGGCGGCGGCCGTGCGGCGTGGGTGGTGGCGGCGGTGAAGGCTTCGCGACACGTTTTGTGGTATAGCGACGATGGTTGACAAAATCAGCACCGAATACGACATCACGCAGCAGCAGAGAACGAGGTCACATCGTCGAGAGTGCGGGAGAGCCGGCTCACTAGCACCTACCCCCGAGGTTGAGCGTACGCGCCATGCTTCCCCAGCTACCCTTTCTTCGGTGCCTCCGCATCAATGTTGGGTTTTGTCTACCGCTGCCAAGCACAGCGCACAGCGAGCAGTGTCTGACCTTAAATTCGGGAGCTTAATAACTCTTCCCGAAAAACTGGTCTGGAGGAAAATAAAACGGCTACACCGCATGGAAAATCCCATGGCCGAGGTCCACAACGAGAATCAGGGGGGGGGGGGGGGGGGGGGGGGATTGCCAATTTCCGACGATTTTGGGTAAGGAGCCCCATCATTCAGAAACAATTTCAGACCAAAAGAGTGATACCTCTAGACTCTAGTAGCATTCGTGGTCTGCTGTATGCTGCCGTGTGGGTTGTGCCCTCGTGCCCTCTGATTGTTGTGCCGTTGTGCCTGGAGAGCGATGGTGTTGGTAGGCCAATCGTGTGAACTGGTCGACATTGATGGAATTTCACTTTAAATCGTTCCACCAAATCGGAATTTCCATGCCGTTTAGGGGCAAATTCTTTCTTCAAAGTTCGCTCGACGACTATTTTTTATGGAATTTTATATTTAATTCGCAAACACTCGATTAACAGACTAGTAGTGGAACCTCAGGTAGATAGTACATAGACTACATCAGTGGGACGAGCGCAAGTGTTATATTTCCACCATTTACAACGAATGAGTGTTGTTGCCGAACACACGTTACCAGGTATCATGTTGTACAACTGTCAGTAGTGTTTGGAGCCCCTCCATAACTCACCAGGTGACAGACCCATATGTTTCTGGGGACAAACTGTCTGTAGATGAAGTTACAGTACGAGAAGTGCGGGGTTATCTTGCAGAGTGGTAAAAGAGTACCTGGTACTTGTGTAAACTCTTGCTACTGAGAAAAGGATTTCGTGCCCGCAGTTTTCTGATTGGTCAATTTTTCTGGATGGAAATTTAGAATGAAATATGGTGGAAAACCCTTTTTTCTCTACTGCTGTAGCAGGTATGTAGAAGTGTCCATACCGATTCTACATCCTTGGAAGATAGACTATAGACAAAGTTTATTGATAGTGGCCACAGCTTAGTACGAGACAGATATCCGCCGGTACGTCGCGCGTACCGTTTGGATTTGGATACGCAATGCCAACCGTATCTTGTCGGCCCTTTTGCCCAAACGCTTCACAGCGAGGTCTATGTTGGTTGATGGACACGATATACATTAGACTGCTGTACAAGTATTGTAAAGATGAGTATTGACCTGAAATTCGTCGAACTCACGGCTGACGTCCTTGAAATTTTTTCATAAAGTATACGTAGACTAGTCTAGACTAGTCTAATACATGTGCACTACTCGTAGGCCGACTAATAAGTACCCGACACCCCGGAGATAGAACTACTACCGGTACACAGCTGGTCTAGACTAGTCTATATGCTGACCACACATTGCACGGCAACGTGGTACGAGAGGTTCTGGTACAAAAGCAAAGACACCACCATGGGCAGGTGCAGTGGAGATAGGGTGAAGTTGATCACGGTTCGCCAGCAGAGCAGGCAACAACCTGCGCAGAAGCACTATCGTTCAGTGAGCTGCATATATCGCACACGACAGCAGTAGGAGCAGCACGAATCCAATCGGTATGCTGTACTTTTTCACAGCTCACAAACTTGAGCTAAAATATAGATATCATTTGCAATATAAGATAAACACAAAATGGGATGTATATTGATGGACGGACTGCTGCACTCTTTCATTTACGAGACCCTGCCTATGGGTACTGCGCACAATCATACGGGGGTTGCATCGCTGCCGTATTGGTTCCCTTCGTGCCGTGGGACCTGGACGCAACGAAACCTGTCTACCTGACTTCGAGAGGTTGTATGCTTATGTAGGGTATGAGTACTGCTGCTGTTCTTCGGAAATAGTCGAGGTACTATGTACGCCTGAACTTTTCCTATTCCCCCGCAACATGGAAAAAAAACACGGCAAACAAGGGAACGACCTGTACTCGAACGAATCGACTTCATGAATTCCCAGCGACCGCTGCTTAATTTTCGTTGTGACAGCAGCACGCACCACTAGTACTATATCTTACTCCTACTCTATCTTACTGTGGCAGTCGGGGTCTGCCTTCTTTAAATGCTGGGTATGGCGTCCGACGAACCCAAACGCGAGCGAGAGTGTGCACACGCACCCACACAAGTCTCCTTATAGTGCCGGTACGGGCCAGCCAACAACGCCCGCATTATAACGGAAACCGGCACTACTACTGTACTGGGTATCGTGCAATTGTTTTCAAACCAACATATAACACAAGTTATTAACCGGATTCCAGTCCTGCCACTCGCTTTTACCGGCACTATATCAGTAATATGCACTGCTGTTCGACAGGCCGTATAGACCCATGCTGAAACGACGACAACTATTAATACGAGTAGTTCAAACTATCCGCATGCCGTACGTACTCGCCTTGCTTATCCGCAAAAGAGAGAATGCCAAAACCTTCCCACACTGCTGTTGTCGCCGTATCACCTTCTCCTCTGCTTTGAGTATCCTTCTCCTAGCGTCACTGCCTGCTCCTGGCTTGATCTATTGCCAAGGGCGGTTCCGATTGCCTCGGGCAGAAGAGTGCGGCAGAGCGAGATGGTTGATCGCATGGACATAACATCATTTGCCTCCTTCACTTGCGCACCAATTATAAAACCTAATTTTTCTTGAAGAAAGCAATCAACTTTAAAACAGTGCGGGAAAAATCATATTTACTGGCGGATTATTTGGTGAGACAAGCAACCCGCGGCAAACGCTCCGGACGGAAGTATAGGAACTATCTGTAGAAGAAGGATGTTTTCGCCCGGGGATACAAAAAAAGGTATATACTTGGCACGATTACTTGTTGTGCGTGTCTAAGTTTTAGAGACCAGAGCTTGAAGACCTTGCTTGACCTTGGCCCAGCGTTTGAACCCTTCGCTCCTTTTCCGCCGCAGTCGCAGTTGAAAATCCTGAAATGGACTTGGTTCCACAGCCGGGGGAAATTTCCCGCAATGCTAGCGCGTGCCATGAACCATTTTGTCGAGCTCGCCTACATAAGTCTAAAGCACATTGCAGTTATTGTTGGGTCTGCTGGAGCGTTAAATCGCCTGCTGACTGCCTCGCAAATGCAGCAGCATCAACAACAGTTCGAGGTACTGTAACAGCAGCAGCATCATAACGAGATACAACAACAGCAGCAGCAGCAGCAGCAGCAGCTTCTATGATAGTCTAGTCTACTAGACTAGACTAGTCTATATCAGGATAGTAACTTTTTATAATGAGTAGGAGAGAGGTTCACAACAACAGCAAGCAGCAGCAAGCAGTGTATTATTAGTACAGACTAGACTAGACTAGTAGAACGCGGGATATACAACAATAATAACACAAGAGTACCAGGTACAGAGAGGTGTACGAGGTACAGCACGACGAGGTACTTCTGTGACAATGTCAAATGTTGTTATAGTCAACGATGGCCCTGATGGGCACCATTATTATTAGTCTAGCACTGAAGTTGCTGCAGTCTCTCATGCGCGCGAGCTGTAAATACCTCTGTGGTTTCAGTATAATAAACAGCAGTAGTACTAGATCCAAGATCATCTGTACAGCAGCACCGCACACAGCGATCCACACCCCGGACGAATCAGCTCACGGTAGCTCGGAATATCTCTTTTCGATTGTAGCTCATGACACCGGTGAGCTACGGGAGCTACATAATTATTAAGCTATAAGAGCTACTTCGAAGTACATGCGCTAGCTCATGATGAGCTGCTGCTAATCAAAGGTATGACAGATGAGCACATGCACACCACACACACACCATGACAACACAAACATCCATACATTATTAATATACGAGATCGAAGCCTTTTCTGCCAGATAGATAAGACAGAGTACCGGTCGATTTGATTTGGGCAATAACCAAAAACAAGTACAACAAGTAGACTAGACCAGTCTAAAGTCTAAACCCGATTGACTAGTCTATACACCCCGGTCCTTTTTTTCTCAAAAACGGCTGCATTCTAAATCAAGTGAAAAACGCACCCCACCAGCCACGCGACTGCCCATCGATGAACCTCTCGTTTTTCGACCTGCTGACGCTTTAGTCTACATGAGGTGTACTTGTACAAAGTATAGACTAGTAGTAGTCTATATGTCTAGACGATCACGGAGGACGATAGTAAATAGGACCAAATATTGTTGGTAAAAATATATGAATATAAAGGTTTTGTGTTCACCGTAGGTCCTATTTACTAGGGTCCCCCGTAAATAGTCCATTGTGTTGGTAATTGAATGCATGCATTTATTTGTTGTTCTAATAATCACACTCATTCGTATTCGTAGTGCGATATGTATCTCGTATACGAGTAGTCTATTCTCGTCAAACATGTACTACAGTACTGCTGTATTCATAATTTCGAAACAGAGTCAGGCTCCCTCGTTCTCAATAGGTGCTAAGTATTTACTTAGTATTCGACAGTAAGCCGCATCCCACGCCACACGTGCCCCTTCTCGCTTTCCGGCGGTCTCCCTAACCTGGAGGTCGAAATGTGACGCTCTTCTCGAAATCATACATTTCATTTTTTATAATATCATACGGCAAGTTTTGTGTGTTGTGTGTGTTATCTCAATAACAACAGATCGGTCGTGGGCACGTCTTCTATCTCGAGTACCCCAAAAGTGCTATTATTAATAAAAGTACAACTACTGCCAAGGGCGCACAAAAAAAAAAATCCCGGACACCTACCTACCCCCCCCCCCGGGTCCGACGCCGAAAAAAATGTTTTTTTTTCCCCGAGTTTCGTCGAATGTTGAGGCCGTTTAACGTCGTCTTGTGGCTTTTTGATCATCAAGAAAGCACCATGGAGCACCATCGACGGGGGTTAGGACTTTTGCAAGGTTTTGTTACCGTACACAAGCGTGTTTTGCTGTGTCAAGTCCTGTTCTAATCTTGCTTTCTGGAAAAGGCCTCACGCATGTTGTATCAAACTTGGATCAAATGGACGCCACAGACAGACAGTACAACACGGTGGTAGTAGTGAAGCAGATGATCTTGCTCGCTATTTGTCGTTGCTCCCCCGCCTCCCCTCCAAGCTTCCCCCCCCTCCCCCTTTTTGCCCGAACGGCCAAGATCGGCCGTTGGAGAAACATGAAAAAATGGCCGATTTCGGCCGTGCAACAATAATAATATTCCCTGCGATCATAGACGGACACCTTCAGGTGTTTGCAGAAACTGCCCGCATCAGCTCTCCCGCCCGAAGCAGGGCTCTCCTCTCTCCTCGTCTCACTCTACTTGCTCCCACGATCTTTTCTTATACCTAACCCGGCCAAGACTGCTTACGCCTAAAATCACATTTGAGGCAGCCCCGCCACCCGAACCCTCGGCCGCCCCCGCCCCCTCCCCGCAAGGCTCTTCTTCTTCGTTTTCGTTTTCCAATTCTTCTTTCTCTTCTTCTGCCACTTCCTCTTTCTCTTTCTCTTCCTCTTCCTCTTCCTCCTCTTCTTCTTCTTCCTCTTCCTCTTCCTCCTCCGATTCCTCTTCTCCCTACATCCTTTTCTTCCGCCTGACCCGACTTGTCCTGCGTTGGCCTGGGGCTACGCCAGAGGCACGCCCCACGGCTGCCCCCGCCCCCCCCCCCCCCCCCCGCCTCGTCCTCCTCCTCGTCCTCCTCCTCCTCCTCCTCCTCCTCCTCCTCCTCCTCCTCCTCCTCCTCGCCGTCTCCATCATCGCCGTCCCTGTCGCCATCGCTTGATTCGCCCGAAGCGCCGGAGTCGTCTACGGGATTTCTGGTATTCCCGCCTTTGCGTTTCCCACGGACTATCACCGTGGTTGTTTGAGTACCACGCGCCCCACGCTTTTTTTTTAGATCCTTTTGTAGGCTTACTTTCACAGCGGTTTTCTCATCCTCGCTGACGACGATGCTCTTGAGGAAATCTTGGCCGACCGAATCATCCTTCCTCATCCTCACTTCTCCGGTGTGCTGTGTTTCCACGTGGTCATTCATAGAGTATTTCCACTCCCAGAGGTTATCACAGAATATGCACTTCAGCGGCGCATTAGTGCACGGCGAAGTCGGAGTGGATCGGAGTGCCGACCTCAGAGTTATTGAGGCGATTGGACCTTGGCTTTTGGCCAGTCTCGGCGCGAGCTGGCATCTGGAATGTATCCGCGGCGCTGCTTTGCCAGTCTGTGGTGCGTGCACCCAGGACTTACAGCCGTCGTTTCGGCCGCAGAATCCACACGTGCCGCTCCCCATCAAGCCCTGCGTGATTGGTGTACGGAACGCAGTGCGGAATGTAGGTCAGGAACTCCGACGCGTTCCGTGTATTGCACGTTCGAAGATTCTGAGATTGCAGCAAACGATGGCTATGATCAACCACTAGTCTAGACTACACACATAGAGTATTGGATTAAATTGAATGCACAGCCCACACCTTGTCAAGGATGTGCCCCGCAACATGAAGCCGCATTCTTGACACCAGAATCTCCTTGGAACAGAACGTGCAGACGACTTTCCCCCCAATGCACGACGAGGAGGCCGTATTCGATGCTCCAGCCCCTTCTGATGCATGGGTGAGGTCAGCATGAAGAGGGAGCGGGTGGGGCTTGCCGGATGCCGTTGTGTCGGCTTGTGCAAGCTTGTGTACTGGCCCGGTTCGATCTCGTGGTGTTGGCGGCGTCTCGAGGACGATGTACTACGCCCGTACAGTAGTGGCACCAAGTGTCACTGACCTCACACCTACGTTGCCGAGGGTTCGCCTCTTGTTCGACTAAACCCATTTTCCGCCGTGGGTGGCACCCAGTGCCTAGTCTATGGCCAAGTCACTTTGTTTTATATAGGAATTAGTGTTGCATGGTTCTTTATATAGGAATTAGAGTTGCATAGTCCTTTATATAGGATTAAGTGTGCTGGCAGACCCCCCCCCTCCCTGCCGATCAAATGCAAAAACTGGAGGTAGGTGTCCGGGATTTTTTTTTTTTGTGCGCCCCTTGCTACTGCTACTAGTTACTGCCGTTGACACCCAAGAAGTAAGTACTACTGCGGGTAAAAAGCGAATTCATCATTTTTCCAGGCATTTTTTTTTTCTAGTCATTGCTTCCGGTAGTAGTAGCGATAATCATGTGTCCATGCGCCACTCCCCTAGGCACTTCCCGGAGGGGGACCTTACATGTCATATCATTATGAAGCAAGAAAAAAAGAGGAAAATGCAAACACCAGACTTATAGCTGACAAATGCACCGACCGACGTACTTTAAATAATTTAATAAATTAGACTAGACGAGTGTGACACGGAGAGGTTTGCTACACTATATCGTACTCTAGACTACATACACACGCAGGCGGAGACAAGATACCAGGTCCTGGTACACTACTAGAAGCTTTTACGTGTAATGGGCGTGAATGAGCTTGCCCAAATATTGAAGGTATCTCCATTCTCTAACAACAGTGTTAGCCTAGAGGAACACGGTGCTCCGTGTCGAAAGAGGGAGGCATGCGGTCAACGGTCAAACGACTGGGGGAGGACAACCATGCCTCACTTGGTGCCTTCATGCACGTCCCATCCATCCTAGTAGATAGTGACGGAACGCCACAACCCTCGTACGCCACAACCCCGTTAAACGGCTGAGGGAGAGCAACCATGTGTTATATAAGGCTGAGTTTGGGTAAGCTATTGGTTAACCAGTTGCAAGTGGTCAAACGGACTAATACCCCACTAATACCTCAA
Organism: Undaria pinnatifida; assembly: GCA_012845835.1. Lineage (NCBI taxonomy): Eukaryota > Phaeophyceae > Laminariales > Alariaceae > Undaria > Undaria pinnatifida. The sequence goes on along the minus strand of JABAKD010000025.1, from coordinate 16,076,304 downwards.
CATATAATACATGCCTCATTATTGGTGCCTTCATACGCGTCCCACCCATCCTTGCGATTTACAGCTTTGATATTAGCCCATTCAACACCAAATGCGTACCCCCTCCCAACTGGCGACCCAGGCTGAGATGCATGGTAAGACCGCAACCGCCGTCCCACACCCACGACAGGAATGAGTACATGCACCCTCCGGCCTCCCAGGTATACGAGAGGGCTCGGGAGCCGTTGCATAGAACGAGCGCGGCGCGTGCTACGATAGAAGACCGTGGCAACGGTAGGGGTGTCATCTTCAGGGCCTCTTTGCGCCGCGGCTCGGAGTCACTCGCGCGAGTGACCCCCCTATTCCGGTGCGGTCCTAAGCTTTCGTGCCATTTATTGTTTGGGACATGAAACTGCCGTGTGGAATGGTTATAGCGAGTGACCTCCCCATCCCTGTGCGGTCGTAAGTCTTCTTGCTGTTATGGTTTGGTTAGCTACGCGGCACCAAAAAAGTTGCCTAAAAAATATGAAACTCTTTGAGGTACAGAGTCACTCGGGCGAATCGCTTAAACCCAGTAGTGAAAAAGGGAGTAGCTCCCCCGTACCGTAACACCATGGTGGTCAGAGGTACAATTTTGGGCTGGAACGTTTTCTAAATGATGATAATCCTCAGACCAAGGTCGTCGAAAGTTCAACCTTGTTTCGAACTACATTTTTTGGACGCGGGAGACTCGCGACGGAAGAGGTGACATCACCATCTTGTTTCTGAGTCTCGCTTGAGGAGCTCTAGTCTATAGACTATACCTCTCCCAAAAACTGATTTGGGGCCAAACAAAAGTGTTACCAACGAAATTGCCCCTCTCGGTCTTAAGTATAAAACGAATCAAACGATTAATAAAATAAAGAAATTCCGACAAATTTGGGTTATTAGGAAACCCCGTCATTCACGAAACGTTTGAGCACAAAAGTGTCACTTATATCGTAGCGCACGTTCGACGATGGAGGAGAGGACTTGTAGGCTGTTTATATTTTGTGAAGGACGGGGCTCCTTAGGGCAAAATCGTCGGTCTTGATTGATTTTTCTTTTTGCGACGATTTTCGTGGTATCATAGCTGTGAATAGGCCCATGGGCTTGCTCATCGGGTGGCACTTTTGGTTTTCTCTCGAATCAGTGTTTGGGAGAGGTAATAAAGAGCCCCTCGATTGAAAAAAGGAGCCTCTTATAACATGAAATGCTGCACACCTACCGTAGCATGCACGTATCTGTGTTGTATATATACCTATATAGGCCACGGGGTTGTTCATCGGTTACAGTGGCTACCACGGTAGGGGTTTGCTTTACTTTTGGGGGAGTTTTGTAGCAGTGGCTTGGGGTCCCTCGCGCTAGTGACACACCTGTTCCGTCGAGGTCTTGAGCTTTCGTGGTTTAACTTGGCGATATATATCCGCAATGGAATGCGTCGCTACCATACATACGCGAAGCAAAATCGCGTGATGTCGTTTCGTGAGTGAGGTGCAGAGTCACTGGTGCGAGTATGATAGCCCAAAACCGGCAATGAAGAATGGGTATGATACTACAATAGCGTAGCCTTAGCCGGGTAGCGCTCCATTTTTCTCCAAATCGTTTTTGTGGAGTGAGGTAAAATGTATAGACTAGAAGAGTTCCTCACGCGAGGAGCCTCAGAAAAAGAGGAGCTCCCATACGTCCTTCTCAAAATAAATAATGTGCATTCGGCATTATGTAATGGTAGCCCCTCTACCTCGTGGCGGCGTTATGGTTTATTTTCCCCTTTATGCCTGTGGGATATATTCAATGGCAGTGATGTTCAGGAGACGGAGTAGCAACAACAGCCCCGAGCTGTGTGCTTAGACAAACTACTGCCCTCTGCAGTATGCCCGAGGTAAAATGAGATACCAGGTAGTGTTTATGTCTTGAATATTACAGCAGTACCCAAGCGAAAACAGAGAGAAGACGGGGAGAGGTGGGTGTAGAGAAGAGTGAGATGGAGGGGGGCACAAGCTGCTCCCCACCACGCTCGCCCACGGGCCATAATCCCCCGTACCTCCCCAAACCACAAATGCACTGTCCATCACCTGGCCACAATGTAACAATTATCACTATGGCAGACACCCCGCAATGTCCCGTTCGCTATAGCCAACAGACTTTCCAAATATTTTTCCTGGGCTACCGTACATCCCGTAATACCCCGAGTGCCACATTTTATTGGTTGATATAAGCTATATTTAACAGGATACTCTACTACCGTTTGCTTGAATGAACGGCTTCGCCCCCCTTTCGTCAGAAGGTGTTCGGCGGACAGCAAGCAATTAATACCACAGATGATCTGATGTATAATCCAAGAAACGCTCGTATGAGTACCCAGTACAGAGCCAGCGGCACGCCCCTGCACAGCATGTAGTCGGTCTCTGGGTCTATACTGGTCAATCCTACCACATTGACGTCTTCGCCAATGGTTTCCTTGGTTCGAAGTACTTCACGCCTTCGCCGTGGGTCGGGTAACATAATATTTCGTTAATATTTATACGAAATCACCTCGTTATCTTTCTAGAGCCATCCATGCCGCTGCTCCAATTCACCCCCCGCCCCCCCAACGCCCCCTCCTTCCCACCACCACCCACACCATCGCCTAGACCTAGCACTATACGTATAGCAAACCCCTACATCTATGCGATCTAAAGGTGTTAAAACCCTTGTGCCCCAACCCCCCCCTACCCCCCACCGACCCACCCACCCCCTCCAACACTCCGCTCTCTCGTCGCTGATTGTACGACTTAAAGGACATACATAAGAAATTGGTTCATTCCTTCCAAAACCGTCAGATTTATCTCCTTGAAGAATTTATTGTTCCCGCGCACAGATTGAGTTGCCCCGCCCATCCCCACCCCCCCCGCCGCGCTCCCTCTTGTTCAAATCCATGCCCCCACGCCCTTAAAAACTCCGCCCTCCCCTCACCGGTTATACGACTTACAGGATACACTAGATAAACTGATGCATTCCCTTCCACAGCTAGCTGTCAGATTTTGTCCCCCTCAAAAACGGGTTTTATGTTTCCCCGCACAGACTGACTAACATCACCCTGTTGACCCTGATAGCCACACTGTAGTTGCAAGGGGATTCGCCGACCAATTCTTAAGGAGGACACGCACCCCGTATTACGCGCGATCGGAGTTTCACACACAGCTTGCAAATATGAGTTTCGACAAAATCTTCCATCTCACAGCTGGAGTGTATTTTCATTATTATTTTATATACCTGGATGGGTCAAAATTTGAAAATATATTTTTTGCCTGACCAATACGAGGCATATAATCGACGACGATGTTGTTGCTAGTTACACGAGCGACACCGCTTGTACGGTTATTCGTTTGGGCGTTTATAGTGATTTTAGCTTGTTCTGTTGGCATTCACGTACCAATATGTTGAGACGTTTGGTGTCTAATTCGCCTCGCACGCGTTTCATTGGCGGTCACGTGCCGGTATGTTCAGACTGTTGTTGACGTCTGACTTGCCTTGGACGAGCCCCTCCACGTACCGGTATGTTCGGACTATGTTTAGACTTTTGGAGTCTGACTCATTTCACGTATATGTTCGGACTATCGACGACTGCTTCGCACTATAGGCGTTCCTGCGACTTTCCCGTACCGATATGTTGGCACTTGTGAGTTTGATTCCAATTATGCGCGTCATGTTGGCTTTCACGCACGGATAAGAGGGGCGTGTGGTGCCTGCTGTGCTTTGCGCCGATCCGCCAGGCTTCCGCTTTGCAAGTTCGAAGTGTGGGAAGGGTTTTTTAATAGCCGCGTCTTCGATCCGCTGTCCGAAATGTCCGGATGGATGTAGTTCCACCTGACATTTCTGTCAATCTGCATATACCGTTCAGGGCGGACTAGCGTTATCGCATCCCCTCTACCCCGTTACGACTTTGCGGTTTATAGAAATTGTCCCTTTTATAGCTGGAAGGCGTTGTCACTTGCCTGAACGAACGGCTCCGTCCCCCCTTCTGCCAGAAGTCATCCGGGGGACCAGCCATCAACTAGTATCAGAGATGTAACATTCGACAAACCTTCGTGTGGGTTACCAGTACAGGGCCAGAGCACTCCTGCATAGCTGTTGCCCGTCCGTAGGTCCATACGACCCAATACTGCTACGATTGGGCCCAATAGTGTGATCAGTTACTTGGTCCGTAGGGTGGCCCACCTCATGGCCAAGATTTTCCCTGGATCATGACCTAGCCCGAAAGAACCTCGCGAGTCGAGTCGGGTCGGGCTGGATCGGGCCAGGCGGTGATTGAAATCCCACGGGTCGTGTCGGGGAAGCATCGGGTCGTTTGGAGTCGTGTCTGCAAGTGTCCGGTCGTGTCGGGTCGTGTCAGGTCGTGTCGGGTCGTGTCGTGTCATGTCGGTTCGGTTGAGGTCCATTCGTGCCGAGTCGTGTCGTGTAATGTCGGCTCGGTTCAGGTCCGGCCACATCGGGTCGCGTTGGGTCCGGACCCGATCGTGTCGTGTCGTGTCGGATCATGTCGTGCCGAGTCGTGTCGTGACGTGTCGTGTCGTGTCGTGTAGTGTCGGTTCGGGTCGTGTCGAGTCGTGTCGGGTCGGGTCGTGTCGGGTCGTGTCGGGTCGGGTCGAGTAGTGTCGGGTCGGGTCGGATCGGGTCGTGTCGTGTCGGGTCCGGTAGTTTCGGGTCGGGTCGAGTAGTATCGTGTCGGGTCAGATCGGGTCGTGTCGGGTTGTGTCGGATAGGGTCGGATCGGGTCGGGTGGGGTCGTGTCGGGTCCGGTCGTGTCGTACCGGGTCGGGTCGGGTTTAGTCGGGTCGGGTCGGGTCGGCTCGGCTCGGTTCGGGTCGGTTCGGGTCGGGTCGGGTCGGGTCGGGTCGGGTCGGGTCGGGTCGGGTCGGGTCGGGTCGGGTCGGGTTCGGGTCGGGTCGGGTCGGGTCGGGTCAGGTCGGGTCGGGTCGGGTCGAGTCGGGTCGGGTCGGGTCGGGTCGGTTCGGGTCGGGTCGGGTCGGGTCGGGTCGGGTCGGGTCGGGTCGGGGTCGGGTCGGGTCGGGTCGGGTCGGGTCGGGTCGGGTCGGGTCGGGTCGGGTCGGGTCGGGTCGGGTCGGGTCGGGTCGGGTCGGATCGGGTCGGGTCGGGTCGGGTCGGGTCGGGTCGGGTCGGGTCGGGTCGGGTCGGGTCGGGTCGGGTCGGGTCGGGTCGGGTCGGGTCGGTTCGGGTCGGGTCGGGTCGGGTCGGGTCGGGTCGGGTCGGGTCGGGTCGAGTCGGGTCGGGTCGGGTCGGGTCGGGTCGGGTCGGGTCGGGTCGGGTCGGGTCGGGTCGGGTCGGGTCGGGTCGGGTCGGGTCGGGTCGGGTCGGGTCGGGTCGGGTCGGGTCGGGTCGGGTCGGGTCGGGTCGGGTCGGGTCGGGTCGGGTCTGGTCGGTCGGGTCGGGTCGGGTCGGGTCGGGTCGGGTCGGGTCGGGTCGGGTCGGGTCGGGTCGGGTCGGGTCGGGTCGGGTCGGGTCGGGTCGGGTCGGGTCGGGTCGGGTCGGGTCGGGTCGGGTCGGGTCGGGTCGGGTCGGGTCGGGTCGGGTCGGGTCGGGTCGGGTCGGGTCGGGTCGGGTCGGGTCGGGTCGGGTCGGGTCGGGTCGGGTCGGGTCGGGTCGGTCGGGTCGGGTCGGGTCGGGTCGGGTCGGGTCGGGTCGGGTCGGGTCGGGTCGGGTCGGGTCGGGTCGGGTCGGGTCGGGTCGGGTCGGGTCGGGTCGGTCGGGTCGGGTCGGGTCGGGTCGGGTCGGGTCGGTCGGGTCGGGTCGGGTCGGTCGGGTCGGGTCGGGTCGGTTCGGGTCGGGTCGGGTCGGGTCGGGTCGGGTCGGGTCGGGTCGGGTCGGGTCGGGTCGGGTCGGGTCGGGTCGGGTCGGGTCGGGTCGGGTCGGGTCGGGTCGGGTCGGGTCGGGTCGGTCGGGTCGGGTCGGGTCGGGTCGGGTCGGGTCGGGTCGGGTCGGGTCGGGTCGAGTCGGGTCGGTCGGGTCGGGTCATGTCGGGTCGGGTCGGGTCGGGTCGGGTCGGGTCGGGTCGGGTCGGGTCGGGTCGGATCGGGTCGGGTCGTGTCGGGTCCGGTCGTTTCGGGTCGGGTCGAGTAGTATCGTGTCGGGTCAGTTCGGGTCGTGTCGGGTTGTGTCGGATAGGGTCGGATTGGGTCGGGTGGGGTCGTGTCGGGTCGGGTCGTGTCGTACCGGGTCGGGTCGGGTTTAGTCGGGTCGGGTCGTGTCGGGTCGGCTCGGTTCGGGTCGGTTCGGGTCGGGTCGGGTCGGGTCGGGTCGGGTCGGGTCTGGTCCGGTCGGGTCCGGTCGGGTCTAGTCGGGTCGGGTCGGGTCGGGTCGGGTCGGGTCGGGTCGGGTCGGGTCCGGTTCGGGTCGGGTCGGATCGGGTCGGGTCGGGTCTGGTCCGGTCGGGTCCGGTCGGGTCTAGTCGGGTCGGGTCGGGTCGGGTCGGGTCGGGTCGGGTCGGGTCGGGTCGGGTCGGGTCGGGTCGGGTCGGGTCGGGGGTCGGGTCGGGTCGGGTCGGGTCGGGTCGGGTCGGGTCGGGTCGGGTCGGGTCGGGTCGGGTCGGGTCGGGTCGGGTCGGGTCGGGTCGGGTCGGGTCGGGTCGGGTCGGGTCGGGTCGGGTCGGGTCGGGTCGGGTCGGGTCGGGTCGGGTCGGGTCGGGTCGGGTCGGGTCGGGTCGGGTCGGGTCGGGTCGGGTCGGATCGGGTCGGGTCGGGTCGGGTCGGGTCGGGTCGGGTCGGGTCGGGTCGGGTCGGGTCGGGTCGAGTCGGGTCGGGTCGGGTCGGGTCGGGTCGGATCGGGTCGGGTCGGGTCGGGTCGGGTCGGGTCGGGTCGGGTCGGGTCGGGTCGGGTCGGGTCGGGTCGGGTCGGGTCGGGTCGGGTCGGGTCGGGTCGGGTCGGGTCGGGTCCGGTCGGATCGGGTCGGGTCGGGTCGGGTCAGGTCGGGTCGTGTCGGCTCGGGTCGGGTCGGGTCTGTAGACACGCCTAAGCTAGGCAAGGTCTACTGACCAGAAAGTGTTCCCCCTTGGCCTGAGGGGGGCTGGTCAGCACCATTCAGGTGCTAAGAAAGGAGAGATAAGTTGTTGTATTAGCTTCGAACACAAGAAAGCAAGCGATCTTAACTTCATCCCCGATTCCCTATATCAGAATCCAGAAGGGGATAAATAGAAACCCCTACTACAGTAGTTGTCTTCAGATCTAGATGACGGCCACACACCAGATCAGATTTTCAACAGTCAATCACCAACAAGATCAACTGTCGTGTCTTACCAACAACACTACACACTCTCTGGTGCTCCACTGTCCACAATGCCCCCAAAAGCGCGTTCCTACTCAAAGTAGTTCATGAACAAGCTCTGATCAAAAGTGAGCACCAGCTACACAAAAACATCAGAGAAAACATACACGTCGTTTTTGAATGATAAACGACCACATACATCTAGATACCATACCCAATGATTACGAGCCATGAAACATTGCAATGCTTCACAAAAACATGCACACACGATCACCAGGCACAAATCATGCATTAAAACATAGCAATATCACCAATAAACACTACCAGGTACATTAATTGGTATATATTTTCACACGCAAACTTCACAAAACATACTTGTAAAAGTAGCAAGCCAAACGGAAACCCAAATAAACATCCGCCGACCAAAAGATAAACATCGTATAAACCCTTCTACGACTAGACGAATATTATTAGTATCATCCGCTTTCATCCACAATTATACCACAACTCATGCAATCAGCAAAATAACACCGTAAGAACATTCCAGGACGATTTTCGCTCAAAGTCATGCGGAAACCGCAGAAAATTACAGCGTAATACCACATTGATGCTTCAGGTTTGTCCATATACGCATTCAACCTCATCACACGAACATGCATTCCGCATTCAGCAAGCAAGCCTCGCTTGTTTGGAGACAAAAAACAGCAGCGATACATGAGAACACTCATTGTACTACGATAGAACGAGACATTCGTCTCATGCGCCCAAAAACAGATGGCACAAATGACCCTACAAAAATGATCAATACAAAAAAAATACGGAAGACACAAATATCTATTACTCGTACGCACAGCAAGCACATATGTACCACTGTATAGCAAACTTGAACATCGGGTTCTGTTGCTAATCGGTTGGCCCCTAAGCAGTTTCCTTCAACTGGAAAGGTTCCTTAAAGTTCCACTAAGATTACATCGGAATGCACATAGCGATAGACTCTCATACTGCTCCTGTCTGTTCATCAGAAACAACACAAGTCTGCCTAAGAAACACGCTATTCCGTCAAACGCAATCAACGGTTCGTTTCGTTTCCTACACGGTGCAGAAAACACTCCGTGCATACGTCACTCTGCACTCAATGTGTGTGGAAAAACACTCAATACAACGGCGCACGGCAATACCAGTATAGGTTTTGCCTCCGATTTGCGGACGCGCCACGAAACCCCACGCGCTCGCTTCAACCCTGTGAAAACGATATGCTCATAACGCACATGTGTGTATAAATCTTCGAACGCAAATTACGGTTTCATACGATTTGGAACACGAGCTCCTTCAGGCTGACTCGTCCATATGCAGCGGGGAAAGCAAGTACCAGGTTCTTTGCGGCAATACGTGGACATAATTGTTCTCGTGCAGAGGCCATCGGCATGCACCACGCATTCAATAACCCCCCTTTCCAATAAACCTTCAGCAGCTACGACGAGACTCTCGCTCTGTACAGAGGCATGCAGCATGTACTCGCAGCATAATGCATTAATTTTCGCGACAAGATTATTCTGCTACACACAAGCACTAAAAACAGATTGACACCAGTCGCAAAGCACGCGTTGTATTATGCCACACACTGCTGTAGGCAATCAACACAACACAGACCTAGACGGGGTATGATTTTAACAAGCAAAGCACGAAGCACACTTGCCCCTATTAATAGCTCAAATACACGACGCGACAAAGCACGCGACAAACACTACAGATAGTCTACGGCAGTATCTTTAAAAACAAATCAAACTCACACCTTTAAATCAAGACGTGCGCGGGCTTCATGTTGGAGGCCAAGTCAGCACATAGCCTTCGCAAAACAAGAGCCAAGCTCTCAGCGCCTGGAAGCATTGGAGGTATCAAACACCACCTTTCAGCGGCACTCCAGCTCCTCCTATTCTGAAATACAAAGCGCAACCGCCTTCTCGAACGGCTGTATACACGTGTGATTTCCTCACTCCTCGCTCCGCCTCCCGAAGTGGATATCCTCGCGACGATCTAGAAGCGCAGGTGGGGAGATTGATCTCGCCGCGTTGGGCACAATCACACGCTTCGCACGTGATGTCGCGCCTTCCCCCTCGGGACGCGCGACGCGACAGCCCGCAGTCGGCACCGCTGAATCACCGCATTTTAGTGTGTGCACCTCGTCAGCATGCCCCCCGAAAGCCTTGAGCCCTCGTGATCGGCGGGTGTGTCTTTGCTGCCCGAGTTGAACCTTCAGCGGATCAAAATCGTGCCTATACTGCGAGATTTCACACAACCAAGTGAATCAACCCGATTCGAACCTCACCATCATCAGATGTGGAGCCTGCTGCTGCAGACCCTCCACGCCGGGTGCGATGCTTGGACATCGCCTCTAGCGGCCCCTCGTACAACCACAGCAGACCTCGGTCGGAGTCCTGATGCAGCATATGGACACCGCCCTCATCAGGTCGAGGGCTTCCTGCCGAAACGCGGCCCAATCCATACCTGCGTGCCGCTGTCGCAATCGTACCAGAAAAAATCCCTGACTAACGTCGGTGTGTTCAACCTGAATTATCGATAATTGTAGACACGCCTAAGCTAGGCAAGGTCTACTGACCAGAAAGTGTCCCCCCTTGGCCTGAGGGGGGCTGGTCAGCACCATTCAGGTGCTAAGAAAGGAGAGATAAGTTGTTGTATTAGCTCCGAACACAAGAAAGCAAGCGATCTTAACTTCATCCCCGAATCCCTATATGAGAATCCAGAAGAGGATAAATAGAAACCCCTACTACAGTAGTTGTCTTCAGATCTAGATGACGGCCACACACCAGATCAGATCCTCAACAGTCAATCACCAACAAGATCAACTGTCGTGTCTTACCAACAACACTACACACTCTCTGGTGCTCCACTGTCCACAGGTCGGGTCGGGTCCGGTCGGGTCGGGTCGGGTCGGGTCGGGTCGGGTCGGGTCGGGTCGGGTCGGGTCGGGTCGGGTCGGGTCGGGTCGGGTCGGGTCGGGTCGGGTCGGGTCGGGTCGGGTCGGGTCGGGTCGGGTCGGGTCGGGTCGGGTCGGGTCGGGTCGGGTCGGGTCGGGTCGGGTCGGGTCGGGTCGGGTCGGGTCGGGTCGGGTCGGGTCGGGTCGGGTCGGGTCGGGTCGGGTCGGGTCGGGTCGGGTCGGGTCGGGTCGGGTCGGGTCGGGTCGGGTCGGGTCCGGTCGGGTCGGGTCGGGTCGGGTCGGGTCGGGTCGGGTCGGATCGGGTCGGGTCGGGTCGGGTCGGGTCGGGTCGGGTCGGGTCGATTCGGGTCAGGTCGGGTCGGGTCGGGTCGGGTCGGGTCGGGTCGGGTCAGGTCGAGTCGGGTCAGGTCGGGTCGGGTCGGGTCGGGTCGGGTCGGGTCGGGTCGGGTCGGGTCGGGTCGGGTCGGGTCCGGTCGGGTCGGGTCGGGTCGGGTCGGGTCGGGTCGGGTCGGGTCGGATCGGGTCGTGTCGTGTCGGGTCCGGTCGTTTCAGGTCGGGTCGAGTAGTATCGTGTCGGGTCAGTTCGGGTCGTGTCGGGTTGTGTCGGATAGGGTCGGATCGGGTCGGGTGGGGTCGTGTCGGGTCGGGTCGTGTCGTACCGGGTCGGGTCGGGTTTAGTCGGGTCGGGTCGGGTCGGCTCGGTTCGGGTCGGGTCGGGTCGGGTCGGGTCGGGTCGGGTCGGGTCGGGTCGGGTCGTGTCGGGTCGGGTCCGGTCGGGTCCGGTCGGGTCCAGTCGGGTCGGGTCTGGTCGGGTCGGGTCCGGTTGGGTCGGGTCGGGTCGGGTCGGGTCGAGTCGGGTCGGGTCGGGTCGGGTCGGGTCGGGTCGGGTCGGGTCGGGTCGGGTCGGGTCGGGTCGGGTCGAGTCGGGTCGGGTCGGGTCGGGTCGGGTCGGGTCGGGTCGGGTCGGGTCGGGTCGGGTCGGGTCGGGTCGGGTCGTGTCGGGTCGGGTCGGGTCGGGTCGGGTCGGGTCCGGTCGGGTCGGGTCGGGTCGGGTCGGGTCGGGTCGGGTCGGGTCGGATCGGGTCGTGTCGTGTCGGGTCCGGTCGTTTCGGGTCGGGTCGAGTAGTATCGTGTCGGGTCAGTTCGGGTCGTGTCGGGTTGTGTCGGATAGGGTCGGATCGGGTCGGGTGGGGTCGTGTCGGGTCGGGTCGTGTCGTACCGGGTCGGGTCGGGTTTAGTCGGGTCGGGTCGGGTCGGGTCGGGTCGGGTCGGGTCGGGTCGGGTCGGGTCGGGTCGGGTCGGGTCGGGTCCGGTCGGGTCGGGTCGGGTCGGGTCGGGTCGGGTCGGGTCGGGTCGGGTCGGCTCGGGTCTGGTCGGGTCGGGTCGGGTCCGGTCGGGTCGGTTCGGGTCGGGTCGGGTCAGGTCGGGTCGTGTCGGGTCGGGTCGGGTCGGGTCGGGTCGGGTCGGGTCCGGTCGGGTCGGGTCGGGTCGGGTCGGGTCGGGTCGGGTCGGGTCGGGTCGGGTCGGGTCGGGTCGGGTCGGGTCGGGTCGGGTCGGGTCGGGTCGGGTCGGGTCGGGTCGGGTCGGGTCGGGTCGGGTCGGGTCGGGTCGGGTCGGGTCGGGTCGGGTCGGGTCGGGTCGGGTCGGGTCGGGTCGGGTCGGGTCGGGTCGGGTCGGGTCGGGTCGGGTCGGGTCGGGTCGGGTCGGGTCGGGTCGGGTCGGGTCGGGTCGGGTCGGGTCGGGTCGGGTCGGGTCTGGTCGGGTCGGGTCGGGTCGGGTCGGGTCGGGTCGGGTCGGGTCGGGTCGGGTCGGGTCGGGTCGGGTCGGGTCGGGTCGGGTCGGGTCGGGCGAAAGGTATTCAAGCTTTACAGGTCGAGTCAGGTCACCCTGAGACGACTCAGCCCGCGAGGAGTATGTTTCGTGATTTTCTATTTCAGGGAAACGAAAAAAATTGTTGTAGGCGTTCTGCGATGTCCCACATACGCCAGGTACTAGGTATTCAACAATGTGAGATGCGTCCGTCTAAATAAGAAATATGTACAAGAATATACACGGGAGGTGTTTTTCTTGCTGATTGCCCACAAAGTAAAAGATGGCAAACAAAACTAAAGAAATGGCTTTGGAGATACCTTGACATCATTTTGCCGTCACGGAGGAATAGCATGGTGTTGGCTCCTCCCGGTCCATGAAAAATCCAACACTCAAATTTGCCAGGGAGTGATTGTGTCATATTTCACGTTTATCAGGTTCCTGGTGTGCACGAGAGCATTCGATAGTCCCCGAGGAACGTGTTGTGCACATCTCATCAGAGCGCAATAAATGCTGAAGGCGTGTAGTGCACCTCGTAGGGGCCCTAGGGAGACCCAGCGGGACCCCGGGGAGGCCAAGGGGGATCCTGGGAAGACCCAGAGGGACCATCGCGAGGGTTCTCCAACGATTCACAGAGGGTCCCCGGCAAAAGGCCGTCAGAAACACGCGCTCCCTGATCTGGGAGCGCCGGTGTGTGCGTCTCGCGCGTGTTCCATCAATTCCTCGTGGATGCAGAATATATCAGTATAGGGCCAGTAGAGAGGCACCTCTTACAACACATGAAGAGGTATATTTTCAGCGTCACAATCAAAGACATTGGTTGGCATGCTGGTCCCCGGTGTATCAATTGCTTGATCGTCAATGTGAGGTAGTGTAGTAGTAGAACATACCTTCAGCCGCAGCGTTCAATTTCCAACTCGAGTACCCTTTGATACGATGCCATTACAGCTTCAAGGATTGTTTTTGTATAAAATTCAAGGGGTGGTTGAATTAAGATAGTTGGTAAGGTTTCCAGACACCAACTCCACTATTTTTTAATGGTAGAGGGTAGACGACGTTTACCTTTTTGCTACAGTAGGGGGAGACTATGCGCGATTCATTCATCATTTTGAAAACTTGTAGGCATCATTACTTTTTGTGTCTAAGTGGAGACGGCATGCATTAGTGTATCGTCTTCCTTTATGTCGTTAAAAATAATTAGTGTCTTCTTGTCAGGGCACACCTTAATTCAATTTCATCCCCCCATATTTATCCATTCATTGTCGACTGGCAAAACATGATACCGATGTATCATCCATCCCTCGAATATTGGAAATAACGGAATTCTTGAACCAGAATGAATTCAAACACATTTCCAGAATTTCGTCCCCCCCGTCTGTATTGTGTCCCTCTCTTTATGTTGCAAAAATATATTGCAACCCCCATCGAGAACAGTTGCATTGCTTCATGAAGTTGTTGACTTGGACGCTTTTGCCACGGTAGATGATGTGCACCGTTGTTTTTTGTGACGCTCACGTGAGGAGCTCTACACATACTATGCCTCCACAGCCGAAAACTTGTTTTGAGGAGACTGGCGAAGCAAACCGACGAACGAACCCATATGGTCTAGGTACACGGAAAAAACGATGCGTTGCGAAGTAACAATGGCCTGCTTGTAGTCCATTCGAACGGCTTTGGGTCAAGGAGTCCCATCTCACTCACAAAATGACGCCGTGCTACAATAGAGGCACGTCATTTTTTTTCCGAGGAATCCCTTAGTTCAGGAGCTTAGAACCTTTCTTAGCCCAAACCTGATTTGGAGAAAATCAAACTGCTACTACTACCGGATGAACATAACCTATGGCCTAGGTATTGAACAAGAGTGGTAACGAAAAGCAAGAAGCGAATTTGCGACGATTTTAGGTTAAGGAAGCCCCGCCATTCAGAAAACGTTTGAGACGGAAACTGCTATATATGGTATATAGCTATGTCTTAGTTTACGCGTCAAACGTTTGGATTGAAAAGTGCCACCTTTATTGTAGAACGCGCCATTAAGCCCACTATATATGAACGATACATGAACTATCTCTTAAATTACTACCCTGGTAGAGATATACCCCGGTAGGGGTGACGCACGTTTTGGGCCCAGGTGAAGAGTCTCTGAAGGATCTGACCGACCTGACAGATCTGACAGACATGACGGATCTGACCGATCTGACGGTTCGGACCGGTTGAGCTCCTTAAGTGTGGAAGCATCGATTGGTATGATATGTTGACGGGCATATTGATGTTGAGAGGTAATAAGAGGTACCTCACGCGTGTTACGATAGAGGTGCATCACGTTTTGCCGAGTTTACCTCAATTTGGGACCGAAAGATCGACAGCAAAACCTGATTTGAAGAAAAATTAAACACTGCTACCGGATGAAAAATCCCGTGGCCCAGGTAAACAACAAGAAGAACCACGTCTTAACAAATGACCTAATTTATTTGTCCGACCATTTCGGGTCACGGAGCCTAGTCATCCAAAAAGAGGTATGATGCCAGATACCTCGATCGTCGCACGCGCCACCTGCGCACAAAAATGTTGGTCGGGTTGCGTGGACGAATGTCCTCGGATCCATGTGCGGGGTAAGCTAGCTATTGAGCTCCTTATCATGTTAGGAGTTCAGACGCCTCAGCAGCACCCCTGGCGTGGGATGACTCAAACATGTACCTGGTACCGGGTACATGCTGAACCCGCTCGGCATGTTGCCGTCAGCGGCACGGGGACTTCCCTTGCGTCCCTTCGAGTTACTAAAACTAATTGCTTACCAACCACCCTAAAAAGGCAACAATTTTTTTGAATTAGTAGATTAGTAGTACACAATACGCCACCCCTGTGAAGGGCCATCGCCGACTCTGAACGATGTCCTCTCGGGGACCGAAAACAGCATAAAAGAAGAGTCCTTCCGCGCGCGCCCGGAATAAAAAAAATCAGCCTGCCTGAGCCCGTTTTCAGGTTTGTGAGAGGACCGATACTTATTGTATGCTTAGCGTTTGCGTGGGATTTGACCATTTCATTCAATTCATGCTAATAATACTTCAAAGCGCAGCAATTATTGTTGGTGGTAGAGGGAGACGACGTGTTATATAGCTGCTGCCGGTCGCCCCGGCAGAGTTAGCCTCGAACACCTCTACTACGTAAGGTTGTAGTCAGGCGTTCAACTCTCGGTATGCATACTCGTAGTTTTTTTCAAGTTTCTTTTTCAAATACGCTAACTGCCGCGAGAGTTTTCTATCGTGTGGGTGCAAGCACAACTCGACGCGAGCGAGTAGACGAGGGAACAAAGCGCTGAATTATTATCGCGATAGAAATAAAGACGCGTACCGTAGTTGAGAGGGGGGAGGAGAGCCTGCTTAGAGGCCCCGGATAGGAGTACGTCTACAGGAAGAAAGAAGGAAACGGAAATAGTGCCAAGATGATAATAGATGGGATGGAAAAATATTAAAAAGGTAAGTGTGCGCATTATTAACTAAATGCCTATAAAAAACAATGATGACTCATTCATCATGGCAACTTACTAAGAACGGGTGGCCGGTGTATCACGCAGCTCACAAAGATGAGAAGATCGCCCCTATATGTTTGTCCGACTCACAGCTGACGACGCTGTTAGAATAATTAAATAATATATAAAATGATGGAGGGTGGTACAAATTAAAATTCTTTGTTGTCTCGAGGTATTGACTATTTTGCTTTTTATGTTCTCGAGGGGAAGGACGCGCGAGGAAGTGCGAGTTTTGCACGTATGGAAGCAATGAGAGGGGCGACTCGTTTCCCAAGTCAGGGGGTCCAACTATTATAAGAATAGAGAGACCCCGGGACTGACGCAAGTTTCTTTCCCATCAAGAATCGGAACCCCATCGGAGAGACTGGAGAGTATGTGAAACAAGGTCTGCATCCAACGTCATGCCGCTCTCGTTTGTCTGTCTACAGGGTAATAATATCGATTGGCAAACGGTCAATAATGTCCATCAACGTTTTCGTTTCGCAACACACCATCCATTACATTTTCGCTACTACCCAGATCTTGTTGGCTACATAGATAGGGCTTGACGCCAAGGGGCTCCGCGGGGCTGTTAGTGCTCAGACGGTTACATGATACCTGTCTTCTAGCGGGTCTAGGCCGTCTAACGATGACTATCCTGGCGCATATTTCTGAGGCTTCTATTTTGAGCATAAGACCTCCGCACTGATTTTGGCAGCGAATGCAGGTCCACCCGATGAACGAGACCCCGGTCAGTCATCGCCGTAAAAATGTGGCACCCCTATCGTACCACCCTTTTTTCAATAAAATATACTCGTATTTGCTTAGTATGGGCTAGCTCCTTGATCAACCCAAAATCGTCGGATTGACAATCTTTTTTAGCTGTATCCTAGTTTTGTATGCCAACGTCATGGGCTTGTTCATTGGTTTGCATTTTCGGTTCAACCGCAAACAGGTTTAACGTGGCGTATAGAGGTCCCCAGCTGAGGAGCCCCAGAAAACAATCGGTTCGCCTCTACCGTAGCAAGTGTCGCGCTTCTCTTCTGGTCTCTTCTGGTCTCTTTTGGTCTCTCCGGGTGGTCTGATGCTGACTGTCCTCGGGGCCATCTGTCCATATCTGTCCTCGGAACGATGGGGTTCTTGTTGACTAGACAGAGCTCGGACAAGAAGGTCGCATGCTACGATAGGAGGGCTCTCGTTTATGTTTGAAGCTACTCACCTGAAGGGCTTTATGTCTATGAGGGGAAGCGAGGAGCGCGCGCGGGGGGGGGGGGGGGGGGAGCGGCGTCCTGCCCAAGATACTGAAGTCTGGGTCTGGCAATCACCATGTTGAAGTTTGTGGGTTTTCCAATGGCCGTGGTCACAAGTTAGAGTGTGACCGCCATGACTTCTTCGCCTTGTTTCGTTCTCCACCCAGACTGGGCCATTGATTCACTTGATACCTATATGGGCCCAATGTCGTCTTTAGTCAGCTCCTACCGTCTGCTTGTATGGCGTTTTTTTCTTTCCTTTCCTTTCTTCCTCTTCTTGTCTTTTCTCTGTTCTTTTATTTTCTCTAAAGAGAATTCTTTTGTTTTCATTTCTTGTCTTTCCTTTTCTTTCTATTTTTTAAATAATTATTTCATTCTTTTTTTTTTCTTTGTTTTTTCCATTTGACTTGAGTTTGACGTGCGTATGCGTAGGGATAGGTACTACTTGTAATATTTACGTGGTGTGTTCTTTTCTGGGTGGCAAGCGGTGTAGTCGTTTTTTTCAGGCGAGTAGTGAGACGTATGTACAGGTATGGACCCGGAACACCGTAGGCTGACTCCATTTTTCTCGATTTCAGCTTTTTATATTGTTCTATGGCGGAGGCATGAATTGCGTCAGCTATGATATATATATATATATATTCGAATATTATTTGTGACCTGAACCTCCTAAAAATTCTCCCCCCCCCCCCCCCCTCTTGCTCTCCCTTACTCAAACGCCCCACCAAATATCGAAATCCGCCACATTAATAAACACTTCACGCACAGGATATCACCTCATTATCTTTCGAGAGCCATCCATGCCGCTGTGTCCCCCCCCCCCCCCCCCGCCTCGAACGCCTCCTTCTTCCCCATCACCCGCACCATCGCCTAGACCTAGCACCACTCGTATAACAAACCCTTCACCTAAAGCCCTTCCTCCCCCCCCCCACCCCCCCAACCCCCCCCCCCCTCCAACGCCCCCTCTTTTCCGACCACCTGCACGATCGCCTAGACCTAGCACCACGCGTATAACAAGCCGCTACATATCTTTAATCTCACAGCCGAAGTGTATTTGAATATTATTTGTGACCTAAACCTCCTAAAAAATCCCCCCCCCCCCCCTCCCCCCCCCTCTTGCTCTCCCTTATTCAAACGCCCCACCAAATATCGAATTCCGCCACATTAATAAACACTTCACGCACAGGATATCACCTCATTATCTTTCGAGAGCCATCCATGCCGCTGTGTTCCCCCCCCCCCCCCCCGCCTCGAACGCCCCCTTCTTCCCCATCACCCGCACCATCGCCTAGACCTAGCACCACACGTATAACAAACCCCTCACACCTAAAGCCCTTCCTCCCCCCCCGCCCCCTCCCCGCCCCCACACCCCCCACCTCCCCCCCAACCCATCCTAACCCCACCCCCTCGAACACTCCACCCTCTCTTTACCCACTGAGTGTACGACTTACCCCAGGATATACATGATAAATTGATGTATTATTTCCAAAACCGTCACATTTATCCCCTCAAAATAATGTATAGTTTCCACGCACATATTGACCTGCCCCACACGCCCCTCCCCCCCCCCCGCCCCCAATAATATACTGGTGCCAAAACCGTCAGATTTATCCCCTTGAAAGGATTATAACTTACATGCACAAATTGCCCCCCCACGCCCCCCCCCCCCCCCCCCCCCCCCCCCCCCCCCCCTCCAAACCCGCTCGCTTTTGATCAAAACCAGGCCCCCACGTCCTTCAAAACTCCGCCCCACCCCCCTCACCGGTTATTCGACTTACAAGATTCACTTGATAAAAGGATACATTTCCCTCCACAGCTGTCAGATTTTGTCCCCCTCAGAAACGGGTTTTATAGTTTCCGCGCACAGACTGACTAAAATCATCCTGTTGACCCTGATAGCTACACTGTAGTTGTAAGGGGAGTTGCCGACCTATATCCTTAAGGAGGACACACAACTCGTAATGCGCGCGATCGGAGTATCACACACAGCTTGCAAAGATGAGTTTCGACGAAATCTTCGATCTCACAGCTGGAGTGTATTTTCATTTTTTATAATATATGTTCGTGTACAAATTCTGATTTGTTGGTGTTTTTTCCCTAATTTCGTCAGCTATGATATATGTTCGTGTACAAATTCTGATCTGTTGGTGTTTTTTCCCTGGGGTATTCCTCAGCTCCAGAGTGACTGGAGCCTGTCCTGTCTGTGACCGCGGACTTGATTCTGCGAGTTAACGTGAGAACAACAACAGGCATGTCCCCAAAACTTGACCTCTGGCCTTGAGACACGATGGAAGGGAAACCTGATGAACAATTCCAACAATTCCACGACCTATGTGAGTACCGCGTATTATTGTGAAATCCCAATGCATTTCAACGATATATTGGGCAGTTCCCCAGTTGGAGAGCTAATGCGTTTCAACGATATATTGGGCAGTTCCCCAGTTAGAGAGCCCCTACACAGTCAGACGTTTTGTGGCGAGAAAGTGCTACCGCTACAACACTTGGATGCGTCGAAGCTCAGAACTAGCGATGCCCCCGCCCCCCTCTCGCATGACGGCCATTCTGCACAGCATCATCCTTAGACGACAGGGTTCGTTGAGGATGCCCGGGCGCGTCTGGTTCGCCGGCGATATCAAAAGCCCTCTACCAACGGCCGACAAGGTTAATCAATGGCTGGCTCACCCTTGCTAAACCCGTATGGGTTAGAATGATGTAATGCCGCTTACCAGGTAAACATGATAGGAAACCCTGGATCTCAGTTAACCGGAGTATGCCAAAGCAAAGGATATCGCAAGCACACTCCTTTTCTGTAGGAGGGGTTTCCTATCAAGCGCCCGACGCGTTTCACGATGGATGAAGCACTATGTCTACCCAATAAACAAGGTTGGGTTGACCGAAAGGACCGCCACCCGGTGAACAAACCCATGGGTCTGAGACTTGAAAATATCCGTAGTGCAAACCAACAAGAAGATGACCTTCTAACGACGTTGGGTTAAGAAGCACCGGCATTCATTTGGAAAATAACTTGCGAAAACGGACGACGCATGCTAAGGTGTAGGGGTATTTATTCTTGGCGAAACTAGTTTCTGAATGACGGAGGCTCCTGATCTCACGAAATACACTCCTACGTATAACCAAATCATAGCAACATTCATATTATAACAACATCCATATTATTGCTAGGCTTGGACACCATTTCCTGTTCTGAGGGTTTTCACGGGTCCTGACCCGTCCCACGCGTCAGGTCTCAGCAGGCTTCCAAACTCTCGCGGGGCGAGTCGGGTCGGTTCAGGAGGTATTCAACATACCACGGACCGGGTCAGATCGGATCAGGAGTGTTCTAAACCTCACGGGTCAGGTCGATTCATCCTAATCCGGATCCGGCTCGACCCGCAAGCGGTGACCTGACCCGTACAATGTCCCGTATTTTATCAATGCTTTTTGCGGGCGTTATGTAAATATACAATAGGCATGGAATTGTTGTTCATTGGATCTTTTTTCTCACAAACAATTGTTGTGTGAGGCGTATATCTCCTCAGGTTAGGACCCTCAACCTTTAGGTTCATCAGTGATGCCGTAGCATGCGTCCACGAGCAGACAACAGCAGCGACCGAGCGCCGTGTGCCAGCGGGTGGAGGAGCGCGGGAGCAGCTCAGGGAAGAAGATGGGATTTCAGTTGCTTGCGCGCAAGGTATTAGAGATACATGCTACGGTACGGGTGCAACTCATTTTTGTGAAGCTCTCCCTCCTCATCAGAGAAACTGTATGAGTCATCCAATATCTGCCTGTGAAAAAAACGCACAACCCGATGAAAAATGCCTTGTGGTTCACTCTTAGGTTGCTTATGTTCAGCGAGTAATCTCGCAAGACAGATCACGGTGTTCAAGCGATATTGGATAGCTGTTTAGTCGATTATTACCTACATCACACCGTCAGTCAGGAACATAGGAGCAAAAAAAAGGAGGCCCCCCCCACGGCAGGTGTTGCACTTGTTGAGCCAAAGGTGTCTGAGCGATGTCAGCCAAAGGTGGTGGATTTGATGGATTTGATTGGTGCAGCCCCTCAAGTGTGGAACAATCGGTTGGCATTTATTATATATTTTTCCAGACAATAGAAGCCTTGGTTGGGTTGCGTGAACGAGTGTCTTCGAAGTCACGTTTTGGGTGATGATGATGGATTATGGACGATATTGAGCTCGTCACGTCAGGAGTTCCGAAAATTCTGCTGCACCTTTCGCGTGGGATGGCTGGAAGGTGTTGCGTCCATATCGCAGCACGCGCCCGGAGATATCCTAATCGAGCGCATTTGCTATACAAGCCGGAGGGAGGGGGCGGTCGATGAGCTTTAAACGAGGTGCGGCCGGCTCATGGCGGCGGGGGTGGACATGGTGACTTCAGGCCCCAAACGCGTAGGTGTAGCACGTGCCGATCGGGCTATCCTCGCACTCGGAGTGACGGCAGAGCTGCCTCGGAGACCGGGCCGTGCTCTACATGACAGGTATAAAACCAGCTGGGCTGAACGCCTGACGTATGCTAAGATAAAGGTGGCAGTTTTCGTCTGAAACGGTTTCTGAATGACGGGGCTCCTCAACAGAAAATCGTCGGAAACTCGCCTTTTGTTCCGCACTGTTCTTGTTGTGCACCTAGACCATGGAATCTTTCCTTCGGTAGCAGTTTTATTTTTTTCCCAATCAGTTTTTGGGATAGGTCTTAAGCTCCCAAATTGGGGAACACCTGAAAAAACGTTGTGCATCTCTATCGTAGCACGCGTCCTTTTCTGATTGACGGGAGGGGCTTCGTCAGCTACTGACGAAATATTGAATATCATTGGCGTGCCGGCTTATGCCTTACGCACCTTTGTTTCTTGTATGACTGCCATGGAATTACCCTTAGGAATACGCTTGTAATGTCGCGATACAAAAAAAATACGCTGCAGCTACATTGTACGATACCGCGATCGCGCGAATTGTATGGTGTGCATATCCTCAAGAAGGGTATAGGTCGGTGCCTCCCGTTTGTGCAAGCTAGAACCACAGGGTCAACAGGGTGATACGAATACGCTCAGTCTTTAATAACTCGGTGCACGGAAACTACAAAAAAACCGTTCAAGTGAACACCATCTGAAGGGTTATGTCAAAATAAGTTTTTGGTAAAGTATAGAGCTCTTCGCGTGAGTACCTTCGTGTTAGCAATGTTCTCCTTTGCACTAGGTCGCCTTGGTGATGGAAGCTGCGGGAGTTCGTGGTGGTATTTGGCCGCGACGAAACCATTGGGCGGGGATATTGAAGTCATTTTCCAGGGTCTATACACTACCCCGTCGTTAGCCTATGTTGTTGCTAACGGGAAAAAAACGATTTTTTATCCTAGACTCAGGCACGAGGACAAGAGTGGGATCAGCAGCAATGGGAAGGAGCCCTTACAGGAGCTTGTCACCAAGTACAACAACACCACGGGGCGAAGTCGTCCGTGTGACCATGGAGTGGGTGGTCAATCTCAACATGAAGCGCGGACAAGATCCGAACGATAGCTATATGAAGGGGTTAATCTCAACATGAAGCGCGGACAAGATCCGAACGATAGCTACATGAAGGAGACTCCCACGTGCTTTGAGTTCCATAAGATAGCGGGGCCTATTTGATTTCCGACCGGCGGTCTAAAGAATATTGACCATTGCACGGGGTAACACCATCATAAGACGAGTGCTACGGTAAAGGTATCGTAGCACTTTCGGGCGAAAGTAGGTTCCGAGTGGCGGGACTCTACCCAAAACCGTCGGAATAGCATTCTTGTTTTGCATTTCCACTCGTGGTATATAGCTTGACCATGTGATTGTTGGTCGGAATGCACATGGGTCTAACCAAAATAAATGTTTTGAGTGAAGAAAAAAGTTGCGCTACCAGTGAGGAGCCTCAGAAAAAGAATGGTGCAGGTCTACCGTAGCATGCGTCTCACAACCTCACTGCGTACCATAACCTCACCTTCATCAACGACCGGATGCGGGGCACAGCGCGCCAGACCCTTGTCTTGACGATCTATCGCGTAACGATGAAGCCAGGCAAGCTATCGCTGGTCGTGGCGTCGATATTACGCCGGAAACATGTGACGACCGCGCTGGTGCACCCGGCACGCGGGTACCCGGACAAGCACAGCAGCGGAGGA
Source organism: Undaria pinnatifida (assembly GCA_012845835.1). NCBI lineage: Eukaryota > Phaeophyceae > Laminariales > Alariaceae > Undaria > Undaria pinnatifida. The sequence goes on along the minus strand of JABAKD010000025.1, from coordinate 16,053,368 downwards.
AGAGGAGGAGGACGACGGAGAGGAAATCGACCGCAAGTTTTCAAGCGGGATGATTTCGCGGCCGCTGTTTAGCGTCAGTCAAAACCCCCGAGAAGGGTTGAGACGTCTGTTAGGTTGTCTGGCAGTGAGGGCGGTCAAGATAGAAAGATATTGTTAGACAATGACCGAACCCCGAGACCAACACAAGCATCACTGCACCTTATTTTTCCGAGGCTCTTCACTTGAGGGTCTCCTTGTTTCACCGGACAATATGGATGTTGAGAAGCATGGAAATGCGGCCCGGTGAATACTCCCATGGTGTAGACACTATAGAATGAAAAAGCTAATGGCCAACGGCATTCCATCAAAATTTGTTGGGCAGCTTGTTAGCCCAATGAGGAGCCCCGTTGGTCAAAAATATTTAGGGAAAAACGTGATACATCTACAGAATAAGAGCACGCGTGATCAACGTGCCCTGACGGCGGCAAGCAGGGGCACTGTACGAGTAAGTGCCAGAAACCAAGCACAGGGAAGATGGTAGAAACAACAGCTAACCCGAGGTCCGAAGCGCACAACAAACAGATAGACAAGTGTTCCGGGGTCAAAGCCGAAGCCACGGGTGCGGCTCCACAGAAGTGGTGCCCTATACACCTAGCCACTTCTCACAACGACGAATTATATAAGGGGCAGGGAGCACCACGCCCGTCGCACAAATCAACTCTCGTATCCCCTCAGATGTGTTGAGCACCAGCCATGCGTTGTACCCATCGTGTAGCCCGTTAGGGTTAAAATTGTCCTGCCTGACGGAGCCAATCAGATAAGATATACCCACTCGAACCGTTTTATCGTGCTTGAATCTCCTTTCTTTGCCGAACATTGCCAAAAAACCTGAGTCGTGGGATCTTTCATCAGGTTGTACTTTCACTGTTGTGGAAGTCGCCTGTTCGATGAGGTACAGAGCTCCTCAAAATTGAGGAGCTTCATAATGTTTAGGTGTACCCGCTACCGTAGCATGCGTCTAGCACACCCAACCAACCGACGACGACGGCGATGATAACTCGTCCCTCAGCTTCAACGACCACTTGCACAAGGGATTCACGTACACAGGACTGGTGATGAGCAGTGGCGAAAACGTGCTTGACCCCGACGGCGATCGGTTCACGATGACTGTGGTTATCGCGCATCGGACCACTTTGTCAGCGACAAGCCAATTGCACTACTACTGCGGAAACGTACGTGGAATTTGAAAAAACTATAAGTAGAGGACGGCGAGTGCTGCGATAGAGGTGTCACTTTTCGTCCGAAATGGTTTCTGAATGACGAGGCTCCTTCTCCCCAAATTGCCGGAAACGGGCCATTTGTTTTGCATGATTCTCGTTATCACCTATTAATACGAGGCCATTTGACTTTCATCCGGTAGCAGTAGTAGCTAGTTGAAGGTTTCTCCAAATAAGCCAGTTTTTGCCTTAGAAAGGTCTTAAGTTCCCAAATTGAGGAACCCCAGAAGAAAAGTGGTACACCTCTATCGTAGCACGCGTCGGAGCTGAAGTCCTTTGGGACCACCGGCCTCCAGGTCTTCGCAAAACGTCAACAGAAACTTCATTGGCGTATGTCTTCGACCAGGTAGGGCGTGGGCTGCGGAAGCACACAAGAAATTTCAGGAAGACGGGGAAGCCGAACCCGACGAAAACCGCAGCAGGTAGCACGAAGGTCTTTTCGGCTGAGCTGGAAATATCTTGGGGGGCGTTTTGGACCGAGCTAGTCAGAGACCATAGGCGTCGGACCCACCTCTATGCCGATATCACGCCCAGTCTGGGGGATACTTTCTCTTTCAACCTGCCAAAGTAATGAAATAGGGGGTAGTCGCCAAACTTGATGCGAGATGCAACTTCAACAGGGTTTGGGTGCACTGCGTCCGAGGTTTCTTGCGTGGGGGCCTCTATACATTTCATCCAAACACAAACGTTGAGAAGACAGGAAAGTGCAACACGATTAACGACCCCATGGCCTAGGTATACAACGAATGATAATGCGAAAAAAGACCTGGATTCCGACGACATAGCCCGTATTTCAGCAGTATATATTATTTGCCAAAAACCTGTTCCCCTCTATCTTAGCACGTTTCGTGACAAACTCGCGGCTGATGTTCGACGGTGACACTTGGGTTCCGCTGAGGCAACACCCGGAGGACGCGGGTTTGTGCTCGTACGACGTGTCATTCGGAGCCCTGGTCGGCGAGCAAAGGCAGCCCCTCCACAAAACGGCGTGCCTGGGGGGGATGGGCCGACGCATGGAAGCAAGAACTGGTTCAGTCTGGATGAAGGGAGGTAGCGACGCTACTGTAGCTGACGCGGGGCTTCAACTACGCATATCCAGGACGGGCCGAGTAAGAGCGAGGGCAACCTTCTTGAGGAGAATACTTCCCCAGCAATAGCCCATGCGGCGTCAGCGGAAGTTGGGAAAACACCAGCAGCGGGAGCGTCATCGACGGGGGCTGGAGCACCCTCACCAGGCGCTGTAATGATATTGTAATGAATCACGCGACTGATTCTACGATAGCCCCCCCCCAAAACCAGCGATTTTCTTTACCGAACGTTTTGTGGCTGCTCGATACGAGGAAGGATGCTATGAAAAGTATATCTTCACATGCTTTCTTGTGGGCGAAGGACTATCGACCGATGACGTCGGGGCTGTAAAAGGCACCGTATTTCAGGAGGTACGGCCGAAAGATAGTTTCAAAACCGGCGATTTCGTTGAAGAAAAGTTGGGGGGACTACCATAGAATGACTCACGCCTACAATTTTGCTCCGGCTCACACGTAGTGTTATGCCGGGGTCGCGCTTCCTACTCCGACTGGATTTGCGCCGGATGCACTAACACGGCACTCGTAACCCAGATGTGCGATTGGCCGAAGCCGAGCGCTACATATGACGCACGCTATGATAGCGGTATCGCGCTCTAGGCGGTCTAGGCAAGATATACATGACTGACGACGCTTTAACCCAAGCTGGTCGAGGTACACAGTATCCCTTTTTACAGCATTTCCGGTTGCACACCGCACTGACTAAGTGATCGTATTGCTTATAGTGTTGGCCTCCCACCTTTTCCCACACAACGTTCTTGGGTGCCGCAAATGTAGCAATAGATATATACTAGACTAGACTTATATATACCGAAACACGTTTTTTTTTTTTCTACCGTCGCATGCGTCATCTATCGTCATCTATGTAGTTCTCCAGAGATGACTAGGATTCGGTGACGTGCCGCTCGGTGGTGTGTTCTTCCACCACGATCTACTTGCCGCTCAGGTTCGCCTTCATGATGTAATTATCTTGGCCTTCTGGTTTCCTGTTTGCGACCCCGCGAACCACCGGCAAGTCACAGATGGTCTCGTTTGTGATCCCGAACTGCTTTGATCCCCGCTATTTTAGAGCCGTCTGACCATCACCGCGGGTCCCATGTTAGTCTTACGCGTGAACGGGCACCAACAAACACCACCACTGCCTTGTCGACGACCAAGTACAATATTGTGCTGGGCCCTGATCGACGGGATAGGGTGCGGCCTGGCGTTGCTGCAGTGACCCCTTCGAGAGTGTACGGCAAAATTTTATCGGCAGCCGTGGTGTGCCCTCTGATCCTTTTCTTCCGCTTGGACCATTCACACTGTCGGCCTGGCCTGACGTCCCAACATGGCAAATATGTCAGAGCGTTGATTACGAGGATACATACTGCCTTCCTGTGGCAGTCTCCGAAGTCTTCGGGTTTCCCCCCAGCGTAAGGTTTGATTCTTCGTACGGCATTAGTGTGGTTGCCGGTGGTGTTGCTCTCGCCGCTCTTCTTTCCTTCGTGAAGATAAGGATGTATTTCGTACGATGTGGCAGTCGATCACAGAAAGAGTAACCACGGTATAGCCCTGGTTTCGTCGGGGCTTCAGAGAAGCCCTAATCACACGCAGTTGTACCGGAACGTACCTCGTATCCGGCAGCTTTTCCCCAACAACACTATGACGTGAAGCAACGCGCATAGCTATTGAAGAGAGGCGTGCATGGGGCTTGTGATAGACTATAGAAGCTGACTGCGGCAGACAGTGTATATACCAAAGAGGGGTGCGCGCTCTCAGTCGATATTTTTGCCCGACTGGTACAGCATGAATGCTGGCTCCGCAGAACTGCCGAAAGAGATGATTGGAGCCGTCCTAACGAACTCATCGAGATCTAACATGAAGCAACAAAACGAAAACGAAATTACTGTTGTTGTTGTTGTTGCTGTTGTTGCTGTTGTTGTTGTTGTTATTGTTGTTGTTTTTGTTGTTGTTGTCGTTGTTGTTGTCGATGATGTTGTCGTTGTTGTTGTTGTTGGTGTTGTTGTTGTTGTTGTTGTTGTCGTTGTTGTCGTATGTGAATTCTACACATATAGGTCTACATAGTGAATGACGTTGACGTCGAGGCAAACAACATAAAACTAAGCAATAAACTCCTCTGGGCTGGCCGGTGTTACTTGACGGGCAACTTGTCGGACGGTGCCCTTTTTTCCTCTTCGGTTTTCAAGACTTCTTCCCCACTTTTCAGCTTGCAATACCCCCGGGATTCAAGCCAACCATATCCCGAAGGGTAAGCTTGTATACGAAGTATATATTTATGTGTGTCGGCCACGGGTGGCATGGGCAGGGGACAGCGTTCGGTTTCCTGGCGACAACGTTCGGGTACCGTGCAACTCGGATTGCAAGCCGCTCGCCGACATCGGTAACGCTACTATTTGGCGATAACAGTGCACACTGGCACGGCGAAGACAGGATTCACATATAGTTTAGTCTATATATATTATAAAAATGAAAATACACTCCAGCTGTGAGATCGAAGATTTCGTCGAAACTCATCTTTGCAAGCTGTGTGTGATACTCCGATCGCGCGCATTACGAGTTGTGTGTCCTCATTAAGGATATAGGTCGGCGACTCCCCTTACAGCTACAGTGCAGCTATCAGGGTCAACAGGATGATTTTAGTCAGTCTGTGCGCGGAAACTATAAAAGCCGTTTCTGAGGGGGACAAAATCTGACAGCTGTGAAGGGAAAGGGGGGGCCTGGTTTTGATCAAAAGCGAGCGGGTTTGGAGGGGGGCGGGGGGGGGGGGGGGGGGGGGAGGGGCAATTTGTGCATGTAAGCTGTAAATCCTTTCGAGGGGATAAATCTGACGGTTTTGGCACCAGTATATCATTGGGGGCAGGGGGGGGGGGGGGGGGGGCGGGGGGGGGGTTGGGGCGGGGGGGGCAGCTCGATATGTGCCTGGAAACTATACATTATTTCGAGGGGATAAATGTGACATTTTTGGAAATAATATACATCAGTTTATCATGTATATCCTGGGGTAAGTCGTACAATCAGTGAGTAAAGAGAGGGTGGAGTGTTCGAGGGGGTGGGGTTGGGATGGGTTGGCGGGGGAGGGTGGGGGGTGGGGGCGGGGGGGGGGGCGGGGGGGGGGCGGGGGGGGGGGGGGGGGGGAGGGCTTCAGGTGAGGGGTTTGTTATACGTGTGGTGCTAGGTCTAGGCGAAGGTGCGGGTGATGGGGAAGAAGGGGGCGTTCGAGGCGGGGGGGGGGGGAAACACAGCGGCATGGATGGCTCTCGAAAGATAATGAGGTGATATCCTGTGCGTGAAGTGTTTATTAATGTGGCGGATTTCGATATTTGGTGGGGCGTTTGAGTAAGGGAGAGCAAGAGGGGAGGGCGGGGGGGAATTTTTAGGAGGTTTAGGTCACAAATAATATTCAAATACACTTCGGCTGTGAGATCAAAGATATGTATCAGCTTGTTATACGCGTGGTGCTAGGTCTAGGCGATCGTGCAGGTGGTCGGGAAAGAGGGGGCGTTGGACGGGGGGGGGGGGGGGGGAAACACAGCGGCATGGATGGCTCTCGAAAGATAATGAGGTGATATCCTGTGCGTGAAGTGTTTATTAATGTGGGCGGATTTTGATATTTGGTGGGGCGTTTGAGTAAGGGAGAGCAAGAGGGGGGGGGGGGATTTTTAGGAGGTTTAGGTCACAAATAATATTCAAATACACTCCGGCTGTGAGATCAAAGATATGTAGCAGCTTGTTATACGCGTGGTGCTAGGTCTAGGCGATCGTGTAGGTGGTCGGAAAAGAGGGGGCGTTGGCGGGGGGGGGGTTTGGGGGGAAAATAATTGAAACCTTCGTCATGGATGGTCAGAAAGATAATGACGTGATATCAACTGCGTATAGGTGTTTATTACTCAGGCCGATTTTGATTGTGAGTGGGGCGTTTGGACAGACTAGGCGGAAGGGGGGGGGGGGGATTGGGGGACGGAGGGGCGGGGGGGGGAAAGGGTTGGGGTTTGTTGTGAAAAAGAGGTCAGTGGAGGGGGAGGGGAGGGGGGGGGGGGGGCGGGGCGGGGGGCGGGACATTTCAATATGTGCGCGGAAACTATAAATTCACAAAGGGGACAAACCTGGCGATTGAAGCAATAAGACATCCCTTTATATCATCTGGCTTGTAATGTTTACTATTCTAGAAGGTTTGATGTTAGATGCAGCATGCAACCCAGTGTTTAAGTGTAGTAAATAACGTGGTAAATCTTCATAATTTGTTGTTGTATGATACATCGATCGAAAGCTAGAATATTTTATAGAATATTTGTAGGTACCATTATTTTCTGACATCGCTAATTATAAGAAAGAGATACGTAGTGTCAAATGCAACAGGCGAGGTGATGTGGTCATGCACTGTTTGTCACCATCATCATACAGTCACCATTATTATCGACATCGCTAATTATACGCAAGAGATACGTACAGTATTGCCAAATACAGCATGCGAGGTGATGTATGTGGTCATGTGCTGTCTCCGTCATTGAGCATTAGAGGGAGGGATGCGAATCGTCAGTTTTAAAGGAACGCTTGGTATACATGTGCTCAATTACGTTACGTCATTAGTCATACTTGGTATACACGCGCTCAATCACGTTACCTCGTTAGTAATACTTCGCTTGGCATAGGTGGGGAGGCTATTATAATAAAAACACGTAGTCTATATCGAATTTTTATAGCCAAATTTTTGCATGTGTAAAATATAATAATAGATATATAATTGAAGCGACGATAATAATAAAGGCAGGCTGATGCATCTATACAGGAGAAACAAAAATAAACTGAGCGAACGTATTGCAGCAGTTAGTTTTTGTTTAACACACACCCTTCTCCCCAAAGAGAGACCCACCGCCTGGGTCAGGGTTATTCTTCTGTTTCCTGTGCGTTAGCTGTTGCTTTCTAGAGACCAGCGGGAAGCGAGTTGCCGCCCTCAAAAGAAATTATGACGAGGAAGAGGGGAATTCGGAAATAACTCTCATGCTCTATGCAAATGATAGTGAATCACGTGGTTTCACCTCAACCATGACATGGTTTCACGTCGAATCTATAAAGTATACTTTTAGGGAGGGCACTCCATTACACCCCCCCCCCCCCAACTAAAAAATAGAAATCCGCCAGAGTTATAATTTAACCACCCCACACAACAAGTGCTATATAAATCCCCCCCCCCACCCCCCCCACCCCCTCCCCCTCCAAACCCGCTCGCTTTTGATCAAAACCAGGCCCCCACGTCCTTCAAAACTCCGCCCCCCACCCCTCACCGGGTATTCGACTTACAAGATTCACTTGATAAAAGGATACATTTCCCTTCACAGCTGTCAGATTTTGTCCCCCTCAGAAACGGGTTTTATAGTTTCAGCGCACAGACTGACTAAAATCACCCTGTTGACCCTGATAGCTACACTGTAGTTGTAAGGGGAGTCGCCGACCAATATCCTTAATGAGGACACACAACTCGTAATACGCGCGATCGGAGTATCACACACAGCTTGCAAAGATGAGTTTCGACGAAATCTTCGATCTCACAGCTGGAGTGTATTTTCATTTTTTATAATAAATCACACACAGCTTGCAAAGATGAGTTTCGACAAAAATATTCGATCTTACAGCTGGAGTGTATTTTTTTTTTTTTTTAAATAATTCGGAGTATCACACACAGCTTGCAAAGAAAGGTGAGTTTCAACAAAATATTCGATCTCTCAGCTGGTGTATTTTCAATTTTTATAATAATATCTCTGTGCCGTTCGAGCAACCCGCATACATGCGGTAGAGGTCCATTTCACTTATTTATATGGTCTTCAAGTTCCAATGCCCCCCCCCCCCCCCCCACCCTCCTCCCCGCCATCCCCCCCCACTATCGTCCACTATCATCACGCGTGCAGTAAGCTCCTATTCATTTATGCGACCTCTATCTTCCTTTTACCCCCCCCCCCACTCACCGGTGTTATATGGCTTAGTTTGGGTAAGCTATTGTTTAGCCTTTTGCAAGTGGTCAAACGGACTAATACCCCACTACTAATACCCTAGTAACGGTCACATACGACAACAGGATAAACATGATAAACTGAGGTCCAGTCCACAGCCGTTAGATTTCCCCGATTCCAGAAATGTTTTTTTTTGTAGTTTCCGTGCACAGATCGATTCATAACCCACCCAGCCTGTTGACCCTGGTACTATAGCCTAGTTCTATAATCAGGAAAAGGGGAGTCTCGTTGATATATTGTTTACACCCTTAAAACTAATGATACGTTTAATGCAGTAACACGTGTTGGTTTATGTGTTGGTTTATGCCTGCGCACAAGTCTGTTGTATGATGTGTATGGCTGCATAGAATCTACGGAGATGGTAGAGTAGAACTATTGGTATGATTGGCGGTCCCAATCTTCGATATGTTTGAATTGAGCCCCCTTTGGCGCAGTGTACTGGTGCTACTGTTGTTAACAGTCTACTATTTTGTTTCCTTCGGGTGTGCATGTTCAGGGTGGCCTCCGGGACGCCGGTACTGTAATATATTCTATCTTCTTATCTTCTCCGCGTGATGGTCCGTCGTCGGGTACCGAGAGCAATCTCCCCGTGAGCGGCCCTACGCCGGGCATAAAGATTGTCGATTATGCTAGCATGATCGTACGACAAGACAACTTGTGCCTTCGGACGTAGAGTGCTCTGAGGAGCCCGGGATGCTTCAGGAGCGATTTTCCTTCGTCATCGACCTCCACTCTACACGACAGTGACGGAACCCGCACGTACACCAGCAGCAACAGAGAGCAAGACCTACCGAGACACAGCCTAAGACAACCAGATACAGGAACAGGCGGAGCAGTCAGGGATGGATAGCGATGAGCCAGAGGAGCCACGGTCCTTCACCTGTTAGCCAGACCTCCTCGTACGTGCTTGCGTTGAGCGAGCGATTTCGGGGCTGACTTTTGAGCTGCAGTTACGAGCAATTCTGCGTGACGATGATTCGGAAAGGGGGGATGGCAGTGGAAGGACAGCCAGCAAAGCTAATGGGAATGAGCGTGGAGCAGTAGCATGCATGTGCACAGCAGGGGCTTTCAGGAAGGCCAGGGGAGGAAGTGAGCAGGACAGAGCAAGGGAGGAGGGGACCGCCACTTCCGCGCCAGCACGAGCTTCGGCTCACAAAGGGCGCGTATTTGGTTCCCTTGATTTTTGTGTTCCTTTTCTATTTCTCTCTAGAGTTGATGTGTGGTTGTTTTTGTGTGCGTATCAATTGGTACGTACAGTTCAGTACAGTCGTTAGTACCTGAAGAGTTCAAGTCGATTTTTCGTTCATAAGATACGATAGGAGATGTGATGCTTGATTACCTGATGATGATGATGATATGGTCAGTGCACTGCTGAAACTGGATTTTTCTGTAGTTTACAATACGAGTTGGCACTTTGGTTCCTTTCCAATCAACCATTTTCCCTCAGGTCCAAAGAGATAAGGAAAAATGGTTAGTTTTTTTACTGCCGAAAATATGACTTTTGATCTAGGTCGAGAAAAATATCACGGTGTTGATTGGTGTATTAGCGGTCTATACTATTGACAGATGGTACCTGGTACGTGGTCGTGGTGGTAAATACTTTTTTGGCTAGCCGGGAAAAGTTCACATATATATAGATAAACCTGGTATGAATCCGTACTTCATTTTTTTGTTGCAACATCGAAAGGTGATGGATAGGGTGGTTTCGTTTTAAACACACAACTGATTTTTCAACCCTGCCTGGTGTTATGCCTGCATTAAAACCGTTCCTGTGGTACCACTTATGTATGAGAATCGTAGTTTATTGGCATATTTTCTGGGCAATAGTGGAAGATAGGATTGTGCTGGTCATATTAATTGGAGGTCGAGCTGGCAGGATGCTTGATTTATTTGAACAGGGGGGGTAGGTACGAAGGCTTGATGAATGCTGGCTTCCATAGTTAGTTGAAAGAGCACATGTCCTAATCAAAGTGTCTTGTAATACCAACGCGTGATGAGAGCTTGGTATGGACTAAAAAACCAGAGTGGAACTGGTTGGACAAAATGTGGCTTGACTCCGGAGTGGGGGAGTTTGACTCCGGAGTGGGGAAGTTATATCTTAGCTCATATTTTGGAATAAAATAGTTGAAGGCGATGCTCTTACATTTTTTTCTAATTTGAGGATGTATGTTGATATTTAATACTCCGGAGTAGTACTTTTGAGTTTGCAGGAATGTAGGATGGCGTGAGTGAGCATCATTAGCGTGACAGTTGTCACGAGCAGGAGGGATGGATGTAGAATTGATTATTTGCTCGTATCAATGTCCGAGAATCAAACTCGGCTCTGCCTTTATACTTTTTGTTATTAATTTTGCCCGCGGGCATGTTGAAAACAGGAGTATCTATATTACCACCGGAATTTTGCTTGATCGAAGGTTTGAAGAGTATTAGTTTGGGGGAACAGTATTGGTGTTTTCGAGTAGTGGAAGACGAAACTTGATACCCAGGTCCTGGTGTTTTATCTTGATTCAAGGATTAAATTTGCTCCAATCGAAAGGTTGGGAGTATGATAATTTGAGGTAAAATATAGGTGGTTTCGTGGTAATCTTAGGCTTGATTTATTGAACCACAATCGAGAGTTTTTCTGTCTGGTCTTACACGGACTGATCCTACTGCACTCTTGATCGCCCATATTCTTATCAGCGATTTCCGTTACGATTACTGCGGTTACATTCCGCTAGCTACGGCGTTGGATATCAATATTCATGTTTTTGGAGCAGAGGCAGTATTGTTTTGAAATTGAAATAGGATATTGGAGGCATGTACCTTGTTTTGAATAGGCAAGGTTCGGATGGTGCGATTTGGATGAACGTTATCATGACGTGCACACAGGCAGGGGGAATGTTGGTTTATGTGTTGGTTTATGCCTGCGCACAAGTCTGTTGTATGATGTGTATGACTGCATAGAATCTACGGAGATGGTAGAGTAGAACTATTGATATGATTGGCGGTCCCAGTCTTCGATATATTCGAGTTGAGCCCCCTTTGGCGCAGTGTACTGGTGCTACTGTTGTTAACAGTCTATCTTCTTTTTTTGCTTTCTTCGGGTGTGCATGTTCAGGGTGGCCTCCGGGACGCCGGTACTTTATTATATATTCTATCTTCTTATCTTCTCCGCGTGATGGTCCGTCGTCTGGTACCGAGAGCAATCTCCCCGTGAGCCGCCCTACGCCGGGCATAAATAGTGTCGAATAATACGAGCAATCGGAATATCACACACAGCTTTTCAAAATAAAAGTTTGACGAAATTTTTATCGTTTCGATCTCTCAACCCAGCCAGCTATATATAGATAGTATGTGTAATTGTTATAAGGTTTGTTTTGGGTAACTATGGGTTTTAACCTTTTGCAAGTGGCCAAACTGGCTAATCAACCACTGATACCTTAACAAATAGCGTCGTCGACAGACCATGGGCTTTTTGGATCGTGGGTTCGAGTCTCACATTCACCATAATCTTCGCTCTCACAGCTGGAGTGTTTTTTTATATTATATAAAAAAATGAAAATACACTCCAGCTGTGAGATCGAATATTTGGTCGAAACTCATCTTTGCAATCTGTGTGTGATACTCCGATCATGCATATTACGGGTTGTGTGTCCTCATTAAGAATTGGTCGGCGACTCCCCTTGCAACTACAGTGTAGCAATCAGGGTCAACAGGGTGATGTTACTCAGTCTGTGCGCGTAAACTATAAAACCCGTTTCTGAGGGGGACACAATCTGACAGCTGTAGAAGGAAATGCATCAGTTTATCAAGTGAATCCTGTAAGTCGAATAGTCCGTGAGGGGAGGGCGGAGTTTTGAAGGACGTGGGGGCCTGGTTTTGATCAAAAGGGAGCGGGGTTGTGGGGGGGAGGGGGGAGGGCGGGGCAGCTCAATTCGTGCGTGGAAACTATAAATCCTTTGAAGGGATAATCTGACGGTTTAGGAAAAAAAAAAAATGCACCAGTTTATCATGAGGGGGGGGTTGGGGCGGGGGCGGGGCGGGTTGGGCAGCTCAATCTGTGAGTGGAAACTATACGTTCTTTTGGGGGCGTAAATGTGACGGTTTTGGAAAGAATGCACCAGTTTATCGTGTATATCCTGTAAGTCGTACAATCAGTGAGTAGAGGGCCGAGTGTTCGAGGGGGTGGGGGTGGGGTGGGGTGATATTATATGCGACCTATACCTCTTGAAAACCCTTTCCCCCCGCCTCCCCCCCCCCATATTTTTCCCCGCTCCCTTTTGCTCAAGCGTCCCACCTGACATCGAAATCTGCCACGGTAATAAACACTTCAACGCCCTTGATATCGCCTCAATATCTTTCTAGAGTCATCCATGCCCCTGCTGCAATCCCCCCCCCCCCCCCCCCAACGCCCCCTCCTTCCCCACCACCCTCACCATCGCCTAGACCTAGCAATACGCGTATAGCAAACCCCTGCATAGTTGCGACCTAAACTTGTTGATAAAAAAACCCGTTCACCCCCCCCCCCCAACCCCCCCTCCGCCCTCCACTCCTACCTTCACCCCCTCGAACGCTCCACCCTCTCCTCACTGGTTGTACGACCATATACATGATAAACTGGTGCATTCTTCCCTGAACCATCAGATTATCCCTTCAAAGGATTTATAGTTTCCACGCACAAATTGAGCTGCCCCGCCACCCCCCGCCCCCCCCCCCCCCTCCCTTCCCTCTTGATCGAACCCAGGCCCCCACGTCCTTACAAACTCCGCCCTCCCCTCACCGGCTATTCGGCTTACAGGATTCACGTGATAAACTTGAGCATTTCCTTCCACAGCTGTCAGATCTTGTCCCCATCAAAAACGGGTTTATATTTTCCGCGCACAGACTGACGAGCATCACCCTGTTGACCCTGATCTAGCTACACTGTAGTTGCAAGGGGAGAGTCGCCGACCTATATCCCTAATGAGGACACACAATCCGTAATACGCGCGATCGAAGTATCACACACAGCTTGCAAATATGAGTTTCGACAAATCTTCGATCTTACAGCTGGATGGAGTGTACTTTTTTTTATATATTAAACTTTTTCAGACTTTTCCCATTTCGAACTTGATAAATACTCTCCCCCCGGTATACCCAGGAAATGAAACCGCTTGGATATTGACATGTCCGCCCGCATATCCGACCGACCTGCTATCCCGCCCTTTCAGGGGGGGAGGTAGGTGTGTGAGGGTTTTTAGTTCGGGTAAGCTATTGGTTAACCTTTTGCAAGTGGTCAAATGGACTAGACTAATGCCCTAACACAATGTACTTTATATGGGTCGCAGGTACACTTTATACCATTATTACCTAGACATATATATACATCTTCTCGTGAAGATTTGTATGAACGGCAGCCGTTTCAGAGGTGTTGGATATCGTGCCTTGTACTAAAAGTGGTCATGGAGTCTCCGTAGAGATTCTGGTGACAGAGAGTAGGCGGGCAATCACGTTTCTCGACGACAAGGAAAATCGCTGTCCACTCTCTGTTTCGCCTACGAAGCACCTCTCGTTACCTCGAGGGACTTTTATCGTCACCGTCGCTTGGTTCGCCGTCGAACCTTGCCTCAACCTGGCGTGTCCTCCACGCTACACAAGACAATTTTTGCCAAGAAAAAGAGAAGTTGCAAAAGTCGCGAGTCGAACCTGTGGGTTACCCCAAACGCTCACCTATTTTTTTCTTACTGTATCTTAGTATATAATAACTGATTAATGAACGGTAGCTGCAGCATCGGGCCCGACTCACCCGCTATCGCCAAGAGAACCATGTACATTGTCGGAAAAATTGGGGAAAATGACCAAGCAGCGGCTAAATTGATTTTCGGGCTGGGCCCCCAGCCCGCCGACGGGTGGGGGGACACAGGCTTAAACCCTCGTCTTCAGTTACCACGCGAATCAAGATATACCGCCGTGTAGTTTGTTCAAAAACACAACGGACTACTACGACCACTACTACTACTACTACTACTACTACTTCTACTGCTGCTACTACTACTACTCTATCTATTTATACATACAGCAGCGCGCGGCGCACACGGACAGTCAGAGAGGAGTCGGGTATCTCCATTCAAATATTGTATCGGACACAGGATATCGGATGATATGATAATGTAACACTTGTACTTAAGTACATGTACGTGAGGAGGACATCATCAGGTAGGTATATATCGGAAATCGGAAATATATATATATGCGGCGTAAACAGGAACAACAGTAGCTGTGGCCATCAAAAATCACAGAGAATATCGCCACGAGCTTTTGTCACTTTGCCGCTCTACACTCTACATTATTTTTTTGGACAAGCCTGCCAGCTACAGCCTGCCATCCAGGTCTTTAGCAGCAGTGCTCGGAGTTGAGAGCGCCCATCGCCTTGGGCGAGGTAGCTCTGCGGTGCAATATCAGCTTTCTGGAGCGGAGCCCTGTTTAAAACGTCCGTTTTTTCCTGCGACGCAAGTCAGGTGGGCATTTCGAAAGTCTTTTTCGGCTCATTTGCGCCGTATGTCTCCTTCTGGTCCCTATTGTGCTGGTTAAATAGTGCTTATTCTGCCCATTCCTGTATATAATGCCGGTGGAAAGTCTTGGCATTACTTGAGCTCGGTATAAACATACTAGTGCCGGTACTCTACCCAATAGTGCCGATGTTCGGTATACTGCCGGCATTGCTCCCTTGCACATACCAGCACTATAAAAAGTAGACCACCACAGCCATGCTATCCTCATTCCTCAGCTCTGCCGCCTGCAGCACCAGCATGGCTGTGCTAGGCTTGGCTACATGGCAGGCAACCCTAAATGATATCTGTCCCTGCGGGCCTGAACATCATCCATGGCGTCCATGCGTCTGGTAGTCTATAGAGTGGTTTCCAGCAGGCGAGAGACACTCTACAAGTGGATGCTGTGCGAGTTCTCGTGTTTATCTGTCGTCGCCGTTGTTTGTGGCGTTTCCTCTTTGAATTGCTCCGAAAATCGCCAACAAGCCAACCTGGTCGTACTTATACGTACACCGAGCGATGTACGCGTAGCGCCAGTACGTACCTGCCGGAAATACCGGCACTTTTCGCTATACAGCGGCAACAGGTGCTGCTTCGCAGAACATACTGCCACTACTGGCTCCCACTACTTGCTCTTCCCATCTGTGCCAAGCGAGTTCACAGGCAGCGCTGCTGTAGCGGGCAACCGGCACTACTCAAGTCGTGTATGAGAAGAGGGACCACCACAACAGCTTCTACTTGTACCCATTATTAGTCTAAAAATAGTCTGTGTTCTTCACACTGATATTTCATATTTCCACCGATCCACGCTGGTGTTGTAGCAGTCTGATCGTGAATACGGTACGAGTTGATGTTGGATACCTGGTGTACAGCAGCAGTTGCCAGGTAATGCCCCTAAATGACCCATCATCTCCCTTACGACGACGTACCAACGTACTGGTATAACGTAACCAGAGTACTGCTTTGGTACAACTTTGGACGAAAGCTTTTAATAACCGTGTTATCCCCATATTTGTATCCCAACGGTCCTTATATTTACGCCATTATCATTGTTGGTGAGAGGCCCCCTGCCAGAAAAGCGCTGCTGCCGCTTGCATAGTTGCGTGCGCACAGCAGTGCGGTACCCGCTCCGTAGGAAGAGAAAACGGTAGAGCTGCGAGACGGCAGCGTTTGACGACTAATAAGTAATTGGCAGTTACCCAACTAACTGACGTAGTTGACGACTCGGCTGTTGAAGCCAACTGGTGGAAATCAGGTCCCACCGACCAAGGGGGACCCGCTGAAATAGATAAAAAATGCTTTGCATCCCATATTAGACCATCCTCCCGGCAAGTATGGAAACCCGGTAAGTCGGATGGTCGGCACCTGCGCGAAACGACTAGCTATTAGTCCGACCACTACTGTAAAAACTGGTTGGTGGCTTATTTTTGAAAAATGCCGGGGTCGACTCACAGCTCTAGAAGGCCGCTAAAGTCTTGAAGCACCGCACTCCCGGTATGGGGACAAAACGCTTGGGATTAGACTACGACTACTCGTATTAATAGCAAGATCTATCAGAGTTGGAAATGGGCGATCAAATCGGATTGTCAAGCCTTGTGATTCCTATAATACGAGTATACTGAATCCTACCGATACACGGCATCACACGATACCCATTCGGCGATAAGAGCGGAACAGCAGTGATAAGAAGAACAGTAGATCTGGCCTGTTCCGAAGGGTTTGATATCCAACTGTATTACAAAGATGTGGGTTGACGCCCTTGACGGACAGTCATGACGGATAGTCGTCAAGGAACTTCGCACCCTAAATTTAGTATGATAAGTACGAAGATGGTTTGACTGGTCAAAACTCAACCGTCAACCGACATCTTCGCCCTAAACCCCACAGACTAAAACTAGTATGATAGGCACAGTACAAAGCCGCCTTGACGGGTCAAGGCTAGACCGTCAACCGACATCTTTGCTGTATTACGATCATACTTGGGCTTGAGAGGGCTTGAGAGTCCCGACTAGTGTGGTGTTCTCAGTGAACCAAACGCGTCTAAGGACTGTTGCGAGGTGCCCCAGTATTTAAAAAGAAAAAAAAAACTTCAGCTGTGAGATCGAAGATTTCGAGGTTATGTTCTGTATAGGGTTTTGGACTCCAGGTAAGGGTATGGGAGTCTTACAGAACCTCCAGAAGTTCCGAGTACGGGCATATATGTGTTACAAAACTTCCAGATGTTCCGGGTATTGTGGCACGTGCGTACAGAACTCACAGAAGTTCCGGGTACGGTATGATTGTCCTACAGAACTAACAGAAGTTCGGGTAGGGGTATAAAAGCCTAGCAGAACTTCCAGAAGTTCCAGGGAATTGTGGCACGGGCGTACAGAACTTACAGATTATCCGGCTTCCAGAAGTTCCGGGTATTGTGGCACGGGTGTACAGAACTTACAGATTATCCGGGTACGGGTATGAATATCCTACAGAACTTACAGAAGTTCCGGGTGCGGGTAATTCCCGGGTAAATGCACATCCCCTCGGGGGGAAGTTCGATTTGAAGTGGAGGATTTAATCCAACTTTCATGGATGGCATGTTCTCACTGGGCCAGTGTCCCCGAGGCAATTTGTCGTAGCTAAAAGGGGATTATGAATTATCGACAAAATCACCACCGAGAAAGGCGATAAATCGTGAATCTCAATGAGTGGCGACCGGGGCAACGGCCGCGCTCACTGCTCTCACTGCTATATACTGCGCTGTAACAGATCATACCATAGCGTACCCCGACTGTGGCGCTTCAAATTAAATAATGGCGGTCGCAAGCCCATTATTTTCAACCAGCTCGATAAAAGTCAAGTGCCGCGACAACGAATCGCAACTACCGAAAACACAGAGGATAGTTCAAGACGTCGATAGTAGCTGCTTCGCCGTCACGGCAGATGTTTGTATTATTCCCATCGGGAAAAAAAAACATTGGCAATACGCAACACGTGGTTTCCCGATGGGAGCCAAATTGGTATGTTTCCACCAAATCGAATCGAATTCAATTCGATTAATAAAAAATGGATGTTTCGATCCCAAAGTGTCCTTCGTTAATGTAATACGTGCCCACGGGTTAGAAACGAAATAAACATGAACAGGACCTACAATAGTAGTAGTTGCTACTATTAATATCATCACTATCATAACATGCGATACGTACTGCCACATACAGCTGTACTGTCGGTGTTCGGTTGTTGTCACTGACTAAATATGACATCATAATAAATGCATAATACACTCTTGGGTTATTAAACCTGAATTAATGCATGTGGGCTCCCCGGGTATTGTAACAAAGCTATACCCGTACCCCGGGTATTGTGCCACAGTCTTACAGAAATCATAAAAGTTCCGGGTTAGGGTATGGGGATCTTACAGAACTTACAGAAGTTCCGGGTACGGTACGGAAGTGTTACAGAACTCACAGAAGTTCCGGGTGTTGTGGCACGGGTGTACATAACACACATAAGTTTGAAAGTGATATACCCGTACCACGGGTATTTGTGGCACTGGCGTACATAACATCCAAAAGTTTCGGGTACGGGTATGAATGTCCTACAGAACTTACAGATTTTTTGAAGGATAATACCCGAGGTAAATACCCCGGGGATGGTTTGTCCGTACCCTACAGAACACGACCTTGGAAGATTTCGTCGAAGCTCATTTTTGCAAGCTGTGTGTGATACTCCGATCGCGAATATTATCGGGTGTGTGTTTTCATTAAGGATATAGGTCGGCGACTCCCCTTGGAACTACAGTGTAGCTTGCC
The DNA here is from genome assembly GCA_012845835.1 of Undaria pinnatifida. Lineage (NCBI taxonomy): Eukaryota > Phaeophyceae > Laminariales > Alariaceae > Undaria > Undaria pinnatifida. The sequence goes on along the minus strand of JABAKD010000025.1, from coordinate 16,034,725 downwards.
ATCAGGGTGATCTTAACCAATTTGTGGGCGGAAACTACAAAATCCGTTTGTGAGGGGGACAAAATCTAACCGCTGCAGACGGAAAAATCATCAGTTTATCAAGTAAGTTTAGCTTGTAAGTCGTATAACTGGTGAGGGAAGGGGGTAGTTAAACGCGGGGCCGCGGGTGAAAAAGAGGACTGGATGGGGGAGGGGGAGGGCAACTCAATCTGTGCGCCGAAACTATGAACCCTTTTACCGGGACAAATCTGACGGTTGTGGAAGGATTGCATCAGTTTACCGTGTATATCCTGTAAGTTGTGCCACCGGTGTGGGGAGGGCGGAATGTTCGAAGGGGAGGGGGGGGGGGCGGGGGAGGGGGAATCCCAACCGCTTCAGGTCGCATGGATGTATACCTGGTAGGAACTTACTATAAGCGTGGTGCTAGGTCTAGGCGTTCTATATTGTTTTTCGCTCTGGCAGACTTTGATTTTCTGTGGGGCGGTGGAAGAGAACACGGGGGCAAATCTGACGGTTGTGGAAGGAATGCATCAGTTTACCATGTATATCCTGTAAGTCGTACAACCAGTAAGTGGAGGGCGGAGTGTTCGAAGGGGGGGGGGGGGATTCCAACCGCTTTAGGTCGCATGTATGTATCGCTGGTAGGGCTTTACTATACGCGTGATGCTAGGTCTAGGCGATGGTGCAGGTAACGGGGAAGGAGGGGAGGGTGGGGGTGGGGGGAATAATTGGAGCTACGGTATGGATGGCTAGAAAGGTAATGAGGTGATATCACCTGTCTGGTAGTGTTTATCACTCTGGCAGGTTTTGTTTTCTTGTGGGGCGGCCGGAGAGAAAAGACGAAGAGGGGGGGGGGGATTCCAATCGCTTTAGGTCGCATAAATGTATGCATGGTAGGAACTTACTATACGTGCTAGGTCTAGGCGATGGTGCTGGTGGCTGGGGAGAAGGAGGGCGGAGGGAGGGGGAGGGGGGGTACATGAATTGGAGCTACGGCATGGCTGACTGGATGGGTAATGAAGTGATGTCATCTGTCTGGTAGTGTCCATTACTCTAGCAGATTTGATTGTAGGTGAGATGGCGGGGGAGGGGAAATGCGTGCGTGTATGGTGATGGTTGCGGGGGACGGAGGCGGGTGATGACAAAATATGCTACCTGCTTGTCATGTGCAGATGCCCAATATTTCAAAGATAAACTATGAAGTGAAAGGGAGGAAAATGATATGATGTGGTGGGGAACGGAGGTTAAATATCACTACTAAAAATGCGTGCCGGATATGATAAACTTTTGTTCAACAGGTGTATGACCTTGACGCTAAATTGATATGTCACCCATATACATCCAGCACAATCAATAACCTTGCCGATGTTTTGTTTTGTTTTTTTCTCACACTTTTACTTTCCAGCTTCTGGACAAGCCGTGGTCACAGGTGTCGTCCCTTCTCCCCCCCGGTTCTTGGCTTCATTTTTTATCGCGCATAGGGTTCAGCAATCCCACTGCTCGTCGATTTTTCATTGAGTGTTGCTAACTCACGACTCGCGCTTTCCGCAAGTCAATTTGTGCGCAAGAAAAATTCCAACGGATTTTTACGAGTATGCACTCGGCGGGGCTCGAACTCACGAAACTGACCTATACCAGGCTCGAGGATAACCTGATACGCCACCGGGGCGACCGATGTGGGACTTGTTAGGTCACCAATTACAAGATAGAGATACATACTGCAAATAGCGCAAGCAAGATGATGTGGCCATGCAATGCCACCGCCAATGAACACGGGGGGGAAAAGTTCAAGTAAGCACAAAGGCTCAAATGTTTTATACGGATCCTTGATTTGTCCACGCTCGATTACCTTCGTGCTTCGTTGGTATTCGTTACTTCGTTCGACACTGGTTGCGACGCGATCATGCAGACGGTGCGTACGAAGTACCCTACGTATTATTAATAGGTTAGTAGCGTGGTTTATCATAAATTTAACGTAACTGCCTGTAATTCCTTTTCACATTGGATGATATACTATTATACGTCCTGTATCTTCCATGTCGTCGAAGATGTTGTGGTCCGGTCGATGTCGCGTCCACGTCGGATGCTCGTGTGAGTGATGCTCACCACAACATGCCCTATTCAAAGCATGTAGTAGATGATCGTTGAGTGCTGTTCCTTTCTTCTATATCACACCAAGTAGCATATGTCAACGCAACCGCTTTCTTGAAAATGACAAATGAAAATTCTTCACACACCTGATACAGAGAAGACGCGCCCCTGAGATTGTTCAGTATACCAACGGTCAGCATTAGGTTATCGAGCACCGCACTTGGGTTTTACTATCGCTCCTCACTCCACCTAAGGCACTACGGGCATGCGTTAGACCCTGTTCGCGGATACCCAAAACCAATTCGAAGGAGGTGGTGTGGTGGGCGAAGGCTGTTATGAAAGGCGCTGCATCGATTACCCTGTCTCTAGGTCTGTTTGGTCTTGCGTTCTCGATAAAGCTGTTATGTTGGCAATGAGCAGTTTCACGCATATTTAGTTTTTCATAAAGCAATATGTAGCCTATGTGATGTTGACACGGAGGGACCTCAGTTTGGAAAACACGGGGTATATGGGTTTCATCTATTGACTGGATTTCGTGTGCGGACGTATGTGAGGTTGTAGTGTGTGCGAATATCCTTATGGTTAGAAAATTTTGTGTCCGGGTGATCGTTGTGACATGTGTATGCTTTGGCTGATTTTCTCGACTTCGTTGACGTGTTGTTTCAAAGTGGTGTTTTCGAATTCGTACTGTTTTACGGTGGTCTTTCAAATTTTTGTGTGTGTGCGGGGGGGGCGGGGGGGAAAGTTGAGCGTTTGTTTCGTATATCTGCACAACTTATTTGTGAACGCCCAGAAAGCTTTTTCGGGGGACTGCGAACGAATGCGCGAGGGAAGTTTGGGAATTTCAACGTTCCCCCTCACGGATTTTGTCAAATATGGTTGAATGCATAATTATCCCTGAGGATACAAATTCAAAACCATCCTTGACAACTATGGATTATAACGGTATTATCATAACTTAAAATACCGTTACTGTTCATAGTAGGACTATGTGGGTATACCTTATTTTTCTAAAAGGGTGTGCGGGTGAATACAAATACAAAAAGAGACTAGGGTTGAAACCTTAAATCGAAAATTTATGAGTTGTTCTTTTACATGTATAATTAATCTTATTGAGTACAATGTGGACGAAGTTGTTGCACGTGTTGCTTTGGGTCTGGGGTAAGGGTTGGGAAAATTCACTAAATTAAACCGTGGATCCCGGTTCATCAATGTGATCGCTGGGTTCCTACGTATTGGCTGGTGACCTGTAGTGAGCTATGGTAGGTTTAGTGAAAATTATGTATCATGCTACCTCATCACGAGTATGTATATGTATATCAAAAACTACTAATTTGGGCTGGTTTAACGCGACGGATATGTATGAAATGATCGGGGATGAAGCCGACGGCCAGCTCCTTCTAACCAAACAGTAGGTATAAGAAGTGGATTCCCAGCCTCGATCGACTTCCGCCGAAAGAAGGATACATCATATCGAACACTGGTTGTGCCGTCTGAGGATTGCATTTGGAGGCGATATTGACTCATTCACATTCGGCATTTATGTTCACCTCCCATGTTAAGCATGATTATCGGCGTTGTTCAATTGTTGAAATACTTTGCTCCATACTTAAATAGTGTGTTTGGTGTGTATGTCATGAATATATGCTTTGGGATGGTACAACTCCTAGTGTATGGCAGTCAACCTCATATCGCCAGTATTTTGGGTTGCAGTCGCTATCATTCATTCCGCAATCGACGTCGTCGAGAGGACGAAATAACGCGTTATAAAATTTAAGGTGAACACTATCAATACTAACGTTTCACATTGTTGTAATTCTCAAATGTATCGTGACGTCTTCGGTCACATATAAACAAAGCTATTGTAACCTATGTACGCAGCTTAAAACGCGTCCATACTCATATACGCCCGCTTCCAAACCCACAAACACCCACAGAGCAGCAAACACAGTCTACGCACACTTACAGGCTAGCTCGAATCCACGTGCCCATGACATTACACTACACATACGTAACTCATATCGTAACATGTCCGCGCAAATATATAAACACGTATATGTGTGTATGTTGTTTACTCAGGTACGGGGGTGCATTACACTCCCATACTCTATGTATGTACAGCCATGCCTACGTGACTATGTCTTCACCTATCCATATATATGACATTCGGTTGTTTTCGCGTTTCGTGCTCAGCGCAAGCACCACGCTCAGCCCATGTATGGGTGCTAGCAACATAGGTCACAAAAGACTCGTACGTGTTAAACGTGCTAGATTTCTGGTCGATTAACTTTCTAATATTTTGGCAGCACCGGCAGTTCTCGTTGTCTGGACTGTTGTGTGGTGGTATGGTTCCGAAACCAGGGTGACAGGCTACAGACCTTGTTTGGACAATAGAGCACCCTCGAAGTACAACTGTGGGGGGGCTGTATAGAATGGTGTATAGGGGGGCGGAAAGTGCGTCCACCATTGGTAGTGTGTAGCGGAAAAGTCTTCAGAACTCTTTTTGTCTGTTTTTAGTTCTTGTGTCTCTTATTTTTATGTATGGTCTGGCTTGTTTTATTGTGTTATCGTACTCGGTACGCTAGCACTCCACATGCTGTACCTTGAATATTTGCGGTTGTTTTTGTTTTCGCTGTCTCACAGTCTGTGGCCACATGACTTATATCTCTCTAGGATGAAGAATCAATACGGACACTGGGTGTACTGATGTCGTTGGGTAGAAAGAACTGCTTACTATCTTTGAAGGCAACGAGCACAGCGGGAAATCAAGCACCAGCAACGGCCCGGCTGAGATTCGCGGGCAATTTGGAAATCCCGACCGGAATCTTGTTGAAGTTTGCCACCAACGAACGGTTGCTATTCAAAAAATATATATATATATATATATATATATCCCTGGTACTGCAACAGCTGCGAGATCAATAGGGCCTTACCCAATAAGCTAGCATATCTTTTAGCCTAAATTGGTTTTTGAGCTTATGCAAAAGCTTATGTCCGACCGAGCATAGCCACCATGCCAAATAGCTTATGTGAGAGCATAGCAAGGGAAATCGAGCATAAAAGGTGGTTATGCCCGCCTCCATTTCAGGTGTATATGTTCGTCTGGTTGTCTGGCAGCACGGTGGAGGCGCCAAATGGGTGGCCGCACGGTAATAATGCAATTCACGAGGCTTAATTACACCCATTGTCGGCTCTGTTTATCGCGATATTGGACGGTTCTACATAAGAACACATAAACACGCACACGCACGCGCGCGCGCCCACGCGAGCACGAAAATAGCGAAGAGCGCAAGGGACGCAGCCGATCTTCCGATCTTGCAGCGATGGCAACCGCTGTTCTCTCGTACAACAGGGGGCGGGGAAAGTAGCATTGCGTCGTGCGGGGTGCGGGGGTACTGGGTAGTCCTCTGTGTTTGGCTAGCTCGCTAGCTCTGTTTTTGCTGTCGAGTTTCGAGTAGAGAGCTCAAGCAAGTTTTCCAATTGGCGTGGTGGGCAGTTCATGGTGGGCGGTGGTATGGAAAAGGCAGCAAGGCACTGATGTGCGCACTGTGCTGTATATGGACACAACAAAATAACAAGCAACATCAATCCACAGTAGTAGTATGATGTACGTAAATATATACGCTTTCGAAGTAGTCTATAGGAGCATATATACGAATCGTATATATTTTACTTTTTCAGCACTGACACACCTACACCTGCCATGTGGCTTGCAGAAAAAAAACAAAATAGCCGAAGAAGCCACGTGTTACGAGCTTATCGACGACAAGCAAGGATGCCCAACGAGTGTTAGACGAGCAAACACGCTTTTATCGAACGAAAATCAAGCTATAGATGGAACAAACAGCGAGCATAAGTCGAGCTTATCTGTGCAAAACTGGCATAAATCGCGAGCTTATTTCCAATTTCAAAGCCTATGCCCGCTGAAAAAAAAAACCTTATTATTAAGAAAAATAGCTAATTATTGGGTAAGGCCCTAGAGATCAAGGATGTCGTCGAAACTCATATTCTCAAGCTCTGCGTGACACCCCGGTAGTTTCGACGACGTCCTTGATCTCGGGTGTCCTACATGTATTGTGTCTTTCCCTTCGTGCTAACTAACCCTAACCCCAACTCTAACCCTAACCCTAACCCATACGAAATGCCGGTCAAAGTACTATATTCAGGGCCGATATATTTGAGGTAAAATAGTTAGGAACGTCAAATGGAGTGGATATCACTTCTCTCCGATCACGCGTGTTACGAGGGGGTGACTACTGCCTTCATATGGGATATAGGTTGCGACGCTCCTTGTCGTTGACAATTCATTGTATCGCGGTCAACAGGGTGATACAAAGACTTTCACACTTTTTTCGAGTAGTCTACGAGTATTCATAATTCAGAGGGCACACCGACTGGATTGTTTGCAAAAACTCACGCTCCGATGCAGCGTTGACTTTTCTGTGGCTTTACTGCCAACATTTGTGGTGGTGGTGTGGTGTCTGGTCTGTTCGCGGAAAGTGGTCCTTGGCCAATAAGAGGAAATTGAATGTTCAAAAAATCGTTCTTCCGAACATGTTGTTAAGTATCATGCCCAACATGCAAAGGACTCGTATTATGAGGTAGTTTACCAGAATACGATGTGGTTTCCGAACAAATTTGTCGAACACCGCGCTGACCCTGGCAAATATTGATAGGTATTAGTATCATAGCACAACCCCGAGTCACCGACCTATGTATATCCTTCATTTGGACATACACCCGGGGCCCCGTAACACGTGCTATCTCGGTATCACACACAGCTTGCACAAATAAATGAGTTTCGACCAAATCTTCGATCTCACAGCTATGCGTGGTGTTTTATTCACTATACAAATAAAAACACACTCCAGCTGTGAGATCGAAGATTTTGTCGAAACTCATATTTTTAAGCTGTGTGTGATTCTCCGATCGCGCGTATTACGCATTGTGTGTCCTCATTAAGGATATAGGGCGGCGACCCCCCTTGCAACTACAGCGTAGCTTGTGCCAGGGTTAACAGGGTGATGTTAGGCAGCCTGTGCGCGGAAACCATTAAATCCGTTTGTGAGAGGGACAAAATCTGACAGCTTTGGAAGGAAATGCATCAGTTTCTCAAGTATATGCTATAAGTCGTACAACCAGGAGGGCGGAGTATTTGAAGGGGTGGCGGGGCTTTTGGGGGGCGAGGGATTTCCAACAGCTTTAGGTCGCATATATGCTATACACGTGGTGCTAGATCTAGGCGATGGTACGGGTGGTGGGAAAGGAGGGGACGCAATTTTTTTGGGGGGGGTGGATGAATTGAAGCTACGGCATAGATGGCTAGAAATATAATGAGGTGATATTAACTGCCTGGTAGCGTTTATTATTCTGGCATATTTTATTATTATGAGGCGTTTGAATATGAGGAAGCGGGGAAAAAAAACGGGATGGGGGGGTGGGGGGGCGGAAATGAATTGGAGCTACGGCATGGATGGCTAGAAAGATAATGAGGTGATATCAGCCGCCTGGTAGTTTTTCATTCCTTGGAAGAACTTAAATTAAGGTGGGCCGTTTGAACGAGAGGGATCAGGGGGGAGGGGGCGACGAGCGGGACTCAATATGTGCGCGGAAACTATAAATCCTTTAAGGGGACAAATCTGACGGTTGTAAAAGGAATGCATCAGTTTTTATCACCTGCCTGGTATTGTTTTCTATTCTAGCAGATTTGATGTTAGGTGTGGTATACAAAACAATTTTTAGGTGTGGTATACAATTTGTTATAGCTTCGTGATGTGTCTTGGTTATATATGCATGTACAGCTGGTAACCCTGCCGACGCATCCCACGATAGAGGTGAAGCGTTTTTCTTCAGGCTCCTCGCTAGAGAAGCTTTGTACGTCTCCTAATCAACTGATTTAGGAAAAACCGAAAGTACTATAGAATGTTGCCCGATGAATGGTCCTTTGGCATAGGTATTAAGCCAAAATGATTGAAAACTCCCCGTCAAAATCACGTAAATTCTGACGAATTTGAGTTAAGGTAAGGAGCCCCATTGTTCCGAAACCATTTAAGCCGAAAGTGCCACCTCTATCGTGGCACCCGTCATGCGTTCTGTGTAACAAGAAAATTGTTCTGATATGAATGGATACGTATTGCTATATGTACACTGCCTTATATCTCGTATCGCATGCGCGTACGGCAGTACAAACTGTGTATACAACTTCGAACTATGTGTGTGATTATCAAAACCAGGAAGATCGGCAAGGAAGAATTGACGACGACAGTTAGTTGGTGATTACGGCATCGGCCACTACTGTTAATGGTTGGCGGTCAAACAAATGGTGTCCGGATCACAACAATTGAATGCCTCGTACGTGACGGGTGCAGCATATTTCTATTAGTACTTGCATTGCTTGGCGCTAATGCAGTCGTAGACGATAGCAAATGTCGCAATCGTCTCTTTTTTTTGTTTTCGATATACATGTAATAAGGTATAAAGTCCCAAAAGGATTGAGGAATCCGGGTTGACGTTCACAATAAAAAAAGAAATATGCCGACGCTGTTATCTTCGAGATATTTGTCGAATGTGCTGTTCCCCCATGTAAGAACTCCAGCATAGAGCAATACCCATGTTTCTTACTCCTATCCCTCTATTAATAGGTACCACGTAACGTTGCTGTGTGGCGTGCGCGCACGTTGACGACGCCGTGTTGTTCAGAGATTACTATAACACGGGAACACGGTCTGCCAAATTTACCCGTTGAGAAGTGAGAAGGTCCTAGTCGCCGCTCATTTTGTTCGTTGGGAAGGAAGAGAAGGGGCAATTTCATTACTCCAATTCCGATCACGGTGCAATTTAACCGAAGGGGGAGTGTCAGATATTCCACGTGTTCTCTTGTTTGCTATAATATGTAGAAGCCCCCAAAGGCATACGTAGTCCGTTCCCGTATGATGTTCCTATCGGGTTTTACCGCTCCTGGAGATAAATACCATAACATTGTCTTTTCCCTGTGTCATCATTTCTAAGTCGTTAGCCTTGGGTTTTGTAAACCACCTTCCCTGACCCCGCCGGTTGTATCCGTTCCGTTTTCGTGCCCTATTCTGTTTCATGCTACCCTTTCTTGCTACCGTATCGTTTCTGGGCTGTTATTAGGAAGCCATTATCGCGTGACAAAGCCGGTCCTGACCCACGCGGTCGCGATTGGACACGGCTGAGAGACTTGTCACGGAACGGCTGTCTCATAAGGAGAATTGTTTTGTTTACTTGAGGGGACGTTTTGAGTTACTCTCACGGGTTTTGTTTCGAAAACCCTCCAGGGATCTTATTTGGTCACGTATTTCGGTTACCTCCAGTTCCGGGGAAGAAGCAAGGCCTTGAACGGGCTGCTGGGAGGGTACGGAGGTGTCAATAGAAAAAGGCTTGTCAGGAGTGGGAAATGGATGATGATAGCGCCGATCATACCAAGCTCATCATTCACGACAGGATCGCCGATGACAGGATCGCCGATGAAGGAGTTTCCGACGAACGAGTCGCCGATGGAGAGATTGTCGATGTTAAAATGGCCGACGGCAAGATCGCCGATATCACAAGGATCGATGGTAAGATGGCCGTTGACAGGATCGCCGAGGACAGGAGCCCAGCCGAAAGAATCGCCCACGAAAGGATCGTCGATGGTAAGATAGCCGATGACAGGGTCGTGGATGGCGGCATCGCCGATGACAGAATCGCGGATGGCAGGATAACCGATGACAGGATCGCCGATGAAAGGGTCGCTAATGAAATGGTTGCCAAAGCAAGGATCGCTGGCGAAAGGATGTCCAATAAAAGGGCTCCAAATGAAAGGATCGCCAGCGAAAGGATCCCCAATGAAAGGAGTCCCAGTGGAAGGATCTCAACGGGCAAGATTGCCGACGAAAGAATCTCCAACGAATGGATCGGCAAAGATAAGGTCGGCAACGGCATATTCACCAACGAAAGGATCGCCGCTGAAAGGATAGACAGTCCCCGGCGAGGTAAGAGCGTGTAATGAACACTTCAGTATATATTTGATACTGGCGGTCGAGTCTTTCTTCTACCCCGGACTATTACACTTTTTGCACGAGTCTGGAGTTTCATCATGGCTTTGTTTTCATGTCACCGGTCGACGTTTGTTTCGTCGCGCGAGCTTGGAGCAAACATAACGGTATGGTTGTGACTCAACCTATCAATACTTGAGAATACTACGATCGCATGTCATATCTGACAACACCACGAGTACGTATATTGAGCATGTCTTGCGGGCTATCGAGCACGTTTTTGGGGGCTAAGCGGCGTTTGAAGGATGCTTCTAACTGCACGGTGCCGTCTCATGAGTGGGTGTTCACATGGTGAACCCTTTGGACGTGTCGTGTGCTGCGATAGAGGTAGCACTTTTCGGCTAAGCAGTTTTCTGAATGACGGGGCTCCTTAACCTATCAATGGCATCGTCGGAAGCTTACTCTCGTGTTGTATTGCTATTTGACTCATGCTACCGTAGAGGCGCATCCCTTTTTTGCTTAGGGTTCTAATTTCGGGTTATGTAATCCCCGTCAAAACCTGATTTTGATAAATCGAAACGTGCAACCCGATGGAAAATCCCATGGCCTAGGTACACCCCAAAAACATCTGCGAAAAAATAATGAAAACTTCCGACGATTCTGGGTTAAGGAGCACTGCCATTCAGAAAACGGTTTGGCCAAAAAGGGCTACCTCTATCGTAACGTGTCAAAAAAATGTTTTGTCATCACCTAAGCCATGGGTTTGTTGATCGGGTTTAACTTCCAGTGCACTCAAAACCGGCTAAATAAAACTGAAAAAATAAAATTAAGATCGTTCGGTTGTAGGTGGTGCTAGAGGGTATACAGATAGTCAAATGAAGAGCCTCGTAAATCACACGGTGCTCCTCTACCATGGCATGTGCTTAGTACAGGATGCCTGCTACGATATGGGCGCTCCTTTATTTTTACTGAAGGTCCTCATGTATAGGAAGCTCTGCTGACTCCTCCCCGAAAAAATGCATTGGAGAAGAAATAAAAATTCAACTCGACGAACAATCCGTTGGCTTGGCTGTTGTAGAAGTCTAGCAAGAATGGAACGAAGCGCACGATGCAGTTTATATTTGAACAACTTTGCGGTGTTTCAATGTTGAGGATAGTACTCTAGGTAATTCGTCCAAAAATACTTACCTCTATCGTATGATAGCCCGCGTCGTAGAAGTGGAGACGTAATCATGTACCAACAAAGTTATTTGTTTTATGTTGTCGACCGCCTCACATGTATGTTCAGAACACGTAAGGGCGAGCCAGTCAAGTGACTCTTCATTGTAGCTAACGCGTGTAGTGTGTTGGATGGTACAAGTGTTTCCAATTTGCACGAAAGACGACCTGGTCTACACCAACTGACGCATGCTATAACAGAGGTGCACGAGTCTTTTCGGGGTCTCCTCACTTAGGGAGGCTCTATAGCCCACCCTAAACATGCTTTTGAGTAAGCCGAAAGAGCAACCCGATGAACAACGCCATGGCCTCGGGACGTGAAAAAAAACATCCAAACGAAAAGAGCCGTTCCGACTACTTTGATTTGAGGAGCCTCTTCACAAAAAACAAAATGGCCACAAAGTGGTACCAGGTATACGTTAATACCTAGTGTACCATTCGTCAACTATAAATGCTGCCCTGAACTGCCCACATTGCCCCGCAGTCCGAAGAGAAAGGGCGACGAATGCGGAGATCCATTCTGCCCGGGTGCGGCGCTATCTCTCCGGGTCGATCTACCTTTGGTCTTGCGGGGAAAAAGCGGAGAGCGAAGACGAAGAGCTCACCGTGTCGGACGGACTCATCGGCTGGCTTACGCTGTTGGTAAGTATATGCTCCGATCGCACACCGTCTCGGGGACAAAGGAAGTGGCCCCGCAATGGGGATACAGTAGCATCAAGCGAGCAGAACGCGTACTATAATTGAGGCAGCACTATTTGTTCGAAATGGAATCTGAATTACGGGGCTTCTTCACCCAAAACCGTGGGAAATAGGCAATTTGTTTTTGAATGATTCTCGTTGGGCACGTAGGCCATGAGGTGCATCATCCGGTCAGCAGTTTTTTTCTCTTAATCCGTTTTTGGGAGAGGTCTTAAGCTCCAAGCGTGAGGGACCAGGGACCTCAGAAAATTTGTTGTACATCTGTCGTAGAACGCGTCGCCAGCGTAAAGAGCCGCTGGTCGAGGATGTTAGTCCGGCGAAGCCTCATGCCTAGCGTAATCAAAAGTACGACTTCGGGTAATCAAGGGTCTAGGCGGCGCAGCAGTACGTATATCATCATGTTGCACACGTGTTACCCAACTCTTTATCTCTGCAGCTCGGACACAGCCCCCAACTTCACCGGCCCGGGCTACAACCCACCAAACCACCCACTCCACCCACCCACCCACCCACCCACCCACCCACCGAGAAATCTATAACGCAAACCCTCCACCAGCCCAACACCACCATCAACCCTGACCCCAACCTTGCCCCCCTCCCTTCCTCAAAGTTGCAAGGGCTCGCCTATGCAGTGCTCATCGCTCGCGCCGGAAATAACTCAGGCGACGACTCTGAAGGTGGCGAAGGGTACTCGCTGGCGTCAATCACAGGGGCTATGTACCTCTTAGTCGCCTCCACTACCCCTGATCTTCGGGCGGGGTTTTCTCTCCTAGTGGATGGCTTTCGACCTCGCCACCGGGTGTTCGGCACCGGATTGCTTGTAGTGTATGGGCTTATGATCAGCGCCGCCATGCAAGTGCTGTTTTCTTCGGCGGAGGATGATGCTTCTGTCGTGACCAACGCTGTCACCGTGCTTTTCATCGCTGATGTGGTAAGACGCATGCTACGAGATAGCTGTAGAATCATTTGTGAATAGTTCCGGGTTTCCTGCCGTTGGAAACTCTAGCCTTCACTCAAAAGAGGCGTCGACAGAGGTTGCGCGTTTTTAGGCTGAAGCGGTTTCTGAATGACGGGCTCTTTGCCCCAATACCGTAAGAATTTCATTGATTGTTCCCTCATGTTTCGTTGTACAACTAGACGATGGCGCTCGTCATCGGAAAGCGCTTTTTCGTTTCTCCAAATCAGTTTTCGTGTGCGGGGACAGCCGTACTATAGCCATGTTATTTTTTAGACACATGCTACGGTAGAGGAACATCGTTTTAGTCTCTGAGGCTCCTCTCTTGAGGAGCTGTACACTATTAATACCTCACACAAAACTGTTTTTCAGTAGACTGAAAGTGCTACCCGATCAACAAACTCATATTATAGCCTAGATAGTACCAAAGAGCGATATTGCAAAAACAAGGCCAGCAAAAAAAAGGTGCACCTCAGTTGTAGCAAGTGTCTTTTTCACGGCGGAAGTATGACAATTATCGCATCGTTTGGAAAAAAACTGATGAGATGGCAGCGATATTAGGTGGTTCCGTGGGCGAGGAGCCCCGTCAGACAGACACACAGGTATTGTTTCGGCCAAAATTTGTTACACCCTACCGTGGCATACCTTGTCACACCTACCATTTTGGGCCCAAACCTACCTCGGGGTTTGACGGATTGGGTCACTGTTCGCAACGCCGTGTCAAGGTGGCCCGACCCGACCCGTCGAGCAATCGGAAAACTTCCAGAGACCCGAGTCGACCAGACCCGTGAGAGTTCAAACACCTCCTGTCCCGACCCGTGCGTGGGGTGATGACCCGTGAAAGGGCGTGGAATTTTACCCCCTATGCCGTAAGATGAAGCGTTTAGACACCATCTACGTAGCGGTCGGGATGCATCCTCTGCGAAATCTGTTCCAGATAGCCATGCCCCATAGTATATAATCTGTTGTCCCGACCCTCTTGTTTCCCCCCCCTCCGTCCGTCGCTCGCGCTCGCAGGACGAAAAGGCTCTTCATTTCTTCCTCACCGTTCCTCAAAAGTGGCGACTGTTCTGGGCTATATTTACCGTCGGAATAAGCTTCGCGCTGGCTCTAATTGGGGTGATATACGTTGGGAACTTTGAAGACCTCTTCGACGCAGACGCGGACATCTCGGGGTTCGAAACCGACGCGCCCTACTCAGATATTCTCGAAGGAGAAGTCCCCAGCTGGTTTGTCTGCATTGTCAATCCTGGAGCCGTGACCCTGTTCTCGTTTTTCTTGAGCAACGCCCTTCGGGCCTTTTCTGAGGCGTGCAGCAGAGCGTGCAAAAACGCTAGCGTGTTGACATTCACCATCCTCAAAAAGATGTGTACGTTGGGTGTCAGGAAAGCTGCGACGACGATGCGGGAGCTTGTGGGACGCGAACCGTGCTTTCACGCGCTTCTGGGGTTGTGGGCGGTAGAGGGGATTGTGAGCTGGTGGGTGCTGGTTCGAGAGTATGGGTTTGCCCTTGCAATTAGCTATGTCTCGACTACCGGAGAAGGCCTGGAAAAGACGGAGCACGAAGTGGCATTCATTTTTGCTAACGTAGCGCTTGCTGTGGGGCTGGCGCTGAAAGCTATCGGTTTCTGCCTGCCGAAACACGAGCAGCTTACCGCTATCCCCGAACCCCTCCGCCCGCCCGGCGGAAGCAGAGGACGAGGGAGTTGTGGAAGCATCAGAGACTCCCGAGTGTCGTCCCTGCTAGTGGGCTGGGGCTTCGGGTATTGGATTACCTCCGTCCTGTATCTTCTGGGCGGGTCTTGGGATGAAGGTGGATGGGACGGGGCACCGTTTGTCGTCACGATAGTCGGGTACGTGGTGATTCCGTTAGTTTTCTTAGCCAGCATTTTCATGATGGCAGACGCGAACTTTCTGGGTGACGCTTTTGGCGCCGCGATAAAGCCGGTCTTGGATGTGCTGAGGAATAGACGCGGGGTTTGGTATTGGGTCCTGGTCACAGTGCTTCGCGATGTCCTCCTCCTGTGGTGTTATTTTTGGTTCTATCTGATTATCATCATCAACGCTCTCTGACGAGTTTTGGCGAAACACAGTTTTTTGTCGGTGGGCTCATTTTTATTGATATTTTCCATAAAGTCTACGGTCGGGGGGTAAAATTTGTTGTCTGTATTTCATCGGCTCCTCTCGTACCTCGCGCGAGTGGACGCTTATCTGGTATCGTCTTTCAGCGTTGCTGTACGAACAGTAACGGAGGCAAACCACCGATGCGTTAAGGCATCAGCATATTTTTTGTCTTGATTTGGGTGAAGGTTGGAGCCGTTCGAGGTTTGTGGCCTATCTCCGGCAGTGAAAAAGGAAGTAGCCCGCGCTACCCTAGCACCGACCAGAGCGTGTTCTTCTTTCGTCGGGACGCTTCTTTTGTTTGATTTTTGAGACACAACGAACAGATACGTTCGTATTTTCGTGGTCTACAATTGGCGTTTCGAGGCAGAAAATAACTGATGTTCTTCAAAGCTTGCGGCCTGCAAGGTCCAGATCTTGTACCTTCTTGATTGCGGATCGAATTTGTCGGGGGACGCTGTTGGCGCGTCTGTCGAGCTTTTGCTCTTGACGCCCTGAAGGAAAGGCGGGGTGTGTGGTACAAAGGTATTTCGCGACGTCCTCCTCATTTTGGGTTATTTTCTATTGTGCGATTTTTGAGTATCATAGTCAATCGTAATCAACACCCTGTAGTGGTGGCCAGGGTGTTTGTTTTATGGTATGTCGGGACGCTGTTTATTACATTGTTAGGGACACGGTGGACGTTGCAAGATTCCTGTTTCCTGGCCTAGATATTTTGAGGCAAATATACATGCTTTCTAAGTATGTGGTGTTCGCGATCTAGATCCTGTAGATTTTTTATTGCGGACGCGATTTTCGTGGGGTACGTTTATGGCGCGGATTTCAAGCCAACCCGTTTGGCCTATTGAGGAATAGGCGAGGGGTGTGGTATTGGGTGTTGGTGACGGTGCTTCGCGACGTCGTCCTTACGTGGGGCTACGGCTACGTTTAGGCCTATCTGGTTGTAAACATGAGCACCCTCTACGGACGGCGGCGGACACCTTTTCGACACCTTTATTTGTAGCTGTCGGCGGGTGTATAGGTTATTGTTTTCTACCTATCGGGACATTTGCTTTAGCTTTTTCGGGGACACCTCGAACAGATAAAATCTCTGTTTCGTGATGTAGATATATCGGGGCATATAGATACTGGTACCTGAGGTGCACCGTTCGAAGTATGCGATCTTCACCATCTGGATCATGTACCTTCTTCATTGCGGACGTGAAATTCTTGAAGCGCGCGTTTTTGGCGGGGCCATCGAACTTGATATTGACGTCCTGAGAGACGGGTGGGGGGGGGGAGTGCTGTAGCGGGTCCTGGTTGCGTTTTTCGCGACGTCCTCTCCTCCTGTGGGTATATTTTTGTTCAATACATTATCATCATTAAAATCCTCTGACAGAGGACGGCGGACGTTCTGTCTTTTTTGTACGTGGGGACTTGAACAGTAGTTATGTTTCTTCTTTGGGGACGTTTTTTTCGACCTTTTTTTTTTACCATGGTCTAGATTCCGGAAAACATCAAATGGGACAATAGGAGGGTCACTTTAGGGCGAGTTGTTCACTAGAGTTCCGTTTTTCAGCGACTCAAAAGTCCATCGCGCGAGTGACTACCGCGTTTGTGGTTTTCGACTTCGAAATACGAACGAATCGACATGGAATTGTGTTTTGTGCTGCGCTAATCAAGCACCTGGATGTAATTGTCCTTGCTCGACAAGCCAAACATGGGTAGTACTGTACGTGGTGAAAATAGGGGTACCCCTCCGTACCCCTCGGTACGCCTCCCTGCCGTGGCTTGGTCGAAAACGAGCTCATAATGTCACTCATTGTCAACGGGGTTGCATTTGGTTTGTGGGGAGCTACCTGGATGTTCACGCCACGCGCGCAGCATCCTGACACTCGTACGACTGCGCGCTGTTTTCGGCGGTCGACAGCATTGTGCACGTCTCGTGGTTTCGTCTACGTGCATGTACATGGGTCCCCAAAGGGCCGTGGAGAGAAACGGCAGTGGAGAGAAACGAGTCACCCCGTTGCAAGGGGTGACACCTTATTGGGCCAAGTCGTTTTTGACAGCATTAACTCCTCGAGTGTGGACTCTGTTTGCATAATGATTGTAATGATGTGATGACCAGTACAACATTTGTTTTGTCTTAGGAATCGCTAGCCCCTCAAATTTGGAGCTATCTGTTTGTATTTTGATAATGTTTGGCCAGTGTATACTTCGAAGTAATTGTTTTTGGGCTTGCGCTGGTAGAACTGTCTTGGTCGGGTTGTGCGAACGAATGTCTTCCAAGTACATGTGTGATGCTGAGCTCCTCATGTTAGGAGGTGAGCAAGTTATGCTGTGCACCCCTAGTGTGGGATGACTCAAACGCCGCGAAGTTACAGGAGTGGTTCCCTCGTGACTGGGGCTGGGGAGAGCATGCCAAAAAACCTTGACTTGATGAAGTGGGCTGCGTCAGACTCTTTCGGGAATTTGCGGGGGAGAGCGTGTCGAGAATATGTATGACAGTTTCGCAGAGCATCGGCTACGCGACCTCAAGCCCATTCTTCTGGGGTATGATGTGACGTCTGTGTCCGTTCTGATAAGAGTTTCGAGCATTTTTGGGCCAAAAAATGTTATGAATCTGGGGATTCCTATCCCATTGTTATTGGAATGCCAACCTTGTTTTCGTTTTTTGCACTTTTGTTTTATCGTTTTGTACCCAGGGCATGAGGGACTCACTCTACGACCCCACCCCCCCCCCCCCCCCAACCCCCCGAAACCAGCAATTTTCTTAACGAACGGTTCATGGCTGCTCGACACGAGAATGAATACCCGGAAAAACAAAAAATTCTTCCATATTCTGTTATGCAAAGGAATTATCGAGCGGTGGCGTCGGGGTGGCAAGGGGCACCATGTTTCCGGAGATACGGCCGGGACCTGGTGTCAAAATCGGCGATTCCGTTAAAGAAATGTTGGAGGGGGCTACCGTAGAACGGCTTTGAGGTCGTTTGTGAGAGGACGTGCACGGCCCGCACCCAGCACGACTATATGTTCGTGTATTGGTGCATGCGCTTTCTAGACGGTTGTCCGACACCTGTCGCTGTTTGGGTCATTGTACCTGTGGTTCCCACCTCTCCAACCCCCCCACCACATCCCACCCCCACCCCCTCGAACACTCCACCCTCTCTCTACTTACTGATTGTACGACTTACCCCAGGATATACATCATAAACTGATGCATTCTTTCCAAAACCGTCACATTTATTCCCTTAAAAGAACGTAAAGTTTCCACGCACAGATTGAGCTGCCCCACACGCCCCACCCCAGCCCCAACCCCTCCCCCCCCTCATAATAAACTGGTGCATTTTATTTTTTCCAGAACAGTCAGATTCATCCCCTTCAAGGATTTATAGCTTCCACGCACAAATTGCCCGCCCGTCCGCCCCCGCCCCCCTACCCCCCCACTCCAACCCCGCTACCTTTTGATCAAAACCAGGCCCCCACATCCTTCATAACTCCGCCCTCCCCTCACCGGTTATTCGACTTACAGGATTCACTTGATAAACTCATGCATTTCCTTTCACAGCTGTCAGATTTTGTCCCCCTCAGAAACGGGTTTTATAGTTTCCGCGCACAGACTGACTAAAAGCACCCTGTGGACCATGATCGCTACACTGTAGTTGCAAGGGGAGTCGCCGACCTATATCCTTAATGAGGACACACAACCCGTAATACGCGCGATCGGAGTATAACACACAGCTTGCAAATATGAGATTCGACGAAATCTTCGATCTCACAGGAGGTGGAGTGGACTTTCATTTTTTTTAATGTAAAGGGGTTAATCGCCAGCATGCAAAGCATTTTCTGAGGCATCCCGAGGTCGGGGTCTTCCTACACGTTTTGAGCCAAACGTTTCCGGCCAGTTGAGCACGCACTGGGTGTGGAACTATCTGTTTGTATGATAACGTGACCAGTATACCTGCTTTAGGGCTGGAGCGCATAGAAATGTTGATTCGGTTGCTCGCAAAACCTCCTGCGAAGCCATTTTGTGGATGAGAGATAATTAGCTCACTCATGTTCTAGGAGCTCATAAACTTGTGGTGCACCCACCTATGAAAAGCGGGGAAACATGCTACGGTAGAAATGCACCGTTTTTTTTTTTTCACGGTCGCTGTATGAGGAACTTTAGACTACGCCTCTTACCCAAAAACTCATATTGAATAACTGAAAATGCAACCCGATGACCACCTATTGCCTAAGCTAGGTATGAAGACCAAGTCTACGGCAGGGGGGATCACTTTTGGGGGCGTTTTTCGCAGGGGCTCGGGGTCACTCGCGCGATCGACTCCTCTGTTGCTTTACGGTCTTTATGTTGCGATGGTTCTCTTTGTTCAGTTTTAAAATGGCGAGATGAAGATCCACAACTCGTGGAATGGTTAGCTACGTTGCGCAACCAAAAAAGCTTGCATGTTATTTTGTCAATGAATGATGCACAGAGTCACCCGTGCGCGACTGGCCCAAACCCGGTAGCGACAAGGGGGTATGATAGAGTATGATACTACAGTACCGTAGCCTTGGAATATTGATAAACAAATCGTGGTTGCAAAACAAGAATGACGTCCCGGCGGTACTGGGTTAAGGAGCTCCGTCTTTCATATTTATTTGTTTTTTTCGCCAGAATGTGGTACAGTAGCTCTAAGCATTCCTAGCGGGGGATGACGCATGTTTTAAAAACTATACAGTCGTGACCCCACAGTAGTGCGGCAGCCTGAAGCGTGCCAGGAGAGAGTTGGGTGGCACATTATGGGCTGTTTTTCAGTATGAAGGAGGACGCCTGCTATGATAGAGGGAGCCCTTTCTCGCAAAATATGCTCCTGTATGTCGGGACTCTCCTCAACCCATTATCGCTGGAATATAGTTTTGTTTGGGGCATTGTTTCCGTAAAATCCCTAGGACATGGGATTGTTAATCGCGTTTTGGTGTCATTTTCCTAAGAGTAAAATATTTTGGGTGGAGTGAGTATGGAGCTCCTCAAGTGAAGCTCGGAAAACTATTGGTGAAGACCCCTGCCGTGGCATGTGTCGGAAGGAACTCAATGAATCCGGCATCTTCGAAAGGTCACACGCATATTTTGCAAAAATGTTGGTTGTATGTTACCTAGGCGCCACGGGATAGTTCGTCCGTTTACTGCACCTTCGAATTTTTATCACGAGCAGGATTCGGCTCCGGGTATGGACCTCCTCAAACGTGGAGCCTAAGAAAGGTACGGTGCACATCTACCGTAGCACGGAGGACCCCCGTTAGTGCGGGGCCGTCTTCGTTTCTGAGTTATAGGAGCTCATGAACCCGATATCTTCGAAACAAGGTCACTCTTACTTTGGACCAATGCTGCGGGGGGGGGGGTAGACTTTCCATTGCGGATTCATACCGCAAAATTCGAACAGAGAACGAAAGACTAAGACCTCGAGGAACAGCGGGGGGCACTCGCGCCAGAGACCCCGAGCCAATAACTGCCAAAAAAAGTCCCCTGTAGTGACCCCTCTATCGCAGCTCTTGTCTTCGCAAAATTGGTGGTTGTTTAACTAGGCCATGGAAAATTTACGCGGTCAGGGTGTGGCTTCGGTATAGACCTCCTCCACTGAGTAGCCTCAGAAAACTACGGCGCACCTCTATGGTAGGACGGCGTACTGTCCTACGATAGAGGTAGCGTCTTTGGGAAAAAACGGTTCTGAATGACGGGAGTATCTACCCAATACGGTCTGAAGCCCGTTCTTGTGTTTTACACTGATATTCGTTTTACTTCTATAGTAATTACTCGTCGGTGGGTTGCAGATTCAACCGTACTCTGGGCCAGGTTTTGGATGAGGTCTCCTCGTTACGGCCCCAAAATCCCGCCCTATACGACTAACTTCAAGAAATTTTGTAAAATAATGGGTTTCCAGTTGTAAAGGCGTTAAGTGACCAGTCTCAGAAGCAAAAAGGGTTTCTACCTCTATCGTAGCACCCTCTTCTGGGGTTCACGGTTGTTGTGATGAAATTT
Source organism: Undaria pinnatifida (assembly GCA_012845835.1). Lineage (NCBI taxonomy): Eukaryota > Phaeophyceae > Laminariales > Alariaceae > Undaria > Undaria pinnatifida. The sequence continues at coordinate 16,013,643 of JABAKD010000025.1, read as the reverse complement.
GCGTGCCACGATCTCGTCCGACATCTACCACACACGCCCGCGATAGTTCGAGGTCTCACTATTATTGTAGAGGCAGTGCCATCTGGCAAGCCACCGCGCTGGCACGTGCTACTATGGCAGGTGGTACTTTTTCTGAAACACGGTTTCAGAAAATGACGGGGCTTCTTAACCCAAAATTGACGAAGTTTCGTTATTTCTCTGGACGGTTTCCGTTTTTGTTTTTCCTGGGCAAGATGGGAAAGTTCATCCCGTGGCAGTTTAGGTTTTCTCCAGGCCGACTTTTGTGAGAGGTCTAAACCTCCCAGTCGAGAGGAACCTCAGAAACCAAAAGAGTGCTCCGCCTCTACTGTAGCATGTGGGTATCATTGAGGGGCTACGACCACGGTGGTGTCGAACCGTAGGAGAATGTTCCTGAGAAGCTTGAGGCAACGTGCGTGTGCTAGTATGTAAGTCTTTTTTTCGTTCGTTTTTTATATTCGCGGAATGACGGGGCTCAATAACCCACCTCGACCCAAAATGGTTGCATTCTTGTTTAGCAATGCGCTTTCTTGCGTACTTAGACCAGAGTTTCGGCCATCGGGTTGCACTTCTAACTTAACCTAAATAGTTTTTTGTGAGAGGTACAGAGCTCGCTCAAGTGGTCACCCTCAGAAAATGGTGCACGTCTACAGTAGTAGAGTGTGTCTGACTTGTGATGTATTGAATTAGAATGATAGGGTTTCCAAAATATTTTTTTCACCCTTATGTTAAGGTATTAGTGGGGTATTAGTCCGTTTGACCACCTGCAAAAGGTTAACCGATAGCTTGATTGACCAAACTAAGCCTTATAACACTCTCCCCACCTGAAACGGCGGGATAGCAGGTCGGCCGGATATACGGCGGACCTCTGTCAATATCCAAGCCGTTTCATTTCCTGGGGATACCAGGGAGAGTATTTTTCAAGTTCGACATGGGGAAAATCTGAAAAGTTTATTATTGTGGATGGTGGGGATCGAACCCACGACCCAAAACCCCATGGTCTGTCGACGACGCCATTTGTTAAGGTTATTAGTGGGGTATTAGTCCGTTTGACCATGTGCAAAAGGTTAACCGATAGCTTAACCAAACTAAGCCTTACAACACTTACAGCCGCGTTCTACATATAGGATAGGGGTAGCGATTTGACGCTAGATAATGCCTTCTATATAACGGGGCCCATTTTCGACTCTTAAGAAAACGATCCTAGAGCAAGTGAAGTGTTTTGTCCTAATAATGTTGGGAGTGCAGTGCTATGAGGATACGTCGACCCAAAGCGTCGCGATGCCATTCTCTTGTTTCGCAATACGTATATTTTTTGTTGTACCTTGGCCATGTATTATATTTTTTTGATCATCGCGTTGCGCTTTCGTTTCTCTCGAAAACAGACTTATTATGGGTCGGGTGAGGTCAGTATAGAGCTCCTCGAGTCAAGAGCCCACGAAGAAAAAGGATGCACTCTACCGTAAATTTTGCGTCTAGATTTGATGAAGAACGGAAGCTGTGTACGATGTGTGTTTCCGGCATTGGGCACCCCGTTATTAGATGTCGTGTGCATGGTGGCCTACTGCCGGAGGGTGTGCGTACTGTAGCGGGAGGTGGGAGGTAGGTCATACATCGTATTTATTTAGAACTTGGTTTGGTTGAACTCTTGTTTTCGTGTCTGTTTTCGTGTTATGGCCGGCACCATTTCTCCTCAAGCCCACGTCTGTGATTTGTCACGCTGGGGCAGCCTTACGGATAAGCCGCAAACCAGAAGGGGTTACATATGCACGCTAGATCCATGAAATGATGTGTGCAGGTTCCGAAGTTCGCCGGATGATGGATCATGGGCATGCTGTGACCGCGTGTGGACTGCATCTGTATTTGAAATCGTTGTATACCTACCCCAGGTCCGCCATAATAACCAGAAGGTTGTACTCGCGCTCGGAACAGTTGATTGTACGCGCACACCCGGCGAAAACGATTGCGTGTGACTTTGGAGGCGTGGTGTGCGATTGCAAAATTTGCCGAGGTGGTTATACATACGCATCCGGAAGCACGTGCGCGATGAATCCGCGAGCAATGCATGCATGTGGATTCGGAAACGTATGGCATGCGCACTCTGAATATACGCGTTTTTTTGTTGCATGCGCGATCAAAACCTATCTATGTTTGCACACGCTGAGTCCGCAAACGAGAGATTCAATTATGAATTCGAAAATAAATGTTGTACTGGATGGGCACACGATGGACCCGCAAAATGGTTGTGCGCGCACGCGGAAGCTTTGTACGTGCACGCAAAAAGGGCGAGACGGATACATTTGCAGTCAAAACTTTGTACTTTTTGGGCACTCTAAATCTGCTAGATGATTGCATTCGCGTCCGGAGGCTTTGTATGATAACACACACGCTGAATCCACAAACGGGTGTGCATGTGAAGTCTGGATCTTTGCTGTGCACGCGCACCGAGAATTAGATAAATTGTTGTACAGCCTGTTCTCGATGGTTGTATGTGCACCTTGGTTGTTCGAGAGAGGTGCATGTGAACTCGAAAGCTTTCTGGAGTCGTTCTACGGTACTACCGTAGCCCCCCTAACATTATTCTTTAACGAAATCGCCGGTTACGAAACCTGCTCCCGGCCTTATCTCCTGAATTGCGGCGGCCCTTGCCACCCCGACGTCATCGTTCGATAGCCCTTCGCTAACAAGAAAACGTATGAATTTTGTTTGATAGTACCCTTCCTCATCATGTCCAGCAGGCATCAAACGTTCGCCAAGGAAGAAGATCGTAGAATCAGACTCTTATTATGTCCAGATTCACACTCTGCATCCTGTATGCGCATTCGGAAGATCTTTGTTGGCACGTTGAATCCGCAAGACGGGGATGCACGTGAAATCGTGGATGCGATCTACCATCCCACCGGTAGGAGTTGCATTGTTGGGGCCAGAGCAAAGGTTTCTTACAGGTCTGACCGATCTGACCGATCTGACCGATCTGACCGGTTGGGCTCCGCAGGGGGAAAACTATCGGAGAGTGTGACGTTTGTGATAAGAGTTATTCATAGAGCATAGAAACGATTGAGGTGGCGCGACGATGCGTGCTGCGATGGAGGTGCACCACTTATTTTTTCTGGGGCTCCTCAATTGGAGAGCTTAAGACCTTTCCCGAAAACCGATTTAGATAAAAACAAAAAAAAATGCTACCGGACGAAAATCCTATGTATGGCCCAGGTACACCACGATAATTATGCAAAGGAAAATGGTTGAGTTGCCCAACAATAAGAAAGCACTGCACGCGAAAAGTGCTCCGTCTATCGTCGACCGAGTAGCTTCGAGGTCGTGTTTCGGGCGAGGTTGATGTTGAGCTCCTCATGCTAGGATCTCAGAAATTCTTACCATATGTTGAACCCCCTAGCGTGGGATGACTCCAATAAAGTAGCATGCGTGTGAGTTGTCAACAATAACCTTCATTGCGTGCGGCATTATTCGCCGGGTTTCGATTTTTGCTTTTGTTTTTCAAGAGTCAGTGCCTGGGTGCGGCGCATCCGAAAGAAAGGACGCATGGACGCATGCTACGCTAGAGGTGCACCTATTTTTTTATTAGTTCCCCACTCACTTGAGGAGGTGTATACTAACAATAGTGTATTATTAGCATCTTTTTGGTGTATTAATAATAGTGTACCTGATCCAAGATGTACCGATTCTTGAGTAAACTAAAAATGCAGCTTGATGATGAGCAGACGCATGGCCTACGCGCACAAGAAAAAAAATGTTTCTTTTGCGAAAAATGATGGATTTCCGGACGATTTTGGGTTAAGAAACGCCGCGTGCGCGTCATACAAAAAAAAGAGGCAAAAAAAGTGCTATTAACCATTGGTACATCTTCTATCGAAGCACGAGATAAAGTGCTACCGCTACAAGTGAAGTTGCAGAATGCGTTCTCCTCAACTAGGGTAGGACCCAGGCTACGATAGGGGGGTTACGTTAAACTTTTATGTTCATCTTATTATGTTGATCTTAATATGCTGATATTATTGTGTTGACCTTATTATCATGATGATCTCATGTTAATCTTATGTTGATCTTGTGTTGTTGCTTTTGGGCATTTGTTTTCAGTGGCCCGGAGTCATTCGCGCGAGTGACATACCCCGTGTTCCTACGCGGTACTAAACTTGCGTGCTATTATTATGTGGCGACATGAATCCGCAACGCAGTAATAGTTAGCCACGCTGCGCCAAGCATGTCGTGTAAATAAAGTCGTTTCGTCAGTGAGGTACAGAGTCACTCGTGCTACTGGCCCGAATCTATTTGTGAAAGGGGGTGTATTAACATCCCCCTGCCGCAGCCTTGGTCGTAAAACACTTATAATACTACTACTGCTGTAATACTTCGTACTTACCCATTGCAATCTATTGCAATCGAACATCAGAGCAATTCTACGGTGGGGGGGGGGGTCACTTCTGGGGCCTTTCGTTGCAGTGGCTCCTCAGGGTCACTCGCGCTAGTGACCCTCCCCCCTGTTCACCTTTTGCGGTCATAATCTTCATGGTTCTATTTTATTTTTTGCGATATGAGTCCGCAATGGCATGGTGAAGGCCCACGCTGCGCGTTCAAAAAAAATTAAAAGCTTACTCGTTCGTGAGGTAGAGAGTCACTCGTGCGAGTATGATAGTAGTATGATATTATATTATAGAATGATAGTATAATAGTATGATACGATATGATAGTATGATAGTATGATATGATATGATATGATATAATGATAGTATGGTATGATATGCTAGGATGATATTCATAGTATGTTAGTATGATACGATATGATAGTATGATGTATGATACGATGTGATAGTATGATAGTATGATAGTATGATATAATATGATATGATATGATAGCTCCAACCCTCTAGTGAAATTGGGGACAAGATACTGCAGTATGATACTATTAATACAATACCGTAGCATTGGTCAGTACTCTTGTTTAATAATTTACGCTCAAAATCGGCCTAGCATGGCAAAATCCTCCGTCTCGTAACAGAAAAACAAAACGATCTCCCGCCGCCTGCCTGCCCGCCCGCCGGTCGCTACCACATCGCCACCTCCACTATTTCCACAATTTACACTTGTCGAAATTGGGACATTGGGCAAAGAAACGCATCCGATGCCCGCCTCTCGCCCTCTCTCATCTCAAGGAAGAACCTCAATCACCATCACGGTTCAACGGGAGAGGGCCGACGTAAATGCACGGTCGATCGGTCAGTCGGTCGCTCCGCCCACCCGCCGGCATCGCTCTCCTGGTTATGATCTCATGTCGAACCAAAAAACAAAAACACAAGAGCCAAAATTGATGTAGAAGTCCTTCACATGAACCGTACTGCTGGACTCACTTCTCAAGGGAGATATAACCTGAAATTGGTCAAAGACGAGTTCACGTCTCAAAAGATATAGTACCTGGAAATAATCTAAAACTCACGTCTTGAGGGACATATTACTTGGAAATGGCCTAAGACTCACGTCTTAAGAGAAGTGTGGCTGGGAAATGGTTTAAAAAACGACGGGCAATTGATTCTTCATAACTCCCCGCCCACCGGCCCACCCACCCGCGCATCGGTATCGCAGTATCGCCTGGCGCTAACGCAATTTGGCGCCCTCCTCCCCGTCTCATGTCGAAGAAAACGAAAAACGAAAAAAAAATATTTGAGCAACGCTAAAATGGAAAGCCGCACTGCCGTGCTCACGATCCAACAGGACACATTGGACTAGCATGCGGCCGACGAGTAAGTTCTTCATATCTGCCCTCTCGGTCGCTCGGCGGCATTCCACTCGGCATTCCACTCTACTGGCGAAACGTTCTAGGTAATTACGCGCCCTCTTGGCGCTATCATTTTTTCTGAAGCTTTTCGCGTGAAGAGCTCTAGACTATACCTCACCCAATAATTGCTGGTGTTAATAGAGTAAACTGAAAGTGCAACTCGATAAACAGACTCATGGCCTAAGTACAAAAACCATTAACCGCGCAAATCTCGGCGATTTTTGGTTAAGGAGCCCGTCGTTCAAAAACTGTTTTAGCCCAACAAAAGAGCTAACTCTACTGCCCCACGTGTCCCTTCCGAAATCCAGTAACTAAAGGAAAAAAATAGAAGCACGAAAAACTAACAAAATTTTTAGTATATACTGGTGTATATAACCGTCACAAGATCCGCGCAATCCTTCACTCACTCACGTTTCGAGCTATACACTTGTTGGAATTAGCTTGTGGAACAGACTCTAGGTTAACTCCTCCATTGCTGCTCGCCCGTCCGCCCGTCCGCCCGTTCGTCGGGACTGCACTACCAAACGCGGACATTTAAGGTTGCTTGGCGTTTGAATCTCAATCTCATGCCGAAGCAAACCAAATAAAAAGCGAACACACAAAAAATTAGATTGAAATAAGTAGTAAAGCACCGTTTCGACAAGAACCGCCCTCCTGCTCTTGGGGTTTGGAGCTACACACTGCTTGGAACTGGGTCTCATAAAACACCTACTATTGAACACTTCGATGTTTCCCTGCAAAAAAGACCCGATTCTATTTCCAAGCTGTTTTGTCTCCAACAAGGCGAGGGCAGATATGAAACAGTCCACTCCTTCATGACTGCGAGCCCGCCCGCCCGCCCCCCGTCCGCCCCCCGTCCGCCCGCGTGTTGCTGTTGCACAACCGACACAAGCGTACATAAATGCGACGCTTTTCGTAATGTCACACTTATAGTGTCGTGCTAAAAACACATAACGAAAACCTTGAAAAAAACAGAGCACACATAGCCCAGAACCCTTTCACCAGCATTTCACTGCTGCGCCCACATGTCGACGTACAAAAAATACCGAATCACCCGGACTAGAGGCTCTGCTCGGCAGCATTACCGGTAGCCCACACAGTTCCGGTATTCATGTCCTAGGTCCTGCACCGGAGGACACCCCCGATCGAGAGACCTATAGACCGTCCGAACAAATGACCTACCAACTGATCGGCCAATAGATCGACCGACAGACCAAGTCAATCGACCAACCAACAGACCGACCGACATACCAACTTAATAGACTAACCAACAGATCGACCGACCAACAGACAGGCCGATCAACCGACCGATTGGCCGACGAATATATCATCCGAACGACCATCAGACTACTCCTAGGCGCACAAACATACCAGCCGAGAAACCGATTACCAGACGAAGAGACCAACAATCCAGCAGACCGACCAACAGACCAAAATATCGACCAACAGATCCACCAACCGACCATCAGACCGGCCAATAGACCAAATTATCGACCAGCAGACCTACCGGCAAAACGGAAGAGACCGCACGACCTATCGAACAACCGACCAACAGAATGACCTTGAATGGCCGACCGATTGGTCTACCAATGGATCAGGCTGTCGGTTTAATTGATTTATGGACCAATCAAGGCTCTTGCGAGGGCGTCCCTACAGCCAGGTTGACCGATTGGAAGACCAGCAGACCGATACACCTCGATCGGCGTACAAACGGATCAATCGACCCATAGAGAGACCAACAGATCGATCATCAGACCTCGAGATCGACCAACAGACCAACCGACCGACCGACCGATCGACCGATCGACAGTCTCACAGGTTCACCAAAAGACCACAAGATCGACCACCAAAACGACTAATATAACGACCAACAGGTTAACAGACCGGCCATAATACTGAACGACAAATATCTCAGATCGAACGACAATACCGACCACCAGATCGCCAGAACCACAAAAAAAAATGCCAACCAATCGACCGACCTACCAACCGACGAGTAGGCAACCAATCCAACAGTCTGACCAACCATCCAGAAGACCGGTCGGCCAACCAATCAATCAACCGATCTACCCTAATATTTTGTCGACCAACCCCAGCTCTTCTGAGGGCGTCTCTACAGCCCAGCCTTTCCCAAAAACGACTTGGCGAAGTCCACTCCGAAGAAACAAGCCGCGTTAGCTGGGAACGCCCTTAGCATGGCTGGGGCGATTCCCCGGTAAAGGGCCCCTGCACCCTCATTCTTCAAGAGAGTTCTGCGGTGGTGGGAGTTGTACCATATTGAGAGGACGTAGAGGGCGGGGGGGGGGGGGGGGGGGGGGGGGGTGAGCTGGGTACTAGAGATACCTCTCTTTAGTTTTGTACCAGGTATAGGATTCACGAGATATATATGGTTAGTGTGATTCCTCTGTAACGGCCCGAACACAAGGGAGAGGGAGAAATGACGGCAAATTAGGAAATCCGATATCGATCACACAGCTTTATAGGGCACATCCAAAACCCGCCACGATAGAAGTCGCACATTCTGGGTAAAACATTTTCGTCGGTGGCCGGGCTCCTTAACCAAAAATCGTCGGAACATCACTCCTGTTTCGCATTATCACTTCCCTATAAATGCCATTCTCATTCCGCGTTATTATTTTTCGTGTAATAGCTAGGCCATGTTTTCTTTTTTGATCGGGTTGCACTTTGAGCTTGCTCAACAAGCCATTTGAATGGGTGGGAGAGATATAGACCTCCTCAAGTGAGGCGCAAATGAAAAAGATGGTGCACATCTACTACCGTAGCATGTCATTCTGCACTCCGCCTGAGAACAGGGAGTAAAGGGTCGGGGAGGCGGGGGCGGGCGGGGCGGGGGGTACTCATTTCATGACCAAGGCTACGATCGGGTATCATAGGGTACCTCCTTCTTCGCTACGGGCTTGAGCAACCCGCCCAACTGACTGTACCTAACTGACAAAATATGTGTGTGGCGCAGCGTAGCTTACCATACCACTGCGAATCCGTATCGCAAAACTAGAACAGCACGAACGCCTACGAGCGCTAAGGAAATGGGCGGTCACTCGCGCGAGCGACCCCGATTCACCGCAAAAAAAGGGATTAAAAGTGACCCCCCTACTGTAGCCTTGGCTTCACGCATAGCCCTAGTCGCATGACGACATCGTATATACCCTCGCATCCCAATTTTTCTTCTTTTGTTATTTTTTTCACACTTCTACTTTCCAGCTTCTGGACAAGCCGTGGTCACAGGTGTCGTCCCTTCTCCCCCCCGGCTCTTGCCTTCAATTTTTATCGCGCATGGGTTTCAGCAATCCCACTGCTCGTCGATTCTTCATCGAATGTTGCTAACTCACGCTCCCGCTCTTTCCGCACGTCAATTTGTGTACAAGAACAAGTCCCTACGAATTTATACGAGTATGCACTCGGCGGGACTCGAACGCGCGAAACTGACCGATACCAGGCTCGAGGATAACCTGGTACGCCACCGGGGCGACCGGCTATCCCTACAACGCCGGGACGGAGCACGCCGGGTTTTCACCCACCGGGGCGGGGGGGGGAGGGGGGCGGGGCTCGTTTGTTTCTTGCATTAGTCATTTGTTTGACCATGCCTCCATTTCTTACGGAGCACCGTTCCTAATCCTAATAGAGACACCTCCAACATTTGCCGCCCAATACGTTTCTTCAACATTAAATATTACCAGGTATATAAAAAAAATGTTTATCGTGCATATCCGTAACTGTTTGGCTGTCCATGGCCACATTGAATCTCCTGGGCAAACGATCGTTTTCTCGCTACTATCTAATATGCCACACTTCCCCACGTCAAATCCGTCTAGTTTTCCCATCTGTTCTTCTAACACGTTTCGTTCCTCTTCGTGCAGCTCACACCCTCCCATTGTGTGGGTCCTACGCTGGTATACCTTGCCAAATAGTTACATAACACTTTGGGTAAATCATATCTACTTCCGTTTCGGCCGTCTGTGGCCATCATCTGTCTCCTAGGATAGCGATCGTTTTCTCGCTAGCATCTACTGCGCCAAACTTTTCAATGTCACATCCGTCAATTTTCCTCATCTCTTCTCTAACATATTCCGTTCCTCCTTTTGGAGTTCACAATCTCCCATTTTGAGGGTTCAACTCTCGTCTGCGTTGCAACTCTCGTCTGCATTGCCACAAGCGCAGCTCTGTGTTGGGGCGGGGGGCGGGGGGGGGAGAGGGGTGTACTCGATATCCATGCATGGCCGTAGTAGTACGACCATAGACCTTCCCATGCCTACTATGCCGGGACGGAGAACGTCGGGCTTTCACCAACGAGGCAGACAGTGTTTGCACCAAGCGCTAAGCGCCGTGAGGTGTCGGCGAGTCGCGTGAAGGGTGAGCTGTATCTTACTAAGAACTGCGTGAGAGGCGGACTTGCATTTGGATGACAGCTTCAATGAGTTCTTTCAATTTCCGGTATGGCTACTTCCAGAGACAGCGATGGCAGTACTAAAGTACCAGGTAACTGCCTCGTGGGTGCCTCAGAATAGCACTATTAATACGTGATACTACAATTCCCCTTGTGGGGAGTAAAATGTTCTCCACCACGCACAAACGATCTAACTCGACCGCCAGCTGTGATCGGCCGCCAAAAAACAAACAAAAAACGGTACCCTGGTGGTTTACTGTAGTTCATGCAGTGAGCGGCATGATTTACAGTGTTGTTGCCACCCGACGCCAACTCAACCTACATAAAATATCGGCCAGGGTAGGTAATACGATACGGACCACATGGGTTTAAATGATGAATCGTGGGAATTGAAAGAAGAGAGTTGAGATGAAGGGAAGGGCGGGGGGAGGGGGACGGTAGGCAATGCACAGCGGGCTGCATGAATATGGAGGATGATTGATGGGGCTAGGCGGTGGGAGGGAACCGAGAGGGTGGGGTGGGGGACTTCTTGGGGTTAGGGTTAGAACTACGATATCGATGGTAAAGGGTGAGTGCTAGGGCTGGTTGGGCGGAGAGGGATGGAGGGGGGGGGAGGCGGGAGGTAGCAATGAGGGGGAAGGGGCGGGGGGAGGCAGGACGAACGGCATCGACCTCATGTGTTAATAGTGTGCGTGCTGGGACTGGAGGAGGAGGGGGAATAGGGGAAGGGAGACGAGTGGGGGTGGGGGGGGGGGGGGGGGGTAGGCCATACCGACCGTATGCGTTTTCATTGCGTGTGTACAATACGATACCAACTCAAGCTACGGTAGAGGTGCGCCGTTTTTTTTCTAATACTACTGCTCATATGAAGAGCTGTGTACCCCAACCAAAGAAAAAATGGTGTTTAGATTAAACTGTAAGTGCTTTTGTGATGAACACATCCATGGCCTGGGTATCCGTATTATATAATACGCTAAGGTAGTCGTGACGTTTTTTTGGATATTTGAAAATATCTTGGTTATAACACCCTCCCAAAAAAGCGGCGACTCCCGAGCTCCACTCGGCCTCCGGCGGCCTCGCGGTGTCGCCACGTCCCATCCGCACAGCAGCACTACGACGTGCCGGCGAAAGAACGGGCGTCGGTGCCCCACCTCGGCGAGGGGGGAGCGTGGAAATCGCCCTCCCGGGGACGGCTCGCTTGATAACCGACGTGGCGGGGAATAGTGAACAATTGCAACTACTCCCCCCGTTTGTTTCCTGTTTTATACCTGTACAAGGTCCTCAGGAACCAACCAACAAACTGCTCCCCGTGTACCAGGTGTACTGCTGTACGTACTGCTGCACGTTTTGTTTCCTGTTTCATACAAAGTCCTCAAGAACCAACCAACTCACTGCTCCCCGCTTACCAGGTGTGCTGCTGTATGTAGTAAAGGTTTGGTCGGTGGGTGGGCGAAGAATGCACTGACTGCGTCGTCCGTGGTGGGTGGGTGGGCCGTTCCGTACGTTGGAGTCTTTTTTCGTTCCAAGGGGGATTAACCTTTTTTTTTGTTTATAAAATATCGGCCTTCCACTGGTGCTTGAGAGTACCACCGTCCCCACTGCTGCACACCTCTGTCCTTTACTATTAATAATACTGTACGTACTGCTGCACTGCCGTACTGCTGCCCTGTTATTATATTGTTTTTTTAGTATTACATACAGAGGATACAGCACCAATTTGTTTTTTTCCGCCATACCCGCCGGCAACTGGCAAACTTCGGGAGTACCACTAGTAAAATAGCCTAATACTAACATTAACATTAACATGAACATCATTGAGATTCAGACGGCTTTGCGTTAAGGAACCCCGTCATTCACAAAACACGAAAGCCAAAGCTGTTACCTCTACATATCGTCCTCTATCGTCGCACGCGTCCAGTGCGGGAGGGGCGGGGAGGGGGTTTGCACAATAGCGACCGCATGGGTTTAGATTGGGCGTGCGACCGCGTCAGCTTTAGATAGCGCGTGGTTTTTCTTGGGGTCCATGGGAGGAGAGGGAGGGAGGGGGCGGGGGCGGGGAGGGGAGGCGGGGAGATGGGGGGACGGGGACGGGGGGGGGGGGACGGGGGGCGGGGGAGGGGGGTACTTGATATTCATACATGGCCGTAGTCGTATGAACTCAGACCCTCGCATCCCTACTATGCCGGGACGGAGCATATCGGGCTTTCACCGACCAGGCAGACATTGCTTGCACCAAGCGCGAAGCGCCGTGAGATGTTCGGCGAGTCGCATGAAGGATGAGCTGCATCCTACTAAGAACGGCTTGCACGGCGGACTTGCATATGGATGGCAGCTTCAATGAGTCCATTTGATTTGAGTTCCGCTATGCCCATTTCCAGAGACAGCAGTGGGAGCGGGGGGTTGCACTCCTTTCGAGCATGGCCGCAGTCGTAAGGCCATAGACCCGGGATGGGGGCGTAATCAAGACAACGACCGCGTAGGTCTAGGTTATGCGCGCTGTGACTTACTTCAAGACGTCCCCGAGACCCTTGTAGGTCCCCTCCGGGGCAGTTTGCCAGCGAGACTTGATGACGTCGGGAGGGATTGCCACAGTCCACATCGCCACCCCTGCCGGAATAAAAGAGACACACAAGCAAGGGGGGGGGAAAAAAAAAGCAGAAAAGTGACAGAAAAAAGGAAAACTAAAAGGAAAAGCGTGGACTACATATGCCGCAATCGATGGTCAGGTGACCTGTAAGAGGGAAAACTGAAAGGAAAAACATGGAGTATAGGAATATACGCCGTAATGGATCGTCGCTGTCCATGTCGTTGCCCATTCCAACAGCACCAAAACGGGGTCGGCGCCAAAAGAGGAAAGGTGTTGAGAGAGGGGCGTTGTACGATAGCGGTGACACTCTTTGGAAAAATGAAACCATCTATGATGGACGGGGTTACTCGTCCCCAAACCGTCCGAAATCGTCGGCTTGTCGTTCTTCTTTTCGATAAATGACTGTTTTCCATACCTGGGCCACGGGTTAGGTCGTTGGATTGCCCTATCAGTTTGCTCGAACAGTTTCTGGGTGAGGTGTGGAGCTCCTCCAGTGACCACCACCGGGAAAAAAAAAAAAACGATGAACCTCTACCGTAGCACGTGTCGAGAAACAAACAAACAAACAAACATCAAATCACAACAGGTGGACAAAAGGAAAACGATATATAAAACAATCCAAACCAAGAGACAGCAGCCCCCCCCCTGCCGGCAACAAAACCGAAACGGTCGGCAATGAAGACATGATGAAAAGCGAGAAAAGCACAAAATTACAAAAGAGTGACAGCAGGATAAAGTAAGAAACAAAAATGCATACCTCGGCAAATCACCGATCCCTACTTGATGATCTGGACCTTTCAGGCAAGATACTTCGTAGCTCGTGTTACCGGGCGGGCGCCGTACGATCTGCATGATCTAGCACGTGCTTCCTGGAATGGATCTGTACTCTACAGACACGGATCGAGCGCAACATCTCGTAACGGAAGATACTTGATGTATTGTAGATGATCTAGATTATCTGTATGATCTAGATGATCTGAATGATCTACATGGTCTGTATGATCTGTCCTGTCCGATATGTGAAAAACGGTTAATTCGAAATACAGGTGTAAAAAATTGTTCAAGATTAAATTTAAAGAAACAAATCCACGCGTCGAAAGTCTGCCAGCGAAACTTGACTGGATATATATAACCACTGTTCACATATCTCCGTCCCTCCCGCCAAAAAGAAAAGATCAGTGCAACAGAGAAAGCGAAGCGAGAACAAAATGCAAGAAGAAAGATGAAAAAAAGAAGGCTAACGTAAAATTGAACCAACAAAAACTGCAAAAAGCGAGCAAAATAAATGACAATAGGGTTGAAAAAAACGAAAAACAAATAAACGAAAGGACGTGGAAAGCACAATGTCGAACTGATAGCCATCGCCAATACTCGCTTTCGCTGCCGACTACATAACAAGTCGGCGCCACCAAAAAACGAAAAATAGCACGGGAACAAAAGTGGTTAAATCGAGACTGACAAATCTGAAAAAACGAAAGAAGACAACAAAAATTGAAATCGAAACAAACATATTTCGCACGGCGGACGTATCAGATCGCTCGCTGCCAAATATAAATTATACGCAGATCATTCGACTTACCCTTTACAGTCGGCCCTTGGTAGCCACCCAACTAACCCACAGGCGCACAGATTACGCATACATCACGGAACAACACAAAAAAAATCAACAAGAATTTGCCGTGTCACCTACAGAAAACGCCTCTCAGATAGAACTCCCATTCTCGCGAACGGCGCGGGCTACGGTACAGATGCGCCATTATAGTTCGGAACGCTCTTCACTTGCGGAGCTCTACAGAGGCGTCGCAGGGTAGGGGTTGCATTATTGGGCCAGATCGATGTGATTGGTTGAGCTCCTTAAGTATGGAACTAGCGGTTAGTCAATGATGAAGTAATTTCACGAGCACATTTAATTGACGACTACTGCGGTAGCACATCTAACTGTTGATCGGGTTGCGCGACCGAATGCCGTCCAAGTCACGTTTCGGGTGAGCGATTAGCGATGATGACCTCATTCACTTTAGGAGCTCTGAAACTTCCGCTGCACCCCTGTATTTCGTGGGACGACTCTATGCCTCACCCAAACATAGAATTTTGAGAGAAATATAGGCGAACAATCGATGAACAAATCTCCTGGCCTAGGTACGCAACGAAAATCATATTGCAAAACAAACACGAAATTCGGCCGGCATTGGGGTAAGGACCTCGGTCATTGAAAAGATATGGCCGAACGAAAAGTTGTATACCTTAGTACCTTTATCCCAGCAGATCTACCTGGAACACCTCGCGAAGTAGTACTTAGGCGGCGAAACTTACTCAAGCCAACTCACGGCCTTCGCGTAAACTAGTAATGTCGAACACCATGCGGCGCGATAATAATGAAGGCACGTACCGGCGGGGAGAAAGGGGGACATCCGTGATCATAGTTTGTCCAGCAGGTAGCTGAGGGTAAAACCTCGTACGTGTCCGGCTGGGGTAAAAGTGGTGACTCACAGCCTCCGGGGGACTTGCAGTCAGCCAGCTAACACCTCTACCAATTGTATACGTGAATGATGGGGCATCATCGACACCAACAGAAGCAGCAGCAGCAACAGCACCACCACCACTACCTCCACCACAACCAACAACAACAGCAACAGCAACAACAGCAACAGCAGCAACAGCAACAGCAGCAACAGCAACAGCAGCAACAGCAGCAACAGCAACAGCAACAGCAACAGCAACAGCAGCAACACCACCAAAACCAACACCACCACGACTACGACCACGACCATGACCACGACCACGACCACGACCACGACCAACAACAACATCAACAACAACAACAACAACAACAGCAGCAAGCCTTCCCCCTCACCTGCAAACCCTCCCGCAGAGAGAATTCCCATGTTCGACACCGTCCCATCCGGCCGGGCGAAAACGTCTTTCATTAGTTCGTACACGCCGAAATACGCCACAGACCTGCGCACATCCATCATTTTTGTGCAGTACTGCGGTTTATTATGTGAAGCACTTTACTTTTAGTGTTCAGTTTGAGGAGGCTGCAGAAAATCCATTTTTTGGTTTGAACGAGTTCATTTCTTGAAAAAAATATTTCTAATACGTCAGGGCTAGCTCGATCAATTTGAGGGGTTGACACTCAGCTTTGCAGGCTGCAGTGACACCCCTTCCGCGCGTTGTTTTCTTTCCAGGTGTATTACTCTGCGAAGATATACCTCGAAGTATGACTCCCCTGATTCGCTCCAGGGCGAGCAGGACAGCTTTATCAAGCGTCAGTCCCGTCCATCATCATTCCGCGCACTGGTACAATATAGACTAAGCAACAAACTCGTACGGGTTGGCCGGTGTTACTTGCCCGGCTACTTGCGCGGTGGCTATTTATTTCTCCTTGGGTTTTACAAGAGTCTTGTCCCCCTTTTTGACTTGCGACACTCCCGGGAATTCACCCTCACCTCATCCCGGAGGGGAACCTTGTAACCCGTGTGGATTCGCCACGGAAAGCGGTGGGAAACCGGTCGGGCTATTGGCGGGATGGGACTGACTGCTCTCGAAGAAGTACCCCGACCAGCTTCCCGCATTTCGAGGGTCGACGCGTGCTGCGAGAGAGGCAGCACCTTTTGGCTACGACAGTAAAGCATTTTCTGCATGGCAGGGTTCCTAAATCCATTAACAAACTCGTCGGAAATAGTCAATATATTGTAGCAGTATGAATGCCATTGTATACCTCGGCAATTGATTCGTTCATCGGGTAGCACTGTATGATCACCCAAAATATATACTTTGTTGGGTGGGGTATAGAGCAAGTTATCAAACCACGACCTCAGAAGGCAAATAAATGGTGTGATGCCGCCTGTACCGTGGCATGCGACGGATATCGCGAGAAAGATGGGGCTAGATCATTTCTCAATAGTTTTGTCAGAAAAGTAGCAATTGGACAATACGGGGGGGTTCTGATATCCTCAACCCTAACGTGTTGCCGCCTGTAGTGTCGCACGAGTCGAGGAAGTGAATCCACGGTCTCAAACATGCGAAGGAATGTACCAAAAGAACCAAACAATCAAGCGAGCCCCGACGACAGCATCAGCATCATCATCAGCATATACCGAAGCTTAAGCGGGGACATACATCCCGAACGAGTGTGGCTTTCCAGCTCTTAAAAACCAAACTGCCGATAGTGTACAGCTTATAATCGCACAGTGATAAAAACTACGAACAGCAGTAGACCCATCCAAGCTTGACCCTTTTGTTTACGCTGCGAAAAACATCTTATACTTATTCCAAGTAGTCCCCCCCCCCCAAAAAAAAGGGTTCAGTTCTAAAGGAGAAAACTCTACCGAGGCGCTAGCGTGTTCGTGAGATACCAAATTTGGTTGGGTAGAAGTCATGTGGGAAAGCATATTATACTATAAATAGTATTGAAACCGTCGAACATCACAATCCATGGCCAACCCAACCCACGAAAAATCGGCAAAAACTTAAACTTGGGTTATACAGCACGTTTGTCCTGCTACTTTTATTTTACATTTTTCTAGCGTTTTTTTTATTCACGCTTCTACTTTTCAGCTTCTGGACAAGCCGTGGTCAGGTGTCCTCCCTTCATCCCCCCGGTTCTTGCCTTCAATTTCTATCGAGCATAGGGTTCAGCAGTCCCACTGCATGTCGATTTTTCATCGAGTGTTCCTAGCTCACGCTCTCGCGCTTACCGCAAATCAACTCGTGCACAAGAAAAATTCCCTACGAATATATACGAGTAAGCACTCGGGGCGACTCGAACTCACGAAACTGACCTGTACCAGGCTCGAGGATAACCTGATACGCTACCGGGGCGACCGGCCTCGGGGTATTGTGTCGTTCGTCCGCTTCAATCCAAGGCCGAACAAACAACCCACGAAAAATAGCGGGGGAATCACGTCACAAGCATGTTTTCCTGTCGCTTGCTTTTGAATTTCAACGACTTCTTTTTTTCGTGGGCTGGTCGGCCTTGGGTTATTTTGACATTTTTCGGTTTCAATGCTATTACTTTGTTTTTTTCCTACCCAAAATAACTTGGAAATCGCAAACTACCAATTCCTGTTTTTGATAGGGTGTCGCCCAAACTTGTGAATTGTGCTGTTTACCGAGGACCATAGCAATCAGGACCTACGATACACCCAAAAACCTACCAGGTATACAGTAACCTGTTCGTGCTTCGTAACAACGTTTGGTCCTGATTACTAGGTTTAACCGTAATAAAGGGTTAACCTGACACATGCTACTCTTAGTACCACTACTATTAACAACCCTACGATAAATACTATAAAAGTATGGTACTATTAATACTGTAATAGTATGGTACTATTGATACTGTAATAGTATGGTAGAGGTGCACCAATAATTTTCTGGGGCTACTCATCAGTTAAGGAGCTCACATAGCTCACCTTAACCTTAACCTTTACCTTAGCCTTGACTGTAACCTTCATCTTAGCCTTAACCGTAACTTTAGCCTTAACCATAACCGTAACCTTGACCTTAACCCTAACCTTGACCTTAACCCTAACGTTAACCCTAACCTCAACCTCAACCTCAACCTTGACCTTTACCTTAACATTAATTTTGAGGAAACTGAAACGTGTAACCCGAAGAACAAAAAAAAGAAACTGGCCTAGGTATATGCAAAACAATTAGTTTGCAAAACAAGAACGAAACTCGGATGACTTGGGGCTAAGAAAAGTCCCGTCATTCAGAAAACATCTCGGAAAAAAAAAAGTGCTACCTCTAGCGTACAACTTGCTATTGTACCACTTGTCCCCTATCTCCTACCGAAGGATTCCCACGCTATGTTTCAAGCTAGCTCGTCCCGCAATTATGTGCGCATTTCTGAAGAGGGCAACCCTACTTAATCAGCCCCTTTGAAGCTTCGAAGGGAAAAATTGACGATCACGGTTTAATCGGCCACTGCTGGTTGGCGGTGAAAAAAATGGTGTCCAAACGACAACAATGCAAAGCACTCGTAAGGGACGGGCGCAGCATGACCCTACTAGTACTGCTGCGCGCTCACGCTACTTTACACGGTTAAAAGTATCGCAATCGTCCTTTTTTTGTCGCTATACTCAAGATATACACATGCCCCAAAAGGCTGAATGCTAGTTAATGCAGTTCGACCCGAGTCGACGAGGGAAGAAAAAGTTGGAGGATTTTCGCGGAAAAAATGAAGGCACGTGCCGAGGTGGCGAAGGGGGAGAAGGGCCTGCATAGAGAGCCAAGTCTAGGGAGGGAGAAAGAAAAACAACAAAAAGTGCGAAGAGAGTAGATGGGAAGAACATAAGAAAAAAGAACGAGGAAAAATTAGGCTTACCCGGGGACGTCCCTCAAGAGCGTGGCCTCCCAGCCCTTGAAAACACTCCTCAAGCCGCCGGTCGTGTACAGCTGCTTCGCGCAGTCTGTCATCCCCGCGTACTTAGGCTTCGCCCCGCGGGCCACCTTTGGGTGAGGCAGAAAGTTGGATTGACCAGAGGGAGAATAACAGGTCACACCAACGGAAGGAAACACGGAGACCGGAAAACTAAAGATTAATCAATCACGAGAAAAAAAACGATAGCATTTCACACGTTGGACACAGATCACCGATCCCCACTTGATGATCTAGATATTTCAAGTAAGATCTGTATGGTCTAGCTCATGTTACCGGGTGGGGGCCGCACGATCTGCATGATCTCGCAAACATTTCCCAGGAATGGATCTGTACTCTAAGTGTGCAGATCTGCCGTGGATGATATATATGGTCTATATCTCCTTAATGAGGACACACAACCCGTAATACGCGCGATCGGAGTATCACACACAGCTTGCAAAGATGAGTTTCGACAAAATATTCGATCTCACAGCTGGAGTGTATTTTAATTTTTATAATACAATATGTATGATCTATATAATCTAGATCATGATCTGTCCGACGTGTGCAATATTTTTGCGGTTTCCACCTTCCCTCTCGCCCCCCCTCCCTCCCTCCCTCCTGCTACCGCTTCACGCCTCCCCTCCCTCTTTTCCCCCCCCCCTTCCCGGGACGGCAGAAAAACGCTATCTTCAACTGTTTGGGTGCTTGTGAGGCTGTAACATGGCCGACTACACTAATAGCACATTCATAGGAAGTCTTGGACTAGCTATAGTTATTAGTTTGCTAGCTAGGTATAATAGTTGCAAGCGGAAACTTGCACGCAAGACTACACACGTGATATGTGCTATGTATACGATACGGGTGGCGCTTTTGGTATAGTAATATTTTATTGGCGGGGCCCCTTAACTGAACAGCTACCCAATATGGTTGAAACCCAGTACTTGTAGGGCTGTGGCTTCGCTGACTATTACAATAGTAAGTTACCAGTCTGACAAAAGCTCAGTAAAAAGAACAAAACAAAGTGATATGCAAATGAGGCCATGCGGAACTGCCACAGTATCATACGCCTACGAATCGTTAATAAGGCTATTTCTTACACAGTCGGATTCCGCCAGTCGAAAACGGCCGTTTTCGACTGGACATTTCTCCGACTGGATTCTTCTGGTCCTTCTTCTTATCATCAGTTGAGTCGATTTTATAGTTTTTGTGCTCTTCCTGGAGGCTGTTGGTGTAGGGAGTACTGCTGTACTGCTGTATGGCAGTCGAAAATCGGTTGGCCACGCGAGCATTGCGTGCTTCGCGCGCGACGAACCCTCGTCCAAGCGGGTTGGTGGCGCTGGACTTTAGCAGAAAATCGTCGAAGCTATGTGGCGTTGCACTCAGCCGAGAGCCGCCAAAACTACAGCAAGCGTAACCGTTGTTGGTAAAATGGTATCGATACCGCGCGCTCTGCTGTCGTCGTGTGATACACGCTTCTGGCGAGCGGAGCTAGAAAAGCGTCGCGCTGACTTGCGGCGAGAAGCAACAGCAGTGATAACCAAGCCAGCGTCGGCGCAGCTGTAAGATACTGCTGTGTGGTACCTTGTAGGGGTGTGTGGGTGTGTGCTTTGTGGTGGGGTGAGCGATGCGATGAGTTAAAAAAAACACGTGCAAAACTTTTTCGACTGACTTTTTGACTGGCAGATCCAGTAAAAAAAGTGAAGTTTTTCGACTGGATCGGAAAACTCAGCCGAAAAAAGTTGAGTCGAAAAGGCTCTTTTTCGACCGTGTAGGAAAGCCCGATTTGGGCTTCAGTCGAAGAAAGGCTGTTTTCGACTGACAAATCAGAGACAATTTTAGACGAAAAGTGATACCTCTATCGTAGCATGCGTCTACGTAAGATCTCCAGAGTTTCGCAATTTTCCAGTGTTAGTCATATCGAGCGTATATTTGTTTTCTGGCTACACACTAAGTCGCGACAACGATAAAAGTTGGCTAGGTATTAAAAAAGAAATACACTGTAGCCGTGACATCGGCCAGAAACGATTTTGATCAAAACTCATATATGCTAGCTGCGTGCGACACTTCGATCGCGCGTCTTAAAGTTGGCTAGATGTCATAATACATACAAGGTTCCCCTTCGGGCCCTTCGGGATGCGGGTAACGTGGAATCCCGGGGGCGTCGCAAGTCGAAAAGAGAGACACCGGTAATACACGTATACATGTTTTCCCACCTATAATGGTGTTACGTGTACTCACATAGATGAACCCCACTGCTCTTCTTAGAGGAAACGTGTGGCATGAGCTAGTACATTACCATAAAGAAAGAGTAATAGTATTCATCAGCGGGAAGAGTGTGATAGCGGTGGGTGCACGTTGTTCTGATGTCCGCGCTAACGAATTATTATTAGTGGTCAGGGGATGCTGTGTGCCGTACGTGGAATAGTGCTCGCTACTATATTGTACGTCACATGTGTTTGCACTTGGTGGTAATGGATAGGGTTGACCAGCCAATGTCAGTCGCTCTTGGATGTTGTACAGTAATTAATTGGTTGGCGGCAACAAATTCGGTATGTATGTGTGGCGTACGTGGTAGGATTTTCCATGGGTTGGACGTAGTGTTCAACTCTTTGGTACTGTGTTTAAGGGGAAATGAAACCTTGATGTACTCCTCGTTTATCCCCGTAGGAAGTAGAGCTAGATCGATAGTGTTCCCGCCTGAACCCGCAAGTGCTTGATGCATGTGGCCAGAAATTTATGTGTGTATGATATGTGTGTACGATAATAGCAACAGACCTAGATCCGATCCACCCAGCCAATCAGATGGCGCCCTGGACGCGTGGCGAAAGCTGAAATAAAACTGTACCCGATTTTGGCCACTGCAGCACCGTGTATGTACCTGAGTTTAGCTATCGCTAACAAGGAGTTATACATCCTTGAACCCTACCCATGGTTCCACTCGGCCCAAAAACTAACATTTGGCCTGGGCAGGACTCGCGTGCATGCTGCGTTCGCGATGGCTGCCACCGTCGCCGCGCTCGGCGCCATCTTCCAAGCTTTCCCCGCTCTATGTCCCTGTGAGTCCCGTCTCCCGCGCGGAGAGATGCAAGCCGTGCCTTGTGGCGCTCGTTTCAACACTCGGCTGCTCCCGGCCTCTACCTCCCAACCTTGGCATCCGCTCTGTCCGGAAAATGATACCGGAATATGTCTTCTTGTTCAAGTAAAAACGGTCCTTGTATTCGGACACGTCCAGTTACTCCGCAAGAGAAAATAAACGCACCGGGCCAACCACGCCCACAGACGCTTTCGCCCCTGCCTCGACGAGCGGCCGCCCGCGCGGCGGGAGAGCGCAGGCCGGTTAACGCTTGTCTGCACCCATGCCCACGCACCCACGTCGAGATCCGGGGCCGAAACGGCCCAGGGCGGCGCGCTCCCAAACCCCGCCCTAATCCAATCCACATGTGTACTCCTGCTACTACTGCTGTATGTTACTGCTACTGCTGCTGTTGTGCTGCTGCTGAGGTTAATTTAGTCCGGGAAGTTGCTGCTACTGCTGTTTTGCTGCTGCTGAGGTTAGTTGAGTAGCGGGCCATTTTTTTGCGAACAAAACAACGAAGAACAAAAAAATGTAAAAGTTTATCCAAATATCAAAATTTTAAAAACAATTTGGGGTGTTTCAAGTGACCTGCTTGTCTCAGAGAGGCGGAACGCAATTCCTTGCCAAATAGAGCCAGCTAAGCGACGGTGAATGCGCAGGAACGCCGCCACGGAGCTCGGCCGAGATCCAGATATGT
Source organism: Undaria pinnatifida (assembly GCA_012845835.1). Taxonomy (NCBI): domain Eukaryota; class Phaeophyceae; order Laminariales; family Alariaceae; genus Undaria; species Undaria pinnatifida. Next base: position 15,990,702 of record JABAKD010000025.1, on the reverse strand, counting down.
TTCATAATGCACCCATGGTACGCTACCATGCCCCGCGGCCGAAAGTGCGAGAAGAAACACTCGGCCGCCGGCGAGCAGCGAGCCAAAAAAAAACGAATCATATTTTACATGTACACATATCGCAGTTAGTTGCGAGTGGCAATTTGGCAAAAGTTCTGCGGGCTTGTATCTTCTGGCGCGTTTATGGGTCGAGTCTGAATATTGATAGTGGTGGTTCTTACTTCGACCAAGTAAGTTATTTAATAGCTGGCTCTTACTCTGCGACCCAGCTCAATTATCTACTGTAAGAGTTACAAGGAGCGCAAATAAAGTCGCCGGGAAGCTTTTCCGGGAGGAGGGTTTAGGCAGACATGTTCCGGGTGAAGCGCCAGGAGCGAAGCAGGTCCTTATAATCAAGTAATTCCAAGAAAAAGTTATTTCGCTGAGATATTTGAAAGTATGTCTATAGCTGTCATCGGCTTGTGCGCGTTGGTGAGAGTGGAGAAGTTGGGAGAAGACACACAGCATTCAACATTCAGCAACAAGGAGCTCAGCAAGGAGGAAGCAACACGAAATGAACACGAAGGCCGCGTTTCCAGTTGACCGGAAAGAACGACCCCAACAGCAGCGGCGCAGGCAGGCACCCGGGCGACAGCACGTCTTTCACACCCCGACTAATGCTCCTACGAAACTCGGACGAAAGCGGCGACCCCCCGATACGGTACTGTGACGAATGCAACTGTTTCCGTGGATACCATCTACAACATTCGCTTGGCGCGGCCCAATGGAAAAAATAAGGCGCGCGAAGCGCACCGATGTTGGCGCTTATATATACAAATCTTAGTCGGCGTTCATAAAACCTCAGTCGTGGCTTGAGCCAGATCGAAAGGGGTCTCGGTATTTTTAGCCGCGGTTTAAATTAGAAACTCGTACAAATATGTGCGCGTATTTCTTTTCAACAACGTGCTCACGCGCTAGTCCTTACTCATCTTCCGGCGCATTCTACGATAGACGTGGCACTTTTTTGCCTGAACTGTTAACTGAATGACGGGGCTCCCTGACCTAAAATCGTTCGATTTTTTTTCGTTTAGTTCCTAACCCACCTTCTGACGCGTTCTACGATAGAGACAGCTTTTTTTGCCTGATATTTTTCCTGAGTTAAGGGGACCCTCAACCCGAAATCGTCAATTTTTCACTTCTTTTCTTAACCCACTTTCTGACGCATTCTACCATGGAGGTAGCACATTTTGCCTGAAATTTTTCAGAATGACGAGGCCCCTAAGCCCCAAATCGTCGAATTCTGGCATATTATTTTTTTTCCTGGCCCGCATTCTACTATAGAGATGACGCTTTCTCCGAGAAGAGTTTCCTGAACGATGGGGCTCCTTAACCCAAAGTCGTCGGACTTTCGTTGCTTTCGTCTTTTCAACGATATTTGCGTGGTATATCTAGTAGGGCATGGGATCGTTCATCAAGTGGCATTTTTATTTTTTTCTGTGTCATTTTTTTGGGTCAAGACGGTCAAGACGGTTAAGAAGGTTAAGAAGGACATGTCTTCAGCTCCTCAAGAAAGGAGCCCCAGAAAAAAAAACAATGGTTGCTGCGCCTTCACCGCAGAGTGGTTTCTGACGGACGTCTCCCCTGGATCTGCAAGAGAAACTTAACGCGCTCAACGGGGGCCGTTCGGGCCGCGGCAGGAAGCGCATTGAAGCGGGCCCTGAACACAGAATAACAAAACAAATACAAAACGTTACGAAAAATACGAAAAATACGATAAATACATACAAATCTCTTAAAGGACCACAACTTTTCCAGTTTTAGCTGATTCCGATCTAAAACCCGGCTACGTATACATCAGGTATATAGAACAACACAACCACTTCGTTCATCCTAGCGCTAACAAAATCCACCGCCCCCCGCTGAGTCTGCAGTGGACACTTCAAATGTCCAGCAGGGGCAGCGAGGGTCGTGGTGGTAGGCATAACAGCGGTACAAAAATACAACGAATCAAAGCTAACAGTATGGCAAAAAAAAAGGAAGCCCGACTTGACGCGCTCGGCAGGGGCAGTGAGGGCCGTGGTAGAGGCATAACAGCAGTACAAAATACAACAAGACAAAACTAACAGCGGTACCAAGCTATAACAATACAAAAACTTACAGTATGGAAAAAAACAAACGAAACACCGACTACGAACTAAAGGACCACAACTTTGCAACAGCCGAGCAAGAACCTGTGCAATGTCTGATGTATGACAACATTAACGCCCCAACCCGAATCCACCTCTCCCTTCCGAACCCGCAAGGGGTACTTGACGTGCTCCATCAGAACCGTAATGATCGAGGCAGGCAATACAATTCAACAAAATGTCAAAATAAACGAAACAGTAAACAGAAAACAAGCAAAAAAACTAGGGCTGTGTACGATCGGTGCCGATGTTTTTCGATATATCGGATGATCCGATATATATTTGATATCGGGAAGTCGAGCCGATCTTTTGCCGATATTGTAATCTATGGGCCTTTTACAGAGTAGGAAGGCACACATTGCAGGGAAATAGGAAATATACGCCTCGTCTCAACGAGCTACATCACACACAACTTCCTGCTTGCAACAGCATTGATAGCAGACAAGCACACGCACATCAGTAGCACCCAATGAGCGCCGAGGGGTCAGCGGACCGACATGGAGGGTCCTCTGTGTCGGGAATGAACACGACACACCAGCACCCAGCCAAGCGCTTGCAAAAACAACGAAAAGATACGTATGCAGGCAGAGAAAAAGAAATCGTGTACATCCGCAACGTATGAGATGTGACAGTAAAGGGGAGGACGTCTGTCCGTAAAAAATGAGGGGGTCAGCGCGCATTTTGAAGGAACGCAGTGTAGAGTTAAAAATATGGCGCAAAAGCAGCACCTGCTACATATTATCGGCAAAACGACGGTGCTTGTAGGTGTTTCTCTTCCCTCTTAACTTCTGAGATACACGTTTGCTGTTGTTGAAATCGGTTCACTTTGTTGGGCAGAAAATGTAGTAGGGTACATTTCAAGTACGCTTGCATGTTGGTTGCCACATGCTGGCTATGCTGCTATGGTGTTTTTGTTTTTCGTCATCTACACCGTTTTTAGAACATTTAGCAAGCTGTACGTTGTAGTATCTGTGCTGGCCAGTGGTCGTTTCCATCCACTTTTTCTGCACGGAAACGTCAAATGAAAAATAATATGAAACATGTTCTTGGAAGGTTTGCTCAGTTTTGTTGGCTGAACAAGACCAATTTTGATGGCGCATTTAGGACCAATTTTGATGGGAAATAAAGCGAAAATGCTCGATTTTTCTGCCTCCGACGGCGCCTCCAGCGCAGCCCCCTCGCCAGCCGGGGGGGTCGTAGGGGCTCGCACGGCGGGCTTCCGCGCCTTCGCGCGACAGCTTCGCTGTGATCGCTGGCTCGCTTCGCTCGCCGATATTTTCCCGATATATCCGCTGCGCCGATCTACGATATATATATATATAGTACGACGTAGCTTTAATTCACTCCCACCCCCCAAACGCCTCCTCCTTTCCCACCACCCGCACTAGACCTAGCACCACGCGTGTAGCAAGCCCTACATCTGTGCGACCTAAACCTGTCAAAAACTCTTCACCCCTCCCCCTTTTTTCCCCCACTCTTTTCCCCCGCTCCCTCTTGCTCAAACACCCCACCTAAATCGGAATCTGCCAAATGATAAACACTTCCACGCAGTTGATATCACCTCATTATTTTTCTAGCCATCCATGCCGTTGCTCCAATCCCCCCCCCCCCCCCCCCCCCCTTCCCCCTAACGCCCCCTCCTTACCCACCACCCGCACCATCGCCTAGACCTAGCACCACGCGTATAGCAAGCCCCTACATCTATGCGACCTAAATCTGTTAAAAACCCCTTTTGCCCCAACCCTCCCCCCCCCACTCCCTTGAACACTCCGCCCTCTCCTCACTGCTTGCACTACTTGCAGGATATACATGATAAACTGGTGCAATCTTTCCAGAACGGTCAGATTTGTCCCCTTGAAAGATTTATAGTTTCCACGCACAGATTGAGTTGCTCTGCCCGCCCCCCGCCCTCCTCCCCCCCGCTCCCTCTTGTTCAAACCAAGCCCCCACGCCCTTAAAAACTCCGCCCTCCCCTCACCGGTTATACGACTTACAGGACACACTTGATAAACTGATGCATTTCCTTCCACAGCTGTCAGATTTTGTCCCCCTCAAAAACGGGTTTTATAGTTTCCGCGCACAGACCGCCTAACATCACCCTGTTGACCCTGATAGGCTACACTGTAGTTCCAAGGGGAGTCGCCGACCTATATCCTTAATGAGGACACACAACCTGTAATACGCGCGATCGGAGTATCACACACAGCTTGCAAAGATGAGTTTCGACAAAATCTTTGATCTCACAGCTGGAGTGTATTTTTATTTCTATAATATATAGTATCGCTAAGTGCTACCGACACACAGCCCTAAAAAAAACACCAAGGGCCAGTTCTACCGAATAAAGAAAACACCAATTTGAAAAAAAAACGATCCGCAACATTATTAAATAATCCTATTTCGGAGTAATTGAAATGAGTTCAGCGAAAAAAATGGAAAGGCTTGGGTATTCTTTTTTGGGGGGGGAATCCAAATCCAATGCGGGAGTTGACCCAACTTGACGTGGCATGTTCGCGGCCGGACAACACACCCGGGGCAGGCTGGCGCGTGTTTTGGCCGGGTCGACGACCACGATCTAGGCGATAAAACGCGAAGCTCAAAACCAGGCGACCGGAGCACTAGCCGTGCTCACTCCTACCGATCGTAGAACACCCTTCCCCGGCAGTAGCGCCTCAAAAATATCATGGCGGCCGCCATCCCATCTTTTCCAACCTTCTCGCGCGGCCGAGCCGCACGAAAATCGACCCAACGAGCCAAAAACACGACTATTCGAAGGGGGTGTTGGATAAGGTACGTACTTAGGTATACCCGCTTAAAATACCCAAGAACGTACCTGTACCAGACGCTTAGGTACGTTAGGTACGGACCTTGCTTCCTCACTTAAGTCTTAGGTGCGTTAGGTACGGACCACGTTACCTTACCTAAGTTTTAGGTACGATAGGTACGACGCTCCAATACTTACCCGGGTATAGGTATTGCGGTCGACGAAATACCCGGGTTTAGGTACGAGCGTTGGGGCGACCTCATTACCTTACCTAACTTTTAGGTAAGTTAGGTACGAACCTCGATACCTTACCTAAGATTTAGATACGATAGGTACGGCGCTCCAGCACTTACTCGGGTATAGGATTGCCGTCGATGAAATACCCGGGTTTAGGTACGATCTCCAATACCTTACTCGAAAAGTTTACAGTGGCTGTCCCGATTTTAAAGCGCCCCTTGACAAGCCGAGACATGCGCCCTTAACTAAAAAGCTCTCGTATCTTGAGTGGGAAATATATAGCCTTTAGTATGTCGGGACTAACTCGGGTGCTCTCAAATCGGGGTACCCACTGTACGTAGTACTTAAGACGACATCTGCGATAACCTAATAATTAAAAATAAATAATGAGAGATGAAATTAGGCATGCGGTCTCAACCACACACCCAAGGGTACCTGTCACACGCGCAGGACACCTGTCGCCCAGACGTGCCCAACCCAGGCGGTAGAGTAGCGGCGTGGACAATGAGCGAAACCACTGGTGGAGACCACGAGGGTCAAGCTTCACCAAGTGAGGAAGGCAGCACGCAGAATAATCCCGAGCCAGCTTCCGAGCCAGAGGTGATCGAGGTCGCGCCGGGCAAGACAGTTGCTGTGATCACTCTCAAGCTTGTTTACAAGATAAACTGGAAGACGCAGCATGTGTACAACGTGCCGGCGGAGACTACAAAAGCTGTTGATGACTTTTTCGTGCCGAAGCATTATCGACGAGAAGAGGCTCGTGAGGCGTCATTCATGTATTCTCTAGGCGCAATGGATTTTCTGTTTGAGGATTTTGGCTAAAAACCACCAGGTGGTCAGAGCTGGCAAACTGGACGAACAGTCAAACCAAAGTACGAGCGATTAAAAATACGGAGAAACGGAAAAATACCAACAGTGCATCAGAAACCTGTAGAAAAACTACGGGGAATATCCTCACGAGTCGACAGGTGTTTTGGGCCGTCCCGCCGTGTAAAACGCGTATTTTATCGGCTTAAAATCTCAGTTCTGAGGACCCACATATTCACAACAGTCGGTCTTATTTTTCGAGACGAAACGAACCAAGTAATTATCAACAACACAATGTGGATCAATTGATTATGGTTATACTTCACGTACAACACACCATGAATTGTAAACGCGAATTTGATTAATTAGTACCTGGTAGACATTCGCTTTCGTAGGGGGTGGCGGCGTCATCAAAAAAGAAACAACAAACACAACAAATGCATGACAGTAACAGCGAACATGAAATTTGTGGCGATAAAACCGTATAACACGGAAGAAACCACACCCCCCTTAGATAACACAACCCCCTACTTGAGCACACCCGGTGATATATTGTTTGTTTCGTTTTTCGACCATCACTTTATCACCGGGGGTACGTGAATACCACACCCCCTACGGGGAACGCATGGAAATAGTATCAAACTCCAAAATTATCACACCGTCTGGTGGATACCATTCACCCACAACGGGAACCGGTTTGGACACCAGCATGGAGGCAACAGCTGTGCCCCATCACATTGATCCGAACGAGTCTGCGGCCCCAACCCCACCGGCACCTGCTGCTGCTGGTTGCGATCTATAATGGCATGGTGCCCAAAATCTAGTACGCGTTACCGGTGGTACTGGTACTACCGGTATAATTGGTGTGGTGGAGCATCAGTAACATAATCTATTTGTGGACTAGCTTGTGATAAGAGCATATTTCCGTAGGTGACATATGATATCGGTACTTTTGCGCTTTGGTTGAAAATGAGTGCAGGTAGGTTTGAAAGGTCCTCGGGTGATGCCGCTACCAGTACCTGTGGTACCGACAAGCAGTATCGTATATATCATCATTTGCGTCCCTCCTTTCCTCATTTGTTCCCTCTTCATTTTGTCGTCTTAGTTTCGCTCGTTCGCGTTTTTTTTGTTGAATGTTTTCAAGCTGTAATGCGTCAATAACCAACCAGCGCGCACTGCGGTGGTACTGGTACGATACTGTTGCTGTGCTGGGTTCGGGCTGGCAAGAAAGGGTTCATATCAAAATATGGCAGCAGACGATTTGGCAGTGGGACAAGGCCTTTGACGTGCATTTGTCGGGAGTCTCATCATTGAATACCGGCATGTTCGCATTACCGGTAACTGTCTTTCGGTATCGCAGCAAGGCGGGAATTTTTGCTGTCATCCCCGGGTTTCAAACGTGTTTCTTACCATCACCGGCATTACGTGATAGGGGAAAAAACACTCTGGTTCAAACCTGTACCTCTCATGTGTTAGCACATCCCTTGTTATCACACCCCCTGCAATCTTGTCGCGGTCTGTTCACTCTCCCTAGCAATCATTCATACCGTTAGAACACGCCCCCTCGTTAGCACACTCCCTGTAATCTGGCCGGGGTTTGTTCACACTCCTTAGCAATCGCTAACAATAATAGCAAATCCCCTCTGTACCACACCCCCCTAGCTGCGGGGCTACCGTGCATGGTTGCTATCACCGGGGATACGTGAGATATCACCCCCCCCTACAACAGCACACCCGGTGATAATTTTTTTTAAAGCCAACTGGTTTTCACCGAGGTGTGCTTTCTTCCGTGTTCTACGGTAATACAAAATGAATACTTCGTATATATATATATTTTTTTTGTTGTTGGCGCAGGTGCATCACAAACAACACCGACATTTCATGTTTCTCCGTCGCTCCATCCCTTGGGGCACAGGATGGCCATAGTAATAGTTCATGTACTACATAGTTCATATTAACACTTCATGTAGTTCATGTAGTATATAATTCATGTACTACGCAGCAGGCTGCCACCCAGCTGCCAGCCAAAACAACACCGGTATGATGTTTCGTTGAAAGAAAATGGTCGCTTTTCCGTGGATGTACGGGGTACCTACGACACCTTACCTAAGTTGCAGGCACGATAGGTACGCCGCTCCAATAGCTACTACTACCGGGTATAGGTATTGCGGTCGACCAAATACACGGGCTTAGGTACGAGCCTTGGGGCGACCTCAACGCCTTACCTAAGTTTGAGGTACGTTAGGTACGGCTCCCGATACCTTACCTAAGTGTTAGGGGCATTAGATACGGCCGTCAGTACCTTACCTAAGTTTTAGGTACGATAGGTACGCCGCTCCGATACTTACCCGCGATAGGTATTGCGGTCCGCGAAATACCCGGGTTTGGGTACGAGACTTGGGGCGACTTCAATACCTTAACTAACTGTTAGGTACGTTAGGTACGGACCCCGACACCTCACTTATGTGTTGGGTACGTTAGGTACGGGCGTCAGTACGTTACCGAAGTTTTAGGTACGTTAGGTACGACCTCAAAAACTTGCCCGGGTATAAGTATACCTTACCTAACATCCCCTTGGATTCTTTGATCAAGAATTCGATAGCTTCATCGCCGTCGCTGCTCCGCGCGCGGCGTTTTAAGGCTCTCTACGCCCACCCAAGACTGAAGAGGATGGCTTCCTAGCCTGGGCCACCAAATGAAAGGAGAGGCTGGCGGCGGCACACACGCGACGACGCAAACCGTCGCTCTTGCCTAAATACTCATTTCGTCGGTGTTCGACAGCAGGGTGTTGTGTGGTTTGCTCCGTTTTTTTTCCGATTCACCACATACTTGAAAAACAACGCGCTCTTTCCTCGATAACAAACAAATCGGGGGGGTTTTGTCACAAAATCGAATCCAATTGGATTATACTTTCAGTGGTTGGATTTTTTGCTTAAATCGTCAAACTGGCCCTAGCATGCCAAAACACAACAACATATATGTGACAGCAATGATGGCAAAACATGCGGACCCTAACCCTGAAAGCCCTAGCTCACCTCCTCCCCCTGAATCTGCAACAGGCACTTCACGCGCTCGACTGGGGCCGTGAGGGCCGTGGCAGGAAGAGCACTAAAAGCGCCCGCCATCATCTTCTCCGTCAAAGTCATCTTCTCGTCGTGCCCCTGACCAGACACAGCTCTGCAACAGGACACACACGACAAGCGCCAAAGAAAGCATCGCTGTTAGGCAAAGTAAACAAATAAAACACATATATCAGTTTTGCACACAACCGGCGGATTTGCTTTTTGACAGTCGCGGGGTCTACCGACGGAAGGGTTTATTTTCGTTATAGTCGTGGTCTCTTACCGACGGAAAGGCTTATTTTGGGTCTAGTGTAGAGACGAGGCGGGGGGGAGTGGCCACTCTTGCGTGCTCCGACCGCGACGTGCATAGCTGCGCAATGTTTAACCGAGGCACAAGAAGAGTGGATGCCACGATATTTCCCGCTGCCGATTGATAGGCCTGGAGGCTACGCCTACTCGTGTTGTGGTTTCTGGTTCGTTATATGCACGACTTATTACTCAGGGAGATCCCCTTGTAACCGCGGCGACGACGGCAAAAACTATCAAAAACATAACTCTACTGTATCGAAGGTATGTACTAGGTAATGATTACCGAAGAAAATGTGAGCGCTGACCAAAAGAGTACCAAAATAATGCCCCGCCTCACTTCCTCGTCGATGTTATCGTTGCGTCGTGTTTCTTGTGACTTACAGATACGTAAGGTGATAAATCCGAGGTAAAAAAACAAGCGTAAAACTACCTAGTGTCAAATTGTACAGCGTCTATTAATGAACGAATACTTGGAGTGATTGCCCAAAAAGAACTTGAACAGTTAAGATTGGCAACCACAAAAACTAATGACTAGCCATCATCTTCCCAGTCAGAGTTAGGATGGTGCCTCCGCTCCTACTGTCTTTGCGATGCCCCTCTCAACCCGTATCGAGACCCATTATAGCCGTAAAACAAGTAAACACTTTGATGTTATCAACCCGTCTCGTAGGAGCAATGTAAACGCCCAGCAGCACGGGTAGGACCATGTTCTCACGAAAAACTCGCATAGTTAAACCCGTGGTCACAGGATAGGCTCCAGACACTCTTGAGTGGGAGAATACCCCAGCGTTCCTGGTACTACGGTTTCAGATACTGGTCTGCAGATATTTGGGTTTCATAGTATATGCGGAAGCATTATTGTAATGCCGTGCTTCGAGGCTTCGTGGGGTGGAAGGTTGCCTCACGGAGGCAGTCGGTGATGATAATGATATGGACCCGGGCTTTGATGCGATGATACTGCCCGTATATATGGCCGAGGGGAGTCCGTGACAAATTGGTACGGCTCACTCGTGTGTGTGTGAAGTGCGTGACATACTGGTACCGCTTCTTTATGGTTTATGCGAGGGCCTTTGACGATCAGGTACTGACTCCTGTGTGTGTTTTGCGATACCTTTCCATATTTTACTCTCCCCACCTATACGGCATCGGGGCAAGCCGCGCAACCACACAGCTTGCGTCATCTACAGCAGTTCTAGACGACACGATATCGTTTCGGTCCGGGCCCGGAGCTGACGAAGGGGTGCTACCATGCCAGCGGGGGATGAGCTGCTCCGGCAGCCTATTTTAGAGGTGGAGAAGCAAGTTGACGCCGCAAGAACGGCGAGGCATGCGGCGGAGGCAGCAAGCGCTTTGGCAGCGTGGGTGGTAGCTGAGAGATCACTGAAGCTATTAGCCGAGGCATCGACTGAGCGAAACGCTGAATATACGGCAGCGGAGTATTTGGCGGCGGCTTTAGCGGCAGATTACTTGGCAACCCGAGAGATAGCACAGAGGGTGTCCACGCTTGTCAGTCAGGCGTGGCGTCGGCAGAGGAGGTGGAATCGACAAATAGTCCCGCAGTGAGGCAGCAGCAGCCGCAGCAGCAGCCGCAGCAGCATGCGCCTGGGGTGGAGATGCTCGGTGGTGATGGTGAGCGGCCGGCATCGGGTCTTGATGTTACTGGTGTTGGTCACGGAGAACAGCAGCAGGAGCCATCTCCGCCGGTGACCAGCGCTGAGCCTTTTCCACTGCTGTTGGATGAACCAGATATGGTGGATGGTGATCATTCTGGTGTTGCAGTCAGGCGCGAGCCTTCGGTGATGGAGGAGTTTGGTTGTTCGGGTGCTTTGGGGTTTTGGACGCAGCAGCAGCAAGAAGATGTGCAGCAGCAGCAGCAGCAGTCTGAGCCGGTAGCGGTGGCGTCTGTGGCCGCTAGCAGTGGGGCGGGGGAGGTGCGGGCTGTGGCGACCAGCGGAGGGACGGGGCTGACAACGAGGGTGTTGCAGCAGAAAGGGGGCTTGGGCCAGCGTGGTGCATCAACGCAACCGTTTGACCCGGGTACACCAAAATAAAACCACCGGAAAATGGACCAGGTACGCTTTGGGGGGGGTACGAGCAGGGACATGAAGAGGAGCAGGGGGGTGGCAGCAGTGACAGCAGCAGCAACAGCAGCAGTACCGGCAACAGCAATAGGCTGGATGGGAGATGGGATGGAACGTCATCGTTCCCTTTTGATCCAGGCAAGGCTCCACCGGCATTCCCCAGGCATGTTATCTATCGAGTGTAGCACCGCTTGATTATTAATAATGTTGGGGTGGTGGTGGATTAGACTTTGTTTTGTTTTTGTGCTTCCCTGTACCACACGGTAACATTTTGACGTTGTTTTTCGACAGGTTGTCTTTGACACTGGGAGGTGTGTAGCGGTATGGTGCTCCTTGTTCATGGCAGATCATGATTGCTGCTGTAATAGTACGTACCAAGTGTTAACCCTTGTCTGATACCTGGTACGAGCTAACCATCTACCTGGCACATACTACTGCTGTAGTACCAGGCATGATATGACATAGCAGCGGCATCCTGTTGTTATTGCAGTACAGATCTATCTCCCTGCTACAACAGAAGTGACAGGGATTTGTGCAAAAATTCACGAGATAACAGCAAAGAGCAGCGTACCACGTACCTGGTACCTGATATTCATCGTGAAGTCGTGTGTCTTTTGGAGTCTTCACGTGGTTCCTGTAATGGGCGACATCTTTGAAGTATCGCATGCAGCAGGACAAGAAAACGATGTTGTACTTGTACTGCTCTACTAATCTTATACCGGGTGCCTGACGTAAATTGCCCATTCAAGCTTATACCAGGTACAAGGTACATGTCATGCTTTGGCTTTTAGAGTTGACCGATTTTTTTGGGTTCGTTCCCGTTGGCGAAATCGACTTTTTATCGTCCTCCGCTGGTACCAACTGGATGATCTAATCCGAGTTTGTGGTCGTGACAGCAGACATGGACGCTGTTTCTGGTTGCAGATTTGGCTGTTGGATTTTAATTTTTGGTTTTCGGGTTGTTGCGGTGGGTGGCTGAATCAAGTTGGTTGCATCGTTTTCGCCGAGCAGAAGGGGGGGAGTGACTGCATACTAGGCGTCCGCTGCGACCAATGAAATGTGTCGAGTACGAGGCGGGGATTGATTGTACTCGCGCGGGTACAAAGATTTTCCATCGTAGGCTCTGGAATTGTGTATGTTGCGTTGTGCATTATTAGGGATGATGCGTTACAGATACGTACGAGCTAGTTGGATGCTGTTTGCCGAAAAAAGCAGGAGGGGACTGCATTAATACTCGACGTGCACAGCAACCAATGAATTCGTGACGTACATGGCATCCGACCGTATATGTGTGATAGTCTGCAAGAGAAGATATGACCCGCTCTAACGGCAGGAGCGTCCCGAATGTCCCGCTTGCCAACTGGTTTGTGATTTAACGCGAGTTCTAGGGTGACTGACCTTACCGTGAACATGGATTTTCCGACACTGCATGCGAGCTATTATCGACCAGGTATCAAATGTGTGGTACGGTGTCTATCATTGATTGGCGAATACTGCTATTTCCTGTATACGGAGGCATGATTTGAGCGATCGATATCATGCCATGTTGTCTTGATATGCGTTGATATAGTAACGGTATCGCATGCTATAGGGATAAGAGTAGTTGTGTTCAATTTGGAGTTATACTGGAGTGTGGCCAGCGGGGAGTTTGAGATTTTCCACGTGCGTCAGCATAGCAACATCGTGATCATCTCACCACACTGTTGCATCGGAGGCGTTTTGCCGTTTGCGTTTGCATTCGCTCTTGGGGAGTATACAGCAGGGGGGCTGCTAGAAGGTTAGGAGTATTTTTATGTCGGAGACATGCTGTTATTTGCTCTTTCCTACAGAGTACAAAGCACGGGGGCCGATGTTATTGGGCAATGGGATTTTATGTAAAGACGGTTTTCGTCACTACATTTAAAGGCTTTCCCAACAGATTTTCGCTTGTTGGATTTTCCCTTCCCGTAGTTTCTGTCGTGTTTTGTATCGGAGATTTATACTGAACTTGATGTTTAGACATTTTGATATTGGAATTGCTGTTTTACCTGGCAATTCTTATCTTGATGCATTAACATATGCACTTAATTGTGTTGATAAGCTCGACAGTGAAAGCGGGCGTCGGTTATAACGACGTTTCACTGCACAAGCTTGAGCTAGGAAATAACCTAAGGGTAGGATTTCCTCGTAACAATGTTGGTATTCAGATTACCGCTTTACCTTGGCAATTATTGATGGTGGAATTTGGCATTGCCATTTTACCTTGGCAATAGTTTTTTTGGTGGAATTCGGGATGTGCCGTTTTACCTGGCCATCTGTGCCGAGTTGTTTGAGACCTGTCGTATCGTGCACCGAGTAGGGGGGCTGTTCGTGGTGCTACGGTTTCAGATACTGGTCTGCAGATATTTGGGTTTCATAGCATATGCGGAAGCGTTATTGTAATGTGATTCAAGGCTTCGTGGGGTGGAAGGTTGCCTCACGGAGGCAGTCGGTGATGATAATGATACGGACCCGGGCTTTGATGGAATGATACTGCCCGTATATATGGCCGAGGGAAGTCCGTGACAAATTGGTATGGCTCACTCGCGCGTGTGAAGTGCGTGACATACTGGTACCGCTTCTTTATGGTTTATGCGAGGGCCTTTGACAACCAGGTACAGGCTTCTGTGTGTTTTGTGATACCTTTCTATATTTTACTCTCCCCACCTATACGGCATCGGGGCAAGCCGCGCAACCACACAGCTTGCGTCATCTACAGCAGTTCCAGACAACACCCAGAAATGAAAAAAATAAGTGGTACCAGGTAAACCTATATGTTTTAGCTGAAGCTCGTCGCATAGTACGCCCGTGTGGCACGACCCCTTCCACTACGAAGGTTGGACACCCCTTGATTCCGCCGGCAGAGACGACGACTGTCAAAAGGTACTCCGCCGGTTGTGAGAAAAAAACTGATATGATATTCTTGCTGCGAATTTAGAAATGTTATGCGCAGATAATATATGGGATGAGAAAAAAAAAGGAAACAAAAAAAAAACGAAATGAAACCCGGTTATCGGCTCTTATCATCTCCCAATCACGCAGCAGCAACAGCAGCAGCAAATACCTGTGGTCCACACTAGATTTGTCATTTTGATCACCAACTTTCCCCTCTGAACTCTCAAGGACATCACCTGCAAAGCTTGAGCCCAAGGTCGTACCCCCAAAAGGAGACCGCGAACATTGGAGTAACGCCCACCAACGGAGCGGAAACCCCTCGATAAAAACCTCGAGGCTGTGAGGGCGCGGAAGGTTTTCACGGGAAGAAAGTTTGGAAAGGGATATTTTCGCAGGAAGAGTGTCAGAAAAATGTGGTTTTCACACGTCGGGAGACAGTCAAGGAAGGAAAAAAGGAATCCACAAAAATAAGAAAAAAAACACGGAGGGGGGTGAGGGGGAGGGGGGGGGGTCCTGATCTTGTGCAGACGCGTGCTGCGACAGAGGTACTGTAGCACATTTTCGGCTATTCAGTTTTCCTGAATGACGGGGCTCCTTAACCCAAAATCGTCCGAATTTTTCCTTTTTGTAAGGCATGACTTTGGTTGTATACCTACGCCATTTCATTGGATCGTTCATCGGGTAGCACTTTTATTTTTATCAATGAGTTCATCTTGGGGTTGAGGGGTATAGAGCCCCTGGAGGAAGACGCCTCGTAAAACAATCAGCGCACCTGTACCGTTGCACACGTCCGGAGCATGGGGAAAAAAGGTTTAATGAAAGTGGAATAATCGAGAGCATCACACACATCGATACAACAAAACGCACACGCTCGCACACATAGCAGTGCGGATGCCGAACATGCGCCTTAAGCATAGTTTACTTGTACACTGTCACTATTACAAAATATCATAGCATAAAAATACAAAAACGAACAAAGACATTCTTTTTTAAACAGCCACCTTCGGCATAACCCCTCACCTCCTGAGCGGGCACTGTCTTTCGTTGCGGTATACCTAATGGCCTCAATCATCGTTAACGGTCACCTAATGGCCTTCATGGTGATTAATGATGACCTAATGGCCTTAGCGATCGTTAATGATCACCTAATGGCCATAATGATGGCCGTAATGATGGCGTTAATGATCGCGTTCATGATGGCGTCAATGATGGCCGTAATGATGGCGTTAATGATGGCGTTAATGATGGCGTTAACGATGGCGTCAATGATGGCCGTAATGATGGCGTTAATGATGGCGTTAACGATGGGGTGATCTGTCACCCAACCAGGGGTACGGTACGGGGGTCATTTTTGTCCATCATGTTTTCGGCGGCTGAAAGCCTCTCCGGCGTGTGGCTACCTACGTGCGTTTAAGTTTCGCGATATCGACCGACGCATAACTGTTCGTTGCGCTGTGCAAACGTAAACAAATATACCTCCGTGTTTCTAGAGTGGTGCTCCGCACGCGCGGGCGGCTTCACCTCGCAAAGAAAAAGTGGGGTACCCCCCCTACCGCCCCCTACCGTAGCCTTGACCACCCCCTGGGCACGCTCTATATCGACGTATAACCCCCACCCGGCCCGGACTATATTACTATATTACGGTTTCGGCCCCGCACTATATCGGACTCTTCCCCCTCGAACCCGCACTATATCGGACTGTTACCCCCCCGGGCCCGCAATCATATGCGCTGTCATCCATATACAAGAAAGCAGGCACAAGATGCCGAAGTCCGTCTCACGAACCGTTCTTGGAAGGATGCAGTTCATCCTTCGTGCGACTCGCCGAACACCTCCCGGCGCTTCGCGCTTGGCAACGTCGGCCTGGTTGGTGAAAACCCTACGTGCTGCGCCTCGGCATAGTAGGGATGCGAGGGTCTACGGTCATATGACTACGGCCATGCACAAACTGAGTACCCCCCGGGCCCGCACTATATCGGACTTTCATCCCCTCGGGCCCGCACTATATCGGACTTTCATCCCCTCGGGCCCGCACTACATCCACCTATCATCCCCGTGGTCCCGCACTATATCGGTCACCCATCCCCTCGAACCCGCACTATATCGGACTGTCACCCCCCCGGGCCCCCACTATATCCAACTATCCTCCCCGTGGTCCCGCACTAAATCGGTCTCTCACCCCCATTGGCCCTCACTATTTCTGTATCCCACCCCCTAGGGTCCGTACTACATCGGACTCTCACGCCCCGCGCTATATCCGTCCATCACCTCCTTAGTCACGCACTCTGTCGAGTGTTCACCCACTCAGACCCGGATTATATCGGTCCATCACTCCCCTCGGCCCGCACTGTATCCGTCTCTCCCCACACCTCCTTGGGCAAAATATCCGTCCATCAGTTCCTCGGCCCTGCACTATATAGGACCCTAACTCCCTCGGGCCCGCATTTATATCCCTCTATTGCCTCCTCGACCCCGCACTATATAAGTACATCACCCCCCCAGACCAATACAATTCAAGTATCTCACCCCGTCAGCGCGCATTGTCTTGGCAGCAGCATCAAGAATGCCCTTGTAATTACCACCGGTTTGCAGTTTGACTTTAATGAGGTCCAGAGGGTGTCCCACAACAACCAGGCACATGCCTAATGATAGCGTACGAGTTAGGGGACGGCAGGGGGCCGGGGAGGGGGGGGGGTGGTTGGGCAGGGGGGGTAATAATTGAGGTGGCGGGCGGGGCGGGCGGGGGGGGGGTCGAGGGAACCAGGCACATGCCTGAAACTCGTGGAATAATGCGGGGGGGAGCGGGGGGGTTGGTGATGGTGGTGGTGGAGAGGGGTGGTGGCCGTGGTAGTAGGGGGGGGGGAGGTTGCAGCGGGGGTGACCGTGGTGGGGTGCGGAGGTGGGGAAACGGGCGGTGTGAACGGAGGCGGGGAGGAGGGGGGGTAGGGGAGGGGGGGAGGGGAAGGAGACGTGGAGGTGGTGGTGGCATCGGGAGCGTGGTAGTGGCGACGGTGTTGATGCCGGTGACGGAGATGGTGGGTGAGGTGTAGGTGATGAGGTTGGTGGTGGACTAAGAGAAGAGAAAACGCAGGCCGATATGAAATACCAAGAAGATTGTGGATTTACAGGAATGTCGAAAAACACGAGAAAATAGCAGCTCACCTCCGAACCCGCCGGCGAGGAAGTTGGCGAAGCCTGATAGCTCTGGGGTCACCGTCGTGGAGTGTGGGATGGTCGAAATAAAGTAGTAGAGAAGTGAAACGTGAACCGGAACGAAACGAAAGGAAAAATAAAAACGCAACGAACCGAAACGAAACGCAACACAACGAAACGCAGGGCAACAGGACGAAACGAACAGGGACGAGGCGAAAAAAAACGCTCAAAACGAAACGCAACGAAACGAAAGCAAAACACAAACACGAAACGCAATGAAACGCAACAAGGCAAAGCGGAACGTAACGAAAAACACAAACAAACAAAAAGAACCGCAACGAAAAATAAAGGAGGCAGGCGTTACGCAATTGTTACTCGACTTTGGCATTGAACCATTGACCAAGCATTCATTTCGAGACGAGGGAGGACGGGCAGCGCAGGCCAATGGCTTCTTCGTCGCAAGCGCAGTAGAACTCCACCCATATTTGTGGGAACAAATTAATTAGAATTACGGGATAAATAGGGTGTTTGCGGGAAATAATTTTAGTCGGGCAGAAAAGCATTCAGTATTACCTGGTAATATCGAAACCGACAAATGTCATGCCCCACGGCCAGCCCAGACCCAAGAAAAGCTAGGTTCAAAAAAAAAAAGCTACCGTTTTATTTTATATACCCTAAACCTACTTATCCGTGGACTGAGAACCCGCGATACACGCACGCTACGGTAGAGACACGCCCTTTTGCCCCTGAGCTTCGTCACTTGAGGAGATCCATATCTCACCCAAAACCTGATTTGGACAAAAAAAAAATGCCCCCCAGATAAACAATCCCATTCACGGCCTAGGCACAACGCGAAACATACACAGCAAAAAAAAAAACGAACGAAATTCCGACGATATTCTTGAGGAGCCCCGTTGTTCAAAAAACGTTTGAGCCCAAAAGTGCTACCTCGCAATCGTAGCAACGTCGTTGTACACAAAAACCTGATATATTTGGGCGTAGGGCGTAGCTACTTGCAATCCTAGAACTGCAGCCCTAGTTGCAAGCCACAATTACGGTTCGCGCTTACACGTTACGGGTGGAAAGAGGTCCCAGCCCAATCAGAAGCCTAAGCCCTAACTCAGCCCCAAAAAAGCAGCGGGTGGGGCAAGGGTGTGGGGTGGGGTAACGGTGTGGGGTGGGATTGGCGAAATAATTAAGGAGGCGTGGTTGGGGTTGGCCCGACAGCACCTTTAGCTCTAGGAAATAAAAACTCTGACATTAGCGTGCGCCTTGCAATTTAGTGCTGCTTTTCTAGGATTGCAAGAAGGTCTCGTCTGAACATTCCTTTTCTTCAGTAACCATGGTTGAACCTGATCACTATGCCTCCCCGCAATATTAATGCGGTAAACGGTTGATGATATCGCACTCTTTGTGTTCTGGGGTCGATATCCATGGGTCCCAACGTAAAGGGTAAGGTTTGGACCACGTGCGATGTTCCACAGCGGCACAAACAATCTGCAACGCCCTCGCGAGATCCATACATCCATACATCAAGGAAACCCGGAGGTGTAATCAGAATGCCCCCTCGCCACCACAGGCTCCAGCTATAGTCAAGAGTACTGTAGCCGTTTCTCGTGAGCGGTTCCATGCGTCCGTTTCTTATTTTCAAACACCCTTGTTTCCCTCCAGCTCAACCATATACTTCGAAGTACTAGTAAGGGTGTTACCCTCAGCGACCTTCTGGACAAGGTCATGCCGTGGTCACAGGTGTCTTCCCTTATTCCCCCCCCGGGTACGTGCTTTCATTGTTATCGCGCATTGGGCCCATTCGGCATTCCCACTTTTACACTTTTTGTGCTTGTCCTTCGCATCAAATTGTGCCAGCTCGGCTCTCGCACGTTCGGGCTATCAATTTGTAAGAAAGAGTCCCTTGCTGGGCTCGAACCTACGACCTCGATAGGTACGCACAGATTACCATTGGACCACCGGGGACACCGGCCTGGTGTTCATGTTGCTCCTAAGCAATACCTCGTTTTCTAACCGCTGCAATAGTCTCGAGGAAAAATGGATATGATGATGGCAGTACTGGCACCCCCCAGAGGCACGACGCAGCTACCACTGCTGCTGCGATGCTACGGACGAGTATGGCTGGACCGCGACCGAATACCCGGCGCCCTCTATATACTCATACATACCGACAGCTGCTGCACGTAGCTCTAAATACGACAAGTCAAGCTCGGACGGGTGATGAATCGGTGTGAGTGTGATGTGTACCTACGAACACACGTGTTCAAACGTGGCTAGACACCAGGATGACACATTGGAAAGTAAATGTTTCCCTTCTTTTTTCGTCGACAGCAGTCCGCACGAATCATGTCCACCTACAACAACACCTGCCCATACCCCTCCTATCCCTCTGCTTCAGTAGCAGAGATATCTTGATAGTGAATCTTCCCCAAGCCAATTATTTACGCATTCCGGTTGGCCAATGGATACCTTAGAAGCTGCTCCACCGACCTAGGAACTTTCCAAGCCACAGCATCCCTACCCCAGCGAATCAACCTGGAGCCTTTCCAAACAAAGAGTCCAAGCCTCCCGGGTCAATCTGAACCTTCATCAGCCACCGCATCCATGCACAGCTCACCCCATATCGTGAGGGTTCGGGTTCAAACCGGGTGGTCGGCTCTAGGCGCCACGGCCAAGACCTCAATTCGTCCAACAGTTTGTTGGCTAGTGTCTACACTAGTGCGTCGGCGGCTGCCGTTACCCACTTTTCACGTAAAAAAAACGAAGTTCAAAACCTTCTGCCTCCCTGCTCACGATATAACGATTCTCGGGACGTATCCCCTTCGTACCAAGCCAAACAAGAGGTGGTCATCATGCTATGAACCAACCGTGATGACCAGACCCCCTTGCAATCTTAGCACTGCACCACTAAATCGCAAGCATCATGGATTTGCCGTGGTATTTGAGGGTGAAAGGTAGGGTTGGTAATCAACTAAAGCAACGGGCTTGATTTGATTTTTTAATATTTTGGTGTTTTCCATCTGATTCATAATGATTATTGGAGTATTTGTAGTGTATGGCGCTTAGTATGGAAAAATCATACCAGGGTATGGATCTTTTTCATGGCGCTTTAGTACTGTGACGATGACACCATTGCGATTTATGTGTAAGATTGAACGTAGGAAAGCTGAGGTTTGAAACCTAAATATATTTGGAATGCATGTTTCATGAGGTGATATTCTGGTACGAGATAGCAAGTTGGTTGATGTGAGATCGATCACTCAGGAGAGAAGGAAGGATACGGAGGGTAGCACAAAAGCAAAGCGGACACAGCAGGGTACAGGAAACTAACTGGTGGGTGTCTGATTAGCACGAACGGAACCGCTGCTGTTGTGAGGTGGGAGATAGGATGTGGAAGATTTGAAGATTCAAAACCATCCAATATCATATCAAATACTCATATACCTGATGACTCTTTGCGCAGGTTTAACAATGGACGTCCTAACGCCGATACACGGTGTATGTATAGCATTTTAGTATACGACACTAAAAACCATACACTTATTTTGTATGGCGTTATGGTATTCTATACCAGGTACTAGAAATCATGACGCTAGAATAAACAAATGATCAAGGAAAAGTTGATTTCAAGGTGATGTTCTGTAGGGTTTGTGGAATCCGGGTAACGGCATGGGAGTCTCGCAGACCTTCCAGATGTTTCGGGTACGGGTATGGAAGTGTTCCAGAACTCACAGAAGTTCCGGGTATTGTGGCACGGGCTTACACAAGTCACAGAAGTTCCGGGCGGGTACAAAACACGCTGTACCCGCACCCCGAGTATTGTGGGACGGGTCGTACAGAACTCACAGAAATTCCGGGTACGGGTATGAAAGCTTACACAACTTCCAGAAGTTCTCGGTATTGTGGCACAGGCACACTGAACTCACAGGAGTTCCGGGCGGGTATGATAATGCTGTACCCGTACCCCGGGTATCTGTGGCACTGACGTACAGAACTTACAGAAGTTCCGGGTACGGGTATGAATATCGTACAAAACTAGCAGAAGTTCCGGGTACGGGTAAAAACCCGGGCAAACACATGGCCTCGGGGGAAGAGTTCGATTTGAAGTGGACGATTCCATCGAGCTTGCATGGCATGCCCTCACTGGGCCAACGTCCCCGAGGCAATCCGGCGTAGCTTTGAGAGGCATCGACAACCACCACCGAGGCGATAAATCGTGAACCTCAACGAGTCCCGACCGGGGCAACAGCTGCGCTCACGTCTACTATTACTGTTGTTCTGTAACACAGATCTTACCATAGCGTACCTCGGCTGTCGCGCCTCAAACAAAAGAATGGCGGCCGCAAGCACCATTTTCCCACTAGCTCGACAAGCCAAGTGCCACGACAAACAAGAAGCCAAGCCACCGATCACACAGAGGATAGTTCAAGACTTGGATGATAGAGAGATCTGCAATATTCCGATAGGGAAATAAACATTGACAATACGCAATACGTGGTTTCCCGATAGGAGGAAAAAATTCGTACGTTCAACTCTCAAGATATTTGTAGTGCAAGAACGCCTCAATATGATATTTGGGTTTTGTACCATATGGAAAGGCGGTTTACGAGAATAGGAAACCGTCAGTACAGGAAGCTTCGACGCCTGTGCTGTGAGAGATTAATTCACTCTGTTTTCGCTCTACCCCAGCCTCTGCTCAGCGCTAGCTATTGCATGATCTACTGCTGCAGCGCTGCCAAGTTTCCCGACAGGTCATGAGCCAACGTGGTAGTGTGGATTCAGAGTCAAACGTGTTCTCCCCCTTCCGGAAAGGGTATTCTCCGCTCAAAGGGGATCCCAACCAGTACCATGGCTGGATAACACTACAGCGATCGCCGATGTACGAGGACGGCCTTGGCAAAGTTATGTCCGGCCAAGAGACCGCCCCAGCAGCACCAGAGCAGAATGCCACTCAGGTGCAGAGGGAGTAATATGCGAAGGAAAGTCGCCGCTCTGACGAAAAGAACGGTAAGCTTGTTACAAGAATGCTTCTAGCTACGGCTGATTGCCGTGAAGGACATGCTAGTGTTGCCGCTCAAGTCGTACAAGCGTACGCCCCGGTAGGAACAGCGAAATTCGGCGACGGTCGCGGTGCTGTTATCGCACTTGAGGCCAAATACCGACTCGATGGTGAATCCCGAATGCAAGAGCTGCACGATCAGCTGGCAAACTTGCAGGTCACCGAGGACGAACTATATGACCCTGCCCGAGTAATCCAGGAGTTCTCGCCGCATTGGCGTCGAGCTGGCAGCTCTCGGTGACACAATAATTCCAGCACGAAAAACTCACGCATTTTTCAGGGCACTACCTGATCGCCAATACGAATCGTTGAAGACAGTACTACTTGGTGATATGCAGCGTGATGGCACCGCCTCAAGTGTCGAACTTATGGCAGCTCGTGCAAAGTCTTACCATGCTATGCAAATTCGCGACAAAATCGCCGCTAAAGAAGAAAGTGCGGGACGAGACGAACATGGTGCAGGCAGTCGCGAGCGTGCGCTGAATACGGCACCGTACGAAGGATTTCGCAACCCCTCCCGTAGAAACAACGGTCGAAATGGAAGAAATCGTCGCGGAAATGGTACGAGAAATACCAATAGCCCCGCGAGAGGTAACACAGTAACGGCCGTTACACGTCGAGGAACACGAACGGCAACTTGTCGCAGGAGAGCAACTCAAGTATTGGTAGACTGGAAGGTGCACGCGAACGAGTGCACGGCAACCGTGCAGGCCGAGGAGGACGACGGCGTAATCGCAATGACAGAAAGAACCGCCACGGCAGATGCCATTGCTGCCGGAAATCCACTGAGCACGGCTGGTACGACTGCCCCCTTCGCCACTCGCACCAGGGAAGTGACGACACGTACCGTGTTAATGCTGCACAGGTCAGTTCCCAACGAGAACGCCGATTTGGAGAATTTTCAGCTTGTTATTGGTGGCGGTGCCGAACGTCCCCCGAGTAATGATGAAACATATGAATATGCAACGAATAAGAAGGTGCAGGGAGAACATATCGCATTCCGGGCAATGACGGAAATTGGAACCGGCACGACCCCCGGTGATACAGCAGTGTTCATTTATACAGCAGCGTCAAACCACGTGGTACCCGCCGAATCAAAGCCCTGCCAACATGTGGTCAAGAATATCGACTGCTGTATGCGTGTCAGAGGACATTGCGGCCCAACTATGGCCAGGACAAAATGTACTTTCGTATTTGGTGTACAGAATGACCGAGGTGAGTTGGTACAGGTCCACCTGAAAGTGTTAATTGTTCCCAAACGGGAAGCGAGTGTGCTCTCGGTTGGAGCGCTCCACGAGAAGGGAGTGAATCTCGATCTAATCGCTAACCCTCCTGTTTTACGCAACGGTAACAGCGCGTTTCCCGTGTCGACGGAATGTCCACGGATGTTTGTCCTACGTATACTACTGAATAGGCAAGATAAATCACGCGATAACATATTGTCCCACACAGCTGTGGACACTGACTCGTGCCACCGAAGGATGGATCCCTGTCCCCCTCGCGCGTTGAAACAGCTAACGGAGGAGCTTACAACAGGTGCGAATGCTTCTATGACAGCGCTGGAGCCCGAAAGTCGAGTGTAATAGGATATACGCCAGCTAAGCTGCGAGCGGACGAGACGGTGGAGTACGGAAGCGCGGACCACAGACAAGGGAATAAATCCAAACATTCCCGCAAGTACATTTATTTTGACACAACAAATGACTTCCAGGATGACGGCAGAAACAATGGAATTGCAGGTACATGCCCGACGGATTCGCGTACTGAAGGGACAACCGTGCGGGTAATGGGTGACCCAATGTTGTCAACAGGGGACACTGCAGACGACCCAATTTTGTCAACAGCGGACACTGCAGAAGAACCCAGTTTGTCAACAGAGGACACTACGGCATTCAGTTCTGCGACACAATCTCTTTCGTATTTCAACAGGTACGCGGCGATGGGGCTAATTTACAGCGACTTCAGAAGATGTAATGGGCTGCTCTGGGACACGGGTCGTTTCGTACCTGGTAGCAGCAGGAGCACCCCCCGTAGATTGATAGAAGCTATCGAATATGATATATGGTTGTGTTGAAATGCATTTACTGTAGAACTGGTATGTTATGGATCACTACTGTTGTTGGGGGCGTGTCTACTGATGCCACACCTCCAGTGATAACTAACCTTCGGCACTTAATCTAAACGCGAGAAAGCAGGGGCGACGTTGGATGATTATAAAAATTAAAATACACTCCAGCTGTGAGATCGAATATTTTGTCGAAACTCATCTTTGCAAGCTGTGTGTGATACTCCGATCGCGCGTATTACGGGTTGTGTGTCCTCATTAAGGATATAGGTCGGCTATGATAACTTGGGTGACGTAGCCATCAGTCGAACCAACAAGATAACGTCAGGCGCGAGGCACATGGACGTGAAACTTCACCAGGTTAGGTCCATGTCTGCGAGCAGCGCCGTGGATGTGAAGTACATCAAAACGAGCATTCGAAAGGCCGACATTCTCACGAAAAGCTTGAGCGCGCTAAAGTTTGGTTCACGCCGCCGCATTCTGATGCGTGAATTAACGCCCCCCCTTATCGAAATCAGGCATATGGAGCTCGTATAAAGGTTAATGGGAAGAGTTATTATGTTGCTGATGATATTTCATGCAACTAATTATTGTCGATGATGTTGTTCGCGTTTCAAGATCGAAGCGGATTATTACTGACGCGAATACGGAATTTGTATGAAGTAATTCTTGAGAGGACATGTCAGGATATTCATAGTGCAAGAACGACTCAATAGGATATTTGGGTTTTGCACTACATGGAAAGGCGGTTAACGAGGATACGAAAACGTCGGTAAAGGCAGCTTCGACGCCTGTGCAGTGAGAGATTATGTCACTCTGTTTTCGCTCTATCCCAACCTCTGCTCAGCGCTAGCTACTGCACGACCTACAGCTGCAGCGCTGCCAAGTTTGCCGACATCAACCAGATCGAATCGAATTCAATTCGATTCATAAAAAAATAATAAGTTCGATTCAAAAGTGTCTTTCGTTAATACGTTAATGCGCGCCCCTGGAAACGAAAGAAGCATAAGCATCAACAGGTGCTCTTACTGCATGATACTTACTGCTGCTGTGTTCGGTGTTCGGTTTGTGTGACTGACGAAACATGACGACATCCTACTTAATGCATAATACACTTTTCGGATTAAACCTGAATGGGTACAGAGCTCCCCGGATATTATAACGAAGGTATACCCGTACCCCGGGTATTGTGCCACAGTCATACAGGAGTCACATAATTTCTGGGTAAGAGTACGAGGATCTTACAGAACTTACAGAAGTTTCGGGTATTGTGGCACAGGCGTACAAAAATCACAGAAGTTCCGAGCGGGTACAAAAAATGCTGTACCCGTACCCCGGGTATTGTGGTCACGGGCGTATAAAATTTCTAGAAGTCCGGGTACGGGTATGAAGGTCGTACAGAACTTCCAGAAGTCCCGGGTACGGGTATGAATGCCCTAAATAGGTTGCATAAGTTTCTTGTAGGGTAATACCCGGGGTAAACACGCCGGGCACGGTTTGTACGTACCCTACAGAACACGACCTTGGTTGATTTAATTATGAGTATAAATAATCATGATTTGAACACGTGATTAATCATGATTATTTTTTGTATTACCAAACATATTAATAGTGAAAGGTCGGTCAACCCCAATAGACCACACCTCCAATTGCGAATACAACTGAGTTAAAACGACACATATATCACACACAGCTTGCAAAGATGAGTTTCGACAAAATATTCGATCTCACAGCTGCAGTGTATTTTAATTTTTATAATATGTATGATAACATATTTAAAAAACCCTTTCGCCCCCCCGCCCCCCCCCGCTTCCCCCCCCCCCCCCCCCTACCCCCACCCCCTCGAACACTCCGCCCTCTCGTCACTGGTTGCACGACTTACAGGATATACATGATAAACTGGTGCATTCTTTCCGAAACCGTTAGATCCATCCCCTCAGGCCATTTCTTATGCAGTCGGGTTTGTCAGAGAAACCCAAATCGGGCTTTTCCTTACGCAGTCGAAAAAGGGCTTTTTCGACTCAACTTTTTTCGACTGAGAATTCCCACTAGCGGATCCAGTCGAAAAACTCGACTGTTTCGACTGGATCCTTCAGTCGAAAAACTCAGTCGAAAAAGTTTCACACGTGTTTTTTGAACCGATCGCATTGCCCATCCCACCGCCAAACACACACCCACACGGCCACACGGCCACACACCCATACCACGTACCACACTGCAGTATCATACAAGGCGCTGACGCTGGCTTGGCTATCTCTGATGTTGCTTCTCGCAGCAAGTCAGCGTGGCTCATTCCTAGTTCCGCTCGCCAGCAGCGTGCATCACACGACGGCAGCAGCGCGCGGTCTCGATCCCATGCTGCCAACAACGGCTGCGCCTGCTGTAACTTTGGTGGCTCTCGGATGAGTGCAACTCCACGAACGTAGCTTTGGCGGCTTTCGGCTAAGCCCAAAGCCACCAACTCGCTGGGACGAAGGTTCGTCGAGCCGTTGCTCGCGGAGACAGCGCGAAGCACAGAGCTGCCAACCGATTTCGCCTGCTGTACAGCAGTCCTCCCTCGCACCAACCGCCTCTAGGACGAGCACAAAAACTATAAAATCAACTCGACTGGCGATAAGAAGAAGGACCAGAAGAATCCAGTCGAAAAAACGTCCAGTCGAAAAGGGCCGTTTTCGACTGGCGGAATCCGGCTGCATAAGAAATGGCCTTAAAGGATTTATAGTTTCCACGCACAGCCGCCCCGCCCGTCTCCCCCCCTCCCCCCGCTACCTCTTGATCAAACTCAGGCCCCCACGTCCTTAAAAACTCCGCCCTCCCCTCACCGGTTGTTCGAATTACAAGATTCACTTGATAAACTGATGCATTTCGTTCCACAGCTGTCAGATTTTGTCCCCCTAAAAACGGGTTTTATAGTTTCCGCGCAAAGACTGACTAACATCACCCTGTTGACCCTGATAGCTACATCTGTAGTTGAAAGGGGAGTCGCCGACCTATATCAATCGGTCGCCCCGGTGGCGTATCAGATTATCCTCAAGCCTGGTATAGGTCAGTTTCGTGAGTTCGAATCCCCCCGAGTGCATACTCGTATAAATTCGTGGGGACTTTTTCTTGCGCACAAATTGACTTGCAGAAAGCGCGAGAGCGTGGGTTAGCAACACTCGATGACAAAACGACGAGCAGTGGGATTGCTGAAGCCTATGCGCCACAAAAAATTGAAGGCAAGAACCGGGGGGAAGAAGGGACGACACCTGTGACCACGGCTTGTCCAGAGGCTGGAAAGTAGAAGTGTGCGAAAAAAAAAAATCCTTAATGTGGAACACAACCCGTAATACGCGCGATCGGAGTATCACACACAGCTTGCAATGATGAGTTTCGACAAAATCTTCGATCTCACAGCTAGAGTGTATTTTTATTTTTATAATATCATACCAGGTACGTGGGAGTGCGGTGAGGTTTACAATTCATTTTTCCCCACCTGCTGATAATAAAATAGATATACAGTAGCGGCTACGGTTTAAGAGAACTTTTTTAAGAGAAAGTACGGATTTAAGAGAGAGGAATTGGCTTGTACCAATCAAAATCGATTTAAGAGAGGATTCCTATTGCTTCCGAGATTTTCTCTTAAATCGAACCATTTGGAAACCACGTGGACACACACACATCACACACACAGATTGTGTTCAGGCTGACAGGTCGCGAGGGTAGCGTTAGTGTCTTGGGTTTGTGTTATTTGTAGGGCGAGTGATGTCTTGATAATGTTAAGTTTTTTTTTTATTGACTCGTGTTTTGTCGGGGGTTTAAATCGATGGGATGAGAGGTTGAGGGTGTTGTGTTGAGGGTACGGTGGGAGGAAGGGGTGCAGTGTGTAAACGGGTGCGTCTTTCTTGAGTGCTGGTGCATTCGTAGCCTCGTGTTGTCCTTCTAGAAGAGGTGCGAGCATGAAACACACGTATAAAACAACAACGAAACCACTACTGCACCGACTTTGCGTGTCCACGTGCAAAATGTGCATCGCATGACACGACGATGATTTATTTTCCAAGCGCAGATCCACCAAAAGCGCACCACGTACTTGGGTCCACGTGCTCGCCAACCAAGAGAATGAGCGGTGTTTGGACGTAGCCCGACGTGGTAACGCTTGCTGCGTTACGCGACATTAAATGATACACTCTCTACGACCTCCTACGCCATATAGTTCGGACAAGAGCGTCTCTCTCTGGCGCGCTCTCGATTTGGCTACGGTATAAGATAATATTCTCTTAAATCGTATATCATTTTAAGAGAATATTCTCTCATACCGTAGCCGAGACGGTATAAGAGAAAGCCGGATTTAAGATAGATAAATTGGTTCGTACCGACCCTATCTTGAACCGTAGCCGCTACTGTATAAAAAACCCCCCGTGTATTTTCATTGGCCAGCCCTAATCCCATTTCCATCAATTTTGGTGCTAGGTTCTGTACTGGTGTAGGTTAGGGCTTACCTGGTAGGTTTTTGGTTGGGTCGGTCCCCGATCCCGTCCGGGGGGCGTGAGCGCCTAAGCGCGAACCATGTTCCTTTGGCTTGCAACTATTGTAAAAATGAAAATACACTCCAGCTGTGAGATCGATGATTTTGTTGAAACTCATCTTTGCAAGCTGTGTGTGATACTCCGATCGCGCGTATTACGGGTTGTGTGTCCTATAGGTCGGCGACTCATTTGTAGTGTCGCACCTCTCTAGGATTGCAAGGAGCTGTGTCCAACCGTAATGGTCCCCATGACCTGTAGATCAGAGCGGCATCGTATATAGCTGCGATGGATCTATTACTCGTAATTAGTGTACCAATGGAAGATCGTGTGGTACGCCAGGGGCGTCCTATGATACGAGGTCGTGACAGAAGCAGAGGCCAAAGGGATCATTATTTCGGCCGCACGCCCAGCAAAACGAGCAGCTGATCGTATCCTTGGCTCGTCGAATTGACAGAGACCATTGCACTTGGCATGTCAACATGGCCAACCGAGGCGATTTGAACCCTGGGGTGCTCGGTGACTGTGGAGTTTGCCATGCGCAACAACGTGAGAGTCTTGGAACGCACAAATATTATCGGAAATATAAGGACAGGATTGCAATGACAATAACTACATAACGATCATTACAATTACGAACAGCGTAGCACTGAAAATGCAGCAAAACAAGAAAAACAGAGTTCAATCTGGGAGATAATTCGTGGCTCCGACTTGCTTAGCTTGCCTTTTTTGGGCGGTCCAGGCTCTCCTTTGGAACCAGTCATGGCTTCTGCTGCAGCTGTGTGCTGACTTGAGCTCTGGAGATGTTGAAACGGGAGCTAAGGCAAGCTCGTCTAGGCTGTGGGAGAGTTAAGAGAGTTTGGCCTGCCGGCAAGAACAAGAACATGCCCCAAGAACATAGGGGTTTCGATTGGTTCCGGTGGCGGTTTATCTTATCGACTAAAATGTAAAAAACTTCGGGGACACAGCGGGCCAGATGCTTTGCATTGACCA
The DNA here is from genome assembly GCA_012845835.1 of Undaria pinnatifida. Lineage (NCBI taxonomy): Eukaryota > Phaeophyceae > Laminariales > Alariaceae > Undaria > Undaria pinnatifida. The sequence continues at coordinate 15,960,583 of JABAKD010000025.1, read as the reverse complement.
ATCATGGAGATTTATTTGCTTTGCATCGTAGTGCATCCATCGTACAGAAACCCCATTTTGCTTTGCATTTTGGCCAATCAAAAGGCTCTATTCTGCTTCGCGTTTGCTTTGCATCGCGCCGCACAATGCACAATTCAAACTGCTCTGCACGCTGCTCACTCGAGCACTACCGACATTTTAGAAGCTCGAATGCCTCTCTACACACGTTCCTGGAATGCCATGAGCTGAGGATCACCGCGCACATACCGTTAGCCCCTAAAAAGCCAACGTTTTCGGTGAGGATGCCCCCCTGCGTCGACAACCACCACCGCCGAAAAAGCGATACAGATCGGGTCTAGTTGGAGCGACACTGGAGCCTTGACCTGACCGGGCGAGTCTGTTTTCCGTGCTGTACGCGCAGCAGCAAGGCCAGCAACATGCAGCAATATCGTGAGTAGAAGGGTGACGCCTTCGCTGGTGCTTTCATGTGCTCGACTGGTTGGGTATCGTTGTCTCGTAGGCTTCGTTTGACTAGATTCTGGTCACGTTTGTAGGCGGTGTCTTCGTACGCTCCATTGCACGAATACATGTTTTTTTTTTTTTTTTTTTTTTCATCTATCCTCCGGCGGATGGGGAAAAATAAAGCTTTAGCTCACCACATTTCCACGTATTTTCATACGCGTCGTGTGTCGATTTAACTCAGCTGCTTTCGCAGCCCAACGCTAGCTGGCGCACCCTTCGGGTCCCATTGTAGGAATAGCGCGCACTGATACAACCAGTGCACGAAACAGCAGGTACCAACTAACTGCTGTGTTGCAACAACATTAGGCCCCGGACAGCGGCGGTCACAGTACTAGGTACACCGCAGAGGGTAACAGACTGCTGGGGTTGCTACTGTGCAGTGGTAGAGGTAATGCACATTGCTTTGAGCGGCTGCTGCGGCGGTCGCCGCTGCTGTTTGCGGCACCCTATTGCACGCGTTGAGCACAGTCATCGCCTAGTCACATGTGGAGGACATTGGCGGAAAAAGGTTCAGCACCAACAGCAACGCGTGACAGCGGCAGCAGCGGCAACTGGGCTGCTACAATGTGTAGAGTGATAAAAGTTGTGTCAATTGCTTTTTTAGACCTCTGCTGCTGCTACTGCTGCTGCTGTCCTTCTTCTACTGCTGCTACTGCTGCTGCCCGCGGCTAACCAACGCACGTACCGTATTGCCGGACAACATGCACACCGCGCACGTAGTCGATATACTGTTTTACCAGGTGTGGAATAACAGCAGCAGTGATAGGCATGGCAACAGCAACTGTGAAATAAAGCAGCAGTAGCCGCAGCAAAAGCTGGGGTTTATGCTGTACAGTATCAGTAGTAGCTGTGTCGGTTCCGCTAGCTGTTGAGGATGCTGTTGTTGTTTACGGTGTCCTGCTGTTCGTATCGCCGAGCAACTGTAGCCGTATAGTCTAGTTATGTACACTTACACAGATTGTTCAAGTACACTGGTTGTTAAATGCATGGGTACTGTACTCTGGTAGGTAGGAACCTCAAGTCATCCGAGATAGGAGTCAGCAGTATCTGTACAACACCGTTCCTCTCTTCGCCCTTGCTTCTTGAAAAATAAAGTGCTTATTCTATAGATTGATGGGATCCTCAACGCCGAAGCATTCATCGGGAGCACAGTACGGCCTTTGGCAGGAGTGAGAAACGCGGACAAGGGGAAAGGATTCCGCCACGTTAACGTGAGGTTGACTGGCTGTCGAGCAGATGACGCGGAGAGACGATTCGTTCATGTCTCGTTCAGGCTTGAGCAACGTGCACCGCAACGCGTGTCATGTGCGTCACGTTCTACCGTGGACGTTCATCTCTTGAACTTGTCTCCATCCCATACCTCACATCCTTTCACGTTCTCCCCCTCCTCAGATGTACAGTATTGGCGTAATGGGGTCCAGACTGTTTCTGCCTGCTGACGTGTGACCTGGGGATGCTGTTCCGTACCACTTTTTCAGGACGTTGCGCGGTCGGCGTGAAGGTCACCACGCGCACCAATCATGCGCCTGTTCGTGGAGTGGGACTCAGAGCCTTGAAGGACGACATCGGCGCAAAACCATGCATAGCATTCCCGGGGAGGGCGATGCGGTGAGTGTCGGTTGTAAATGTTCATGTGCTCTGCCCATGTAACAAACTTCTACGTTCAGTTTTAATTTTTGTGCTTGAATCCAAAACCAACCCGTCAGTGTGAAATATGCATTGATGGGCATACCGACGTTGACCCCTTGATGTTTTCTACTGTCTTTGTGGTTGAATCCGTCCGGCAGCCACTGTTTTGATATGGCAAGGCAGTGAGTCAAGCAGAAGACGCCCGTTGCGCCGGACAAAAACGATACTTCGCGCAGTCGTTCTGTCCTAGCAAGCACATTGATACGTTAGGTTGTGCTGGTAAGTTTCAAAAACTCTGGCGTGTGATATATCGTGTCGGGGTTGAGTATCAATTTACTTAAAAATACTTGCTTAATCACAGGTGACAAAGACAAAGATTGCGCTTGGAGTGCGAACCATCTGAGCGAGTACAATGAGGTCGCGTCTCAGGCTCCTTTTTTTTGCCTTGTTTCGTGCGCGTACCTGGAATTGCAAACGATTGCTTGCCTCGTATGCCATGACCGGTTGGCGGAAATATCACATTGCTGCTTATCGCCCGTCCCCAAAAGTTGTCTCCCTATCATCCTCATTCCCAGCGCCCCAGACGGCGAGTCTCAGTTGGAGCCCCCGACAAAATTAAGCCGGGTGCGGAAGACCTTGGCCTATTGGATTTGGTCTTCGATTTTATCTCGTCAAGGTGGGTGTAGACGTACTTGCGCCGGGGGGGGTGGGGGCTGCATAACAATGGATATACAACACAAAGAAATATCATGGACAGGGCGGCTCGATTGCTTCGTAGATCATTGGGGCTATACCGTTGTACGGCGCCACACAAAGTTTGACCGCATTGACCATAATTGGCTCACTGTCACGACCGCAATAAAAACACGACTTGGGTATGGTTGGCATCTTTGGAGATCGTCAATTAATTACCTAACTCACCTGGGCGCAGTCAGCATCGTCGAAAACTATTGTTTGCGTGCCATCGCGTATGCTGTGTTCATAATTAGCGAAGTAGTCCAGTACGCATATGCGGGAGGGGGGCGTGCTAAGCACAACGGGGAGTTGCAATGTACCAATTAGGCAGCACTATTTATGGGTCGCTTTTGCTCGTAATTCAATTACAGCCACTCGCTCTGCGTCCAAACCAGCCGCAGTGAACTCTAGTTCTGGCCACCCCTCTCAGGGATCGTTGTCGAGGCTAAGTTCTTCAGTAATTCCATCGACGGCACAGGGGCACGGATCCGACGTTGCTAGCGTTTTGCTAGGTGTTTACGCTCAATGCTGATAGACATTTTTATGGAGATACAGCCTGGTGGTAGTCGACCCCACTTTCCAATGGTGGGATTGAAGAAGATATCACATGCCGTGGAATTTTCCCGGGCTAGTGGCCGCGCGGATTGTTAGCGAGACCAGTGTGGGGTTGGCATTTTTGCGCTACATCTGGAGGGTGCGGTGGCAGAGACGACCACGTTGACACAACATATGGCACCGGTAGGCCGCGCCGCTAAACACATAGGACCATGGACGGTTGACCACCACCTGCTCTGTAGGGAGCTGCATTCGTGCGTCGTTTTTTGGACTGCCTGCATTTCTTCCGTTGCCACTTCGAATTGCGGCGTTATGATAGCGTTGAGGTTTCAGTGACAGATAACCCCTCGTGTCGCCATCCCCTGTGTCCTCCTTGCTGTTTAATCTGTTCGCGCCGTTAGCAGGATGTCTGCTAGGACACTATCGTTAAGCCTTTCGCCACCGTGGTATCTCGGAAGGGAGAACCCGGCAGGTGCTGGACTTCACTGCCTTTGCGGCGAGCCGGAATGAAGCTGTAGCAATCCCAAAACGAGGTGCTGGCCGACCAACTAGAGGTGGAGGGCTGCGAGTGCAACCCTTTTGCAGGAATTCAAGAAAGACGTTGAAGCGAAGCGGGCAATATAGCAACAACACCAGCAACAACACCACTCTTCCGAGGGTCCCTGCGTGGCAAACAGCTTAAGCATGACCAGAACCGTCTGACTTCGCTTGTGCTGTAAACGGAGTAGAGGTGGAGGGGGCAATCTACCTTTTGCTATGGGGTGTTGTTGTTAATGAGGGGAGTGGGTGATGTGACGACCGGGGGACTAGAGAAGAAGGCGACGTTGGCAACACTGACGTGAGAGGTGGAGTTGTGGGCGGAGTACCGCCAAAAGTAAGATAGAACGCTCAAGTGGAAGGCCGCCGTTTGATATTCCTACGCGGACGTGTAGCACGCGCCAACCAGTAGCGCCCAGATTTGGCTAGTGTGGACCCACGGCTGATGGGCAGGAGGTCTGAGCAGGATTAATTTTCATGTATACGCATATGATTCCAGTCAAGCTTTGACACGTCGAGGCCGCGTCGTCGCTGTCTCTACACGCGCGTAAAGCAAACGATACCTACCGGGGGCAATGCCGAAGGTAGAAAGGCGTAGTCTGTTTAGTATGTGTTGGTTTTCCTCATGAACATGACGGTTATGATCCATCTTATATCATGGAGTTCCATACGTTGGTAAGGAATTCATGTAAAAGGTGTAAGGGAACTTTCCGGCCAGATGTTTCCCGGCATGATTCGCCATGGGCTGTCACTCGTAGTTTTGCTCCATATGAGACCGAGTCAGGCTCGACGGCTGGATAATATAAGAAAGAGTTCTGTGTCACCGCCTTGAGTCATCATCACGCCTTCCCGCGCCAGCTACGTGTACACCTTTAGAGATATATCAACACACTCATGAGGAGCGTAAACAGGCAGCTAATCCAGGCTGCGATATAAGCCAGTGCAAGCCTCGCACATACATGCGTATTCGTACGTGCGTTGTATGGGCCCATGTCTCGTCTCAGTGGTGTGGCCCACGAAAGGCCGCATGCACACGTACGGATTGCAACTGAAGATCATTACTATCGGTACTATACTGCACCTGCTACATACCAGGCTATGTGGTAGGACAATCTGTACTCTCCGTCCGGAATTCAGCATGCTGCTGTATTTATTCGTGAACCTTCCGCATGCTGTACGTCTCGAGTCCCGAGGTGCCACATCTTCCGCGTATCCTACCAAGCGGTGAAGATATCGCCAGAATATAGCACTATACAGCAGCATTGCACTCGTTTGCATAGGCGACTACCACGGCCGTGCGTGACATTGTGGTGGACAGGGAAGCTAGTCAACACCCGTTCCACACTCGTAGTCGACACAAAAAGGGATATGGCGGCGCAGAGCGGCTGTAATCCCTTGCGGCATCGCACCCAAAGCTCTGTATTTTTTTCCCATTTACATACGACAGGGGTTTCCACAAAAATTCCACGGGCTTAGTCTAGACCGCGAAATTTAATTATTAAAAGCTGGCCCGTTACATCCAAAAATCGCCGTGCAAGGTGCGATCTTCTTTTACCTTCTTGACGATCAATCGTCTACGATTAGGAAACATGATAGACAGCGGTATTCAGACAAAAAGCTCTATATACGTGTATGCCGGTGATCCTTTCTCAGAGTTTGCACGGGGTGCTGTGGTGCATAAATAGATCAGTATAGTGAAAACTACAGTAATAAATACATATATAAAATCATTCCTTGAATATCGAGTCATTCCTTGGTGTCATGGACTTTGGTCAGGAGTTTTTTGTCTCGGCCTAAGTATGCGATTCGCGGAACTGGAATTCTCGGTCGAATATGGCTTGGTTCGAGCGCCGCCTTCGGGGGTCGGCTCCAACGCCCCTCGCCCTGCCGTGTCCGTTCCGCACATCGACGTGAACGCGGACGGGTGCCGAGCGAGACGAGCGAGTGTCGAGGAGGAATTTTGGAAAATTGTTGAATCTTAATGGCTGCAAAGCCTGAATGATTTACAAAATTGGCATCATTTTCAAACGGTACGTAATAATGTTTGGAATTTTGCGGTGGCATACTCTCGAGCGTTAGTTTCTTTGCCGTACTTTTTTACTAGTTCGTTTGGTTTCTTGCTCGGCATTTTATTGCTTTTGTTTCTGCTCGTTTTGCCAGCTGGAAATTCATTTTTTTAGTGTGGGTTCACCTAAAACGTGACACAACTTACCGACGATATCCAACAACTTCGTGACACAAATTACCGACGGCAAGACGTTTCGTGACAAAATAACTCCCAAATCATGATACTTTCACGTAACATAATTTCGAGACACATCTAAGCAGCTAGAAGAGCCGTCTCTTCGGCGTCTGGCCCTGGCTTTAGCACGGCCGCTGACACTCCAGGCAGCCTCTGCTGTAGGCATGAACGAATGCGGTTGATTCGCAGCGAACTATCCCGCTGTGCTCGCTTCTATGTGGCCATTGTCCATGCCATTTCATGTCACCTCCCTTCTGTTTTGAGCTCGTCGTCGTACGGTTGAGGTACGAGGAAACCCGTACGTACTCGGCGAGAACAGCAGTATGTACGACGAGCATGAACGCCAATTGACGACATTGGCAAGCACAAAACAGCAGGTGTAGCAGCAGTATCCGAAGGGCGAAACGTCTAGCACATAATGCAGCAACTAGTAGCAACCAGAACTACAGCAGATAGCTCAAAGTGCAGTGCGAGTGCCGTTGGCAAGTTTGGTCGTACACGCATCACTCTGTCCAATATATTATAAAAAATGAAATATATATATATAACAGAATCTCGAGACAAAACCAAGCAGATAGAAGAGCCGTCTCTTCGGCCTTTGGCCCTGGCTTTAGCACGGCCGCTGACACTCCAGCCAGCCTTTGCTGTAGGCATGAATAAGTGCGGTTGATTCGCAGCGAACTATCCCGCTGTGTGCTCGCTTCTATGTGGCCATTGTCCATGCCATTTCATGTCACCGCCCTTCTGTTTCGAGCTCGTCGTCGTACGGTTGAGGTACGAGGAAACCCGCACGTACTCGGTGAGAACAGCAGTATGTACGACGAGCATGGACGCCAACTGACGACATTGGCGAACACACAACAGCAGGTGTACAGCAGTAGCCGAAGGGCCAAACGTCTAGCACATAATGCAGCAACAAGTAGCAACCAGAACTACAGCAGATAGCTCAAAGTGCAGTGCGAGTGCCGTTCGTTGGCAAGTAAGTTTAGTCGTACACGCATCACTCTCAAGAGCCAACAAGAGGCAGGGCAGGGGCCCCCAACACAGAGACACGTGACAACCACGGCCAGCTGTCGATCGCGTAATTGGCCGGTAGTCCGTGCTTCGGTGGGTTTATCGGAAGTCGTTCGTAGTACTACTGCTGTAGACCGTCGAAAGACCACGCGACATGTGACACCCCGTTCTGGTGGCAGCCTCGCCAGTAGACCCCCCAAAATTTATTTTTCTTTTCTTTTTCTTGGCCCCATGCACCCATTTCCTTTCCTTTCTTTTCTTCCTTGTTCTTTGTTTCTTTTTTCCAATTGACTTGCGTCTGTTGTGCGTATGCGTAGTGATAGATACTACGTGTGATATATACGTGGTAGTCTTTCTTGGGTGGCAAGCGGTATAGTCGGTTTTCCCAGGCGCGAGTAATGAGACGTATGCACCGGTATGGACCTGGCACATCGTATACTGACTCCCGATCTCACTTTTATATGTTTCTGGTGGAGGCATGAATTGCGTCAGCTGTGATTTATGCGTGTACCACCTTGGGTTGTTTGTGTTTTTCCCTAGGGTATTCCTCTGCTCCAGAGTGACTGGAACCAGTCCTGTGCCCACAGACTGGATTGTGCGAGTTAATGTGAGGACAACAACAACTGAAATATTGCCTGTTTCTTGACCTTTCAGCTGCTTCCTGCAAATTTGGTTTTTCTGCCAACACAATTTTGAACCCTATGCAAAGATCCTGTTTTGTTTTAATCAATTGTCAGCCGGCCGCCCCGGTGGTCTAGTGGTTTTACGCTCGAATACCTCCAACGTTTGGTTGTCCTTGAGCTCGACACCCACCACGATGAATATGACCTAATTTGCAAAAATGCAATAAAAAAAAGAGATCAACTGCTGAGAGCGCCTGCTAGGTACAATTCGACGCGAGTCGACGAGGGAAGAAAACGCTCGATTCTCCTCGCGGTAAAAATGAAGGCACGCACGTGCCGAAGTGGGGAGGGAGGAGGAGGGCCCGCTTTGTGACCCCGGATCTGAGTTACTACTACTGGGAGGGAGCGCGAGAATGATGCGGGGATGATAAATGGGATGAAGAAAAAAAAATGTTGCAAAGGAAGGTATATGATTATTTCTACAAGTAAATAATATGTCAGTCTCTGGGAAATACGCACGGCACCATCAGCAGTCGTCATGGTAGAGACACTCCGGATATTATGTATTGAGGGGACGCGTCCGATTTCGACAACGTAAAAGCACCCACGAAGCAAAGATAGCAGTGTTAAGCTACGGCCTCGAAAGGCCTGAGAGTATCCGAATTCGAGATCATTTGGATGGGTTTCGTATGATAAGGTTGGCGGTTTATATTCGGGGAAGTTAGGATTTAGATCGGAGGCACGCGCCTCCGATCTCTGAAGCTATCCCGGGCTCTGGTGGAAACGAATAAAGCTACATCTCTACGAAGGAACGAAAGTGAGTACTCTCCGAGGACATGCTCAATTGGCAGACCTGCAGGGGGCACTCTGTGTCCCCCACCTTTAATTTCACATGTGGCGTCGACGGCACGACACGAACCTGCGCGTGAAATCACAATGGGTTTCGAATGCGCTCTGCCAGCATGTTGCACAGCACATATCCGCGAGTTGCCAGCACAAGCCCCAAGATCGGCCATCGACTCGTACTTTTTTTTTCGCGCTTTGGGGCTCGGAGGCATATGCACGACATGCCACGGACAAGCATACTGGAATCAACCCTTCGAATGACCTTCGAAGGGGACTTCGCTCGCTGAGAGAGCCCATCGCCCAGCACATCCTTTGCTGTCGGAGCCAGACCGCCCTTCGCGGGATCCCCTTGGACTACGGGCACCGTGCTCTAGGAGCTCATGTCGGGGCTCCTTCCTTGTGATCTACCTGGGAAGGAACAGGCGGTGCTCGTGGAATGTTTGGGCTTTTTCGTTTGGCGAATTTTCCAGTACACGCGTTATTGTATGGGTTTCAGTACATACGTCGATCATTCTTGTGCGTCGAACAAGCAGCTGCCCCCTTTCTGCCGAAATTAGTACAAGCTACTAATTTGACGCACCTCGGACCCCTCTCCGATCTTTCTCGATCAACAGCGTTCCACTACTGCTGTCCGTCGCGTAGCTTCAACCACCATCATTTTTGCAGAGGTGCCAGCTACAGTGCATCACAATGGGCTCGCTGTCAATGCTTGCCATATACCGCCGGATTCTCTGCTGTAGAAGTCACTGTACTGCAGCCAAGCCCCCTACTTTGCTCCTGCCCATCCACCACATAGCTCGACCCTTCACTGCCCCAGCGTCCACAGTTACAGCACCGCAGCTCTGACACCCCCCACTGCTGTGCGAGTGCTCCTTGCAAGTTCGATCCGAAAGTTTTTTTTTTTCGTCCTGGCCCCCCCGTGACTAGAACTTGAACCTAGTGAACGCTGAAACTCCGTGCTGGCTTTTTTGGGCAAGACTGTTGGTGTGCGCGATGCACTATATTCTCCCATTCATGGGTACGCGGGGACTATAATACCACCTTCTGTGTATGCACAGCTGTGACCGTGCGGCACTCCGCACTGCTGTCAACGTAACTGTCCCTTTATCGGTGGGAGTGGGTACGGATTTTTTTTTTCAGCTGTCCGGGCGTTAGGCCGTCTTCCGGCCGGTACATGTGCTGCCCTTCACGATATTGCTAGGGTCTACGCTGATTTTTTTTTTTCCTTCTCTGCACATGCTCGGACAGCTACTGCCCGTTCCAGAGCGCTTACTACACAGTTCGCGGAGATACTGCGCTTCACAGTTTTTACTAGTGCAGTGGAGAGCAGCCCGTTTGATGCGGTACCTTTGGGGGCAAACAGCCTTTCTATTCGACTGTGGGCGTGCACATTTTCTACAGCTGGTGTTGGTACTACACTACCCATCTTGGTGCGGTTGAAATTGCCGTTACCTGTGAACGCAGCCGTGATACTGCAACAATCAGCACTACTGTAGGCGCGACCGTCCCCCTTCAGTGCGGTCGGGGGAAACTACCTTGTTTGGGGGGGTTATACTGCCCGTTATTTTTTTTTTATACGGTTGGTGCGACGAGTGTCAGCGTGTTGGGTGACCTTTCACTGTGCTCCCCCCCTACACTACACCTAGGGTAAATGGTGCCCGTTTTGGTGCGATGAGTGTCAGCGTGTTGGCCGATCTTACACTGTGCTTCCACCCCTACACTACACCTAGGGTAAATGCTGCCTGTTTTGGTGCGACGAGTGTCAGCGTGTTGGGTGACCTTCACTGTGCTCCCCCCCTACATTACACCTAGGGTAAATGCTGCCCGTTTTGGTGCGATGAGTGTCAGCGTGTTGGGCGATCTTACACTGTGCTTCCACCCCTACACTACACCTAGGGTAAATGCTGCCTGTTTTGGTGCGACGAGTGTCAGCGTGTTGGGTGCCCTTTCACTGTGCTCCCCCCCTACACTACACCTAGGGTAAATGCCCGTTTTGGTGCGATGAGTGTCAGCGTGTTGGGCGATCTTACACTGTGCTTCCACCCCTACACTACACCTAGGGTAAATGCTGCCTGTTTTGGTGCGACGAGTGTCAGCGTGTTGGGTGCCCTTTCACTGGGCTCCCCCCCTACACTACACCTAGGGTAAATGCTGCCCGTTTTGGTGCGACGAGTGTCAGCGTGTGACCTTTCACTGTGCTCCCCCCCTACACTACACCTAGGGCAAATGCTGCCCGTTTTGGTGCGATGAGCGTCGGCGTGTTGGGCGAACCTTTACTGTGATAACCCCTACACTACACCTAGGTTGAATGCTGCCTGTTTTGGTGCGATGAGTGTCGGCGTGTTGGGCGACCCTTAGCTGTGTTACCCCCCACGCTACACCTAGGTTAAACGCTGCCTGTTTTGGTGCGATGAGCGTCGGCGTGTTGGACGAACCTTTATTGTGATAACCCCTACACTACACCTAGGGTAAATGCTGCCTGTTTTGGTCCGATGAGCGTCGGCGGTTTGGGCGACGCTTTCCTGTGCTACCTCCCCCCGCCTAGGTTGAATGATGCCTGTTTAACTGCGATGGCTGCAGACGTACTCTTACTGTGTTGCACCCCCTGCACTGCGGTTAGGGTCAGTGCTGCCCAGTTTTGGCTCCTTGTACTGCGGTTCGTGCGGGCGTTACCCATATGCCCTACGGTCAGACTGGGCGCTGCTCTTATGTTGCGGTTGTGATGATTGGTACCTTGTTACTGCTGTACTCCTCTTATACGGCTAGTTGACGTGGCTGCTACCATCACTGAGGCTGGACGGAGTCAAGGCCCATATTGTTGCTGTTTGCTGAAATACCGCTACTTGGAGCAGGAACACCACAACGATTTATCTGTCTCCATAGCTTCTTCACGCGCCGTTCCTATCCCCCCCCCCCCCCCTTCACTACACCTAGGCACCATGTCCACCAGTAACGATGGGGGCTACTCGGGGCTGGCTGAGGTCTTCCACGCACCCCAACCTGGATGCCCACGAGACAGGGAGAGCTCGCTCGAGATGCCGCGACTCGAGACGGGGGGAACCACCGGTGGCGAGTTCCGGTGACGAGACAGAAGACGGGGCACCATACCTCCACCCGTTCCCACCAACCAAGCGGGTCGATTCGCTGGTTCGCGCTGAGAAGAAGACGGACCAACCCCCACCGGACTCGGGGGCGTCTCGACGCCAGCTCTCGCCAGCCCGGGGGGAGCGCCACCAGCTGCCCCCCCCGCGCTCGACAGGGCACCACCGCCGCCACCTGGGCTCTCCGCGCTCGACAGAGCGCCACCCCCAGAGCTCCCGGGACCGGGGCGCCCATGCCGCCCCCTTGGACTTGGCATACGCGGCGGCGCGGGCCCAGCGGGCGCTCGACGACGCCAACCAGACGATAGCACGCCGACGTCGGTTTGACGAAGATATCGAGCAGGCGAAGACCGCTGCGCGGGAGTCGTCAGTTGCGTCGGCTGCGGCGGGAGCTACCGCGGCCCCCTTGCCTTCGTCGCGCCCGCAGGGTGTCGCATCCCAGCGACCACGACCCGGGAACGACGCCTTCTCCAAGGGCATCGTCGCGTGCATGGCGTCTGCACCGCGGGTAGACTTATCCTCAGCGTTGGCGACCCGCGGTGGTGAAAACGGCCTACGCCCTCCTCCCGTCAGAGAGGCCGGCGTCGCGGCAAGCGGACGTCCTCAATGGAAGCGGCCTAGGCTTGCGTGGATTGTACGCCCTATGCTAGACAGACGAGAGCCGCCCCGACCCTTGCCCTCGTCAAGGTCCTGCTGATAGCCCACGACGAGGACCCCGACCCTGTCTTTTGGCCGGACCCCGGAGGAAGAGTTGGTAGAACGAAACCGGGGAAAATGTCGCGACAGTCGCGACCGCGGGGACCGCAACCGTGGGGGTGGCGGCGAAAATGGTGGGGGTGGCGACCACCACCACCGCCGCGGGGATGACAGCGCATCGGGTGCTGGTGTGCCTGAGGGCGCCGCCGAGGGGGCAACTTCTGTCCAACAACCGGGGCAGTTGGCCGCCGCTCTGGCAGAGGAATGGCGCGAGAGGACGTTCAGCGTGGGACGGCTCGTCAATCTCCTCCCGCTCGTCTTCGTCCTCGAGCACGGACCACAGCGAGGTGGTCGTGGTAGCAGGCAAAAAGTGTCAAGAGCCATGGCAGGAGGAGTATCTGCCTGAGGCTTTCACCCTCCTGTTGCGTCTGCTGATCACGCACTTCGACGGGGTTGACACGGAGGAGGGCTACACTAAGTTGCATACTTTTGAAATGTGTAACGGCATGCCTTTTTTTGATTTCAGTGGAGTTTCGCGTACATTATGCCGACCGCTACGCGGAGTGAGAGTGTTTTGTCTCCGGGAACGGATGTGGTGTTGGAGGTGGTTCGGGTGGCGGCGAATGAGCAATTTCCGGCTCTCCTGCCTGCGTTGTACCCTGATTCGAAGGCAACAAACCCGCGGCCATACGTCTCGTTGGATGCTATGTGGCGGGCTTTTAGTGACTAATAAGACACCTGCCGTCAACGGCGAAATATTTTTTTCTCTCCCTGTTTCTTCGACGGGAGCGCGGTCATGCGCCCTGTCGGGGCCTCGGCCCGCAGATCATGGGCGCGGCCAGGGCCGAGTGCCGTCCCAGTCGTTTTCGTGGCAGACGGGATCGAGCCATCATTCAACTGTCATGCCCATCGATGATTCATCTGACCCTTGGCTTGACCATACATCGAACTGCTGGCCACTAGGAGAGCATCATTATGCAGAAGGTTTCGCCGTTAAGGCCTCGTTTAAGATAGGCGACCCTCCCCTTTGGAGCGGCATCCTTTCACCTCGCGCTGATGCCCTCCGAGAAAACCGGGGGCTTTGCCTCAACTGCCACGAACACAACCATTCCTTCAAGCATTGTAGGCATCCTTATATTACTGCGAGTGGCTGCTTGAACCCTGAACTAGGCCAATTTGGCGACGATGACGCACACCGACGTTGACAAACACGCATGGTCTGCTACCGCCGAGACGAAAAATCCTCTCGCCCAAACAACCACAAGAAAAATCGTCGCCATCTTTCAGGATCAGGGCCAGGTAAACTGTTACAACGATACCGCATACACGTCGGATCACCATGGCATCCTGCGCTCGCCCGCCTCTTCTGCCCCCGCTCCCGCTTCTCGAATGCGCTTTGGAGCCGCCCACAACCCGAGCGAAAAGAAATGTGCGCGCCAACCTGGCACATTCCGTAACGGCAATCGACAGATCGACGGCGGTACGGCACCGTCGACAACACTGTCGGGGGGTACCTATTTTGGTTTCAGAAGATTCTCGTGTTCTGTTGCTAGCCTGTCGAGTAACGCAGCACAGATAGCCTCTGTCAAGAGCCCACGGGCTCCTACGCCGTCTGCGGACGATTCTCACGGCGTAGTACCGGCGGCGGAAACTAGCGCTTCAAGCGTGGTTTCCTCCAGCCAGGTAATTTTTTTTCTTTTCTTTCTTTCCTTTTCGACGGTGAGAACGCGCGCTTTCAGCGACGTTCCCCTCGGTCATGGTCTGAGTTCGGCAACGGGAACCGCCCTTTCGGCGCCGTTTCCCTTAGCCGCGGAGTCGTTCAACGGTAGCCCCCCCAACTTTTCTTGAACGAAATCGCCGGTTTCAAAACCAGCTCTCGATTGTATCTCCTCAAATACGGTGTCCCTCGACACCCCGACGTCATCGATCGAAAGACCTTTGTACACAAGAAAACGTGTGGATAGTATGTTTTCGATAGTATCCTTCCTTGTGTCGAGCAGCCATGAAACGTTCGTTAAACAAAATCGCTGGTTTTGGGGGGGGCTATCGTAGAATCAGTCCGCGGCATAAACTCAGCAAGGGGGGTACGCGCTCCAAACGCCGCCCCCATCAACCATGGCACGGGAGCCTGCGTATTGCGCGCTCCCCCCCCAGGCACGCGCCGCGCAACAATATAGCTGCGGCGACGGCGCGTCGCCTTTTTACGCGTATGTGTTCATCCCCCCCTCTCCCTGACCAGGCGGTGGCGGTCGGTTTGGGGTGTGGGACGGTCGACCCTCGAAACACATTTGCTGACCACGAGGTGGCGGTCGATTTGAGGTGTGGGAAGGCCAACACTAAAACACCGAGATCTTTTTTCGAGGCTCGATCCGGTGTTTGCTCGCGATAACAGCGGACGCTCTGTCCTGTTTTCCATCAAGGAGGAGTCGACAAGATTAGCTACCTCGTCTCCCTTCTCCAAGAGACATAACGGAAGAGAGCCTCCTCGGGTGAAAATAATATTGCCTTGCCCGAGCCCCGCTCCAGAAGACGCCCACAGGGTTTACGGACCCTGCTTCGTCTTTTAACACGCTAAACCACGTGTTTCAGGCTACGTCTGCCCCAGTGGCACAGAAAGAAGATCCGACACTGCGCGACGGGCCAGTGGTGACTCCACGGCCTCCAGCCTGATCAGCTGGACGCTATTCCCGTAATTTTACGGAAGAATCGCGCCTCTCGTCAAGCAGAAACAGCTCAGAGCCCCTGCCCCTTCGGGTGCAGTTAGAGCAGTTTTCTTGCGATTATACGCTAAAGAGCGAAGAGGCCACGGCGCGAGAAACCGTGGGTTCAGACTCACGTCGTGCTCCCGAGGCCTGGTGTTCCTGAGGGGGACACTACAGGCCCAAAGAGCCGAGGACTGGTGTTCCCAGAGGGGGACATTACAGACCCAAATGCCCAACGAGGCTACCGACGGGTTGGCACCGTCGGTGTTGGACTCTTTTTCGGGTGTAATGAGGGCGGCTTCTTACGAGTTTCCGCCAGCGAGTGAGGAGGACCCGAGGCAAGAAACCCCAGGTTCGGACTCGCATGTTGCTCCCGAGGCCTGGTGCTCCCGCAAGGGGACATTACAGGCCCAAATAGCCGAGGACTGGTGTTCCCAGAAGGGGACATTGCTGACCCACAAATGTCCAACGAGGCTACCGACGGGTTGGCACCGTCGGTTTTTGTCCTTTTTCGGGCGCAGTTGGAGCGGATTCTCGCGCTTTTCCGCCAACGAACGATGAAAGACCCGAGGCGAGATACCACGGGTTCGGATTCGCGTCGTGCTCCCGAGGCCTGGTGTTCCCGGACGGGGACATTGCAGCCCCAAATTCCAACACGGCGTTTGACCCTTCTCTCGAATACTCCACAGACAAAATGGTGTTATTCTGGCAGTCCCAATCCTATTTTCCACCGTGGTGCCATTCGTCGTTTGCCGTGGACGACGTGCCATATTCTTGCGCGGGGCTAGACATGATGGCCGAAAAAACCAAGTTTTTGCAAGACCATCGAGCAGTGGGGCTCATTATGTCGTCGCCTCGTCCAAGCACACGCAAACGCATCGGTCGAGGCGTGCGCAACTTTGATTCCGCTGTTGGGGACAGGGAGAAGCAAAACGCCGTGTCACCTGGCACCTACGCCAAAATTTTCGCAGAACCCAGCCATGAAAAATCACCTTTTGAGCTCTGACAACAAGCTTCTGGTTGAATCCAGCCCTCTGAACCCAGTGTGGGGCATTGGTCTCCGGGCGGATGGTCCCAGGGCCAACAACCCATGCCAGGGGAGAGGAAAAACTTGCTCGGTGAGGCACTTTCTGCCGTTCGCGCAGCTATTTGCGACAATGAGACCGGGTCGGCGCACCCGGCCTCCCCTAGTCGGTTCCGCACCTGCACTGCGAGTGCAAGAACCAAGAAATCTCGTCCGCGCCGCAACCGGACCGTTCACACGGCCAGCGCTCGCAAAGCTTCCCCTTCGACGTTTCCGACCTATTTCTCGGGCGCGTTGGCCAATGAAAAGCCGTGAAGTTGTGGAGATAGCTTCTAGCGTCGGCCCTGACCTTGCGATGTCAGAACACTGCCCCTGTTTCGTCGAGGGTACTGTGACGCTGGACGACGTTTTGTTCACTATGAAAATCGCGTATATCAGTCGAGCAACGCTCGACTCGGAGAGGCACTGGACTCCTATAGATTTGGGGACCGGCAGCATTGCTTGGGTTCCCAAACGCCTCCGAGGATACTGAGGGGAACAAAGTTTCGCATATCCTCCGGCCACAATACATAGGAGAGCATTGGCAAAGTGGGGACCCTCAATGCACGAGTCTAGCGGTAGCTTGAGTTCGTCACCGCGTTCGATTGCACACTCGAGTACCGCAAAGGCAGCGCCAAGGGCATCGCCGATTTTTCCGGCCGTTTTCCAGAGCCGCTGCGGAGTACAACCGCAGTGGTTTGAAAAAAAAATTCAACCTCGTGGGGTTAACAAGCCCCAACCCCGTTGGAGGTAGCGGTATCTACCTCCTACGAACCCGCGGGCTGCGCGCTCCCTCCTCGCCGATCCCAGGAGTCGGTTCGGGTGGACTCGCGCCCCTCGCCAAAAGCACTGTCTTGGATGGGCTCGTGCCCCACACCGAAAGCACTGCTTTGTATGACTCGAACCCCTCGCCGAAAGCACTGTCTTGGGTGGGCTCGTGCCCCGCACTGAACATGCTGCCTTGGGTGGGCTCCCTCTCACCTCTACCGCGTTTCACGATTTTCGCACACACGAGCCACGTATAAGGATTGACGGCCTTTCTGCTTCCCCGGGGAGATTCGTCGCTCGTGTTTCTGCCTCCGTCGCCACTACCGAAGGCTGTACCGGCCGCGGGTCGATTTCATCTGCCGCCGACACTGTTTTCGCTTCGGTTTTTGCCATACCCATCGAGGGCGGCACGGGCTCCGCAGAAGCCCTGGCTGCAGCGACGCCCATCGCACAGCCGACTTATCTATCCCGGAGTTCTTTACAGGAGACGGCCCCCGCCGCGACCACCGGTTCGACTGTGTCCGTCCCCGCCATGCTTGGCACTCCAGCCCCTCCGTCGTCGACGACGTGCCGACTAACAGCGACAACAACAGGAAATGCACCCCCGCTGTAGATTATGGATTCGGGCTCGGCGGGGCCCCTCGGCCATCTTCCAGACGAGGTACAACCCCGCCGCGAGTCCCACGGCCGCGGCCGACCCCGTCGACTGCCGCGACCCCTGCTCTTGCCGACTCGTCGGTCCGCACGGTGCCACTACCGTCCGACCGCGACCACACAGAGCCTATACGGGAACTCCTCTCTTACGGCTCACGCCTTCTCCTGGTGACACGCCGACTGCATATACAAGGTCGGACGCCCTCGGCGACGCTGCTGAGTTGCGGTTCGCGGATTCCGTCGCGCGTTGTTCACATGCCGATTGGAAGCGCGAACAACACGCATAGCCGACGTGCCACGCCATGATACGTTACATCTCTATCGGCCGGCCGTCGGCCCTGCCACCCAACTTCTTGGCATGCTACCCCTCGGCCAAGCGTCCCTCCCTCTCAGACATCCAGGAGCTGGCGGGTAAGGGTCGACTACATACAACCGACGACGACATCGTCCTACTTGTCCGTAACACGACACTCCCGCCAACAAGCGCTGACAAACCGAACTTTGTGGGGCGAGCTGCTTGCTTGCTAAACGACGAGCCAGTTCGCATCTACGTTCCCCTGCTCATGCGCCCTTGGATCGTGCAAGCTTGTCACTCGACGGCCCCCTGCCACCTTGGCACCACGCGCACGTTGCCCATGCTGGAGCGTTTTTAGTGGTGGATTGGCATGAGTGTGTGCACCCGGTGGTGGCTTCGCCACTGCTTGAAGTGCCAAGCACGGAAAACCCCACCGCTGACTGTCCGCTGGCCCATCATCACAATGCCTCTGCCGGAAGGTCCAGGTATCGCCGTCAGTGTTGACTACTTCGGCCCCCTTCCGGTCACACCACGAGGCAACACCTACATCCTGCTGTTCACCGATCGCTTCAGTCGTCGGGCCGACATGTTCCCCGTCACTGCCGCTGAGTTCACCGCGGAAGGTACAGCCAATATCATGGTGAACCAATACATCCCCTTGTGGGGGTGCCCGCGCACCATACTCTTGGACAACGGACTACAGTTCTGCTCCAAACTTTCACAAGCTGTATATCAGCTGCTAGGTGTACACAAGCTTGCTACAAGCTCCTACCTTGCCAACTGTAACGGGGGCGTCAGGCGGGTAAATCTCACTAAGGCACAAATGCTGGCTATGGTCGTCAACGAGCGACAAGACGACTGGGACTTGCATCTGCCCCACGTCGAATTCGCTTACAACAACTCTGTCAGCGCGGCGACGGGTTTGGCGCCCAACGAGGTCCACATGGGCAGACTCCCACGGCTCCCCCCGACGATTTTCGACCGCAAAGGTGTCGTGGGACACCAGAGTCTGGCCCGTGACCACCTGGCCTATTGCGACTTGGCCACCGACCGGGCAAAAGCGCGCGAACGACATTGTCCGCCTACACCACGCCCTCACCGTTTCCCGTGTTAACCGCAGAAACTCCGCCCTCGCCAACGCGCTGCGTCCAGCACCTACCTTCACTGTGGGTGTTTGGGCATGGGTATACAATTCTGCCTCTACCATCCGCTAGGGTGTGAAGGCGAATACCGACGCCAAGGTACTCAAGGCCAAACTCGCGCTTAACTGCCTCTACCATCCGCCAGGGTGTGAAGGCGAATACCGACGCCAAGGTACTCAAGGCCAAAGTCGCGCTTAACTGGACGGGCCCATACAAGGTCTTGGCCGTCGGTCCCTGCTCCGCCGCCGAGACCCCGGACGGCTCGCCGCTCGGGAGCAACCTCCTTTATTTGGATCTCCCTTCCGACCTGACTGGTTCGGACGCTCGTCGGCGTGTGGCCATCGAGCGCTGCAAACCCTGTGCCAAGCCCCACGACAGCGGGGACATGTCCAAATACCTACCGGCGGGGCTGACACAGTATGTGCTCAACAAATTCTCCAAGAAGTCCCCGCCGTACCACGTCACTCAAGACGACGTTTCGACTCCCCTCCAACGGCTGGAGGTGGAGCAGATTACTGGTCATCAGTCGGTACGGGGGCGAGGTGGCGTCATCGCGGTGCTATACATGACGCATTGGGCGGGACTCTCCGAACCGTCCTGGGAGCGGGAAATGGACCTCCACCTCTCCCGCCCCCACATCTTGCGTTATTGGGCCGGAACCCCGGACCAGCACCGCCAAACCAACCACCTTTACCGCCGATTGTGGATCGGGGCGGCACAACGTGAGCTCTCCCGCAACAACGGGGAACGTTTCCTAGCGCCGGGCTACGCCTGTGTTCCCCGCACCGATTGGCTCCGTCGCTACCACGACACAGTACTCCCTAAGGGAGCCCACTTTTGGTACAAGGAAGACGATGGTTTATGGTGGCTAGGAAAAATCGGCGCGAGCACTACCGAGGACAAGGTATACCTGGTCCGCTTTCTGGACGACCCGGGACCGATTAAACTCCCTCTTCCCCCGGCGCGCTACACGACTTCAACGGGAGCCGTACGAGGCTCTTGGTGCTTGCAAGCTCACATCGCCAGTGCGTTTCCTCGGGGAATCCAACGTAACGTAGACGAATCTCGAGGCGCGGCCGTGGCCAGTTGACTTCCAAGCCACCACCGCTTCTCGATAGTTCTTCATTTTTTTGAGATATGAGTTTTGCGTCTTTGTCTTTGGGTCGTTCGTAGTGTCCTGAGGGTCTTCATCGAGTTTTGGGGTGGTTGTTTCCATTTTTTTTTCTGTCCTGCCGAACCCCCTGCTCAGTGCCGGGTCAGGGTACGGGTAAAACGCCGCTATCTGAGGCGCAGGGCTGTCGCCGTTTTGTCGTTGTTCAATTTCGCCCTGCCGACGCCCTCCTCAGCCCAGAGCCGGGGGGTCGACCAGTGTACGGGTCTGTGTGTCTTCTTGTAGGGAAATTGACAAAATCGGGTACACCCGGGTGGTTTCTGAACAAAATCGGGTACCTCTTTTTCCGCGACGGGGCGCGCTTACGTACGCCTGCAAAACGCCTCCAAATCGCCTTCTGGCGCCTGAACTCACTGCGCCTTGTGTACGCGCAGCACCCCAAACCGTTTTTTCGGCGTTCGAACCCTCAAAACGGCGCCAATGACGGCCCCCAAAAAGTGCTCTCGACGGACAACCCGATTTTGTTCAGGAACACACCGGGTATACCCCGCCCTGTGCTTCGATTTCATCAACTACCCGATTTTGGCCATAGTGCACCCGTTTTGTTCACTTGCAAAACCCGCGGAGACACGGAAACGGACGACATCTCCCCGCAACCCAGCTGTGGAAGATCCCGCACACAACTAGCAACTTGCCGACTGTCATGCGACCACAGCAGCACTGCTAACTTCCCGGCCCACAATGATCCCGCCCCGATGCAACCGCACTGCGAAGAATGGTGGCATGGCGGTGAGCGCGGACACCCAACCAAGATCCGGCACTAGGACGAAAAGACAAGACCATATTGTTGTTCGTTGTTCCCTTGTTGTTTTCTCACATTAACTCTTGTCAAAAATCTAGAGCCCGTGGTCACACAAAGGTGCTGGAGCCCTAGGAAGATCCGAAAAACCAAGTGAAATCAAAATTCGTCAGGGAAATACTACGCTTTCCCGCCTAAAAAGGCATGATACGGAAGAAGGCGCACAAACAAGTGAAGAGGTCAAATGTTCAAACTAAACTCACATGGCCGCGGGTATCCACTCAACTACAGCATAGAGTTCCCCTGTCCCCACAACTAACCAACTCGAATATGTAGAGACAGTTTCATACTGTGATGCGAACACATACTACTACTGTACTGCGAGCACATACTGTGCTGCGAACACGTACTGGACTGCTAACACATACTGCGAACGCATACACACACGCAACAGCTGTACTACGAAGTACAAGTAGTTTTGTTGAGTTATACGAAGTACTTCGAAGCACCCCACCGCAATACATGCTCCGGGGAAGGGAGGATACATACGTTATTTTTTGGGAAAAACACGAAGTTCTCCGAAAACAGGCACCCTCAAGCTTGTCTGACGCGTGTTGTTGTGAGGACCAAATCACCAACAGTGTACCGTCTCTACATATACGAGTTGATTAGTTGTGGGGACAGGGGAACTCTATGCTGTAGTTGAGTGGATACCCGCGGCCATGTGAGTTTAGTTTGAACATTTGACCTTTTCACTTGTTTGTGCGCCTTCTTCCGTATCATGCCTTTTTAGGCGGGAAAGCGTAGTATTTCCCTGACGAATTTTGATTTCACTTGGTTTTTCGGATCTTCCTAGGGCTCCAGCACCTTTGTGTGACCACGGGCTCTAGATTTTTGACAAGAGTTAATGTGAGAAAACAACAAGGGAACAACAAACAACAATATGGTCTTGTCTTTTCGTCCTAGCGCCGGATCTTGGTTGGGTGTCCGCGCTCACCGCCATGCCACCATTCTTCGCAGTGCGGTTGCATCGGGGCGGGATCATTGTGGGCCGGGAAGTTAGCAGTGCTGCTGTGGTCGCATGACAGTCGGCAAGTTGCTAGTTGTGTGCGGGATCTTCCACAGCTGGGTTGCGAGGAGATGTCGTCCGTTTCCGTGTCTCCGCGGGTTTTGCAAGTGAACAAAACGGGTGCACTATGGCCAAAATCGGGTAGTTGATGAAATCGAAGCACAGGGCGGGGTATACCCGGTGTGTTCCTGAACAAAATCGGGTTGTCCGTCGAGAGCACTTTTTGGGGGCCGTCATTGGCGCCGTTTTGAGGGTTCGAACGCCGAAAAAACGGTTTGGGGTGCTGCGCGTACACAAGGCGCAGTGAGTTCAGGCGCCAGAAGGCGATTTGGAGGCGTTTTGCAGGCGTACGTAAGCGCGCCCCGTCGCGGAAAAAAAGGTACCCGATTTTGTTCAGAAACCACCAGGGTGTACCCGATTTTGTCAATTTCCCTTTCTATTATGTTTTGTGTGTTGTATTTGTTCTGCTTTTTTTTTTTTTTTTTCGTCTAAACACTTCCTCCCCTAGCGGGGCTGTAGGTGTTGACACCTTCCATCCCGGGTATTCGTCGTTTCCTCGTCTAACCCCCCGCCTTGCCGATGGCCCGCGGGAGGTTTTTCGCATGACTTCTCCCTTGTATTAGCGCCTGTGTCCCCCTCTATATCGACGAGGGCTCGCCTCACCATAGTACCTTTTCTGTGGTTGGTTTACCGTAGAGCCTTTCCTGCCCCCCCCCGCCACACCGGCGGCATGCGGCGGGTTCTAGAGCCTTTTTTGCCCCCCCGCCACGCCGGCGGCATGCGGCAAGTTTTTGATGGGTGACTATTGCCTTGCTGTAGGGTCTGCTTTTCTTTCTACTGCTTTTCTTCGCGTGTTCCTTGCTCCATAGCCAGACGGTTAGAGGTGTGGGAGTGGGTTTTGAGGAGCCGCATCTTCGACTCATGGTCTAGTTCGTAGAACCGGAGTTTCCCCGAATCTCCCATATTTCTGCATATGCGACTCATCAGGGTGGGCTAGTGTTGAGATACGGCCTCGAAAGGCCTGAGAGTATCCGAATTTGAGATCATTTGGATGGGTTTCGTATGATAAGGTTGGCGGTTTATATTCGGGGAAGTTAGGATTTAGATCGGAGGCACGCGCCTCCGATCTCTGAAGCTATCCCGGGCTCTGGTGGAAACGAATAAAGCTACATCTCTACGAAGGAACGAAAGTGAGTACTCTCCGAGGACCTGCTCAATTGGCAGACCTGCAGGGGGCACTCTGTGTCCCCCACCTATAATTTCACAGCAGACACACATATCCTGCCGGAGAAAAAACAGAGAAGAAGCGCTACGCCAACCTCCCGAACGAGCAAAGCCACCCCCGCACCTATCTTAGACAACGCCGACGCAACGAGAGATCGCCCTCCTCTTCTACGTTTTCCTCCTCGCCCGCAACCACGCAGACCAATCAATGCGACAGCCTTCACGTAACAAACAAAGCAATCTTCTTCCAAAACCTCGCCGGCTGACATGGCCCCATGTCGACGTTTGATGCAAACCGACTTTGCATCCTGTCGACTTCGAACCTCCTTTGCCACGGGGACAGCAGTGCAGTCTCTTCATTAATGCCAAGGCCTCTTTCGTTTCGCCTAGAGGCGACGCAGGTTCTCAGTAATACTATTTTCGGTATTTTTGTTTGATAGACGCTAACTTTTACTTGACGGCGCATTTAACATAGTAATAGTGTGTTTCGCCTATCCTTGCCTTCTTTGTTGTATAATATTACGTTTTTTTTTCTGTCAAATCATGACTTTCATAATCCCATGTTCGTATTAAACTCTTGGCATTACTTTAAAGCTCAATGCATGCCAAATCGGACAGCTACACCTTAAGATGTCGAAGTGCTGCCCTGCCCTACCCGAAGCATGGGCGCCGGCGAATGCCGGCGCCCATGCGGAGCCGTTGTAAATATATAAAATAGATACCTCGTATGATGTTAGATCTAGCTCAAAATTCCCTACCTAAAGTAAAAATACCAACACTTAGGTTAAACCATTAGACTATACCTGGTAGTGGACATAAAATAGGACCCCTGCCAATAAAAACTCACCCATATAGTAGACTGTACTGTAAGTACCAACAACGCAGCTTGCAAAGATGAGTATTGATGAGTATTGACCTGAAATTCGTCGAACTCACGACTGACGTCCTTAAATTTATTTTTTATCAAATAGGTGGCGTAGACGATGAGTACGTCCTTCGGGGAGGTCTATTTACTTAGACTAGACTACTACTGCTGTGTGAGTAGCTTAAACCATGTTTGTATTATGTATGTGACGTGCGATTTTATCAATCAACCGTCGTCGAGGACGGACAGAGCGCACACAGCAGTACGGGTATCAGCAGGCTGCGCGCGAGTCGTCCAGGGCTTACCCTCTCCACTCTTAACGTTTCGGTCCGGTCAGATCCTCTACCCTCAGCAGCCTGTTGTTTGGCTTCTTCGTGTGGCTGGTGATGCTGCTTGCTGTATGTAATCGTATCGTTCTAATTTTTTCAACAAGCTGAAACAGAAATAAATTCGAAAGATCGTGGCCCTTTTCGGCTGGCTGTGCGAGCACCGTTCCGCAGATAGGTGACTAGCGCCTGAAGTTGCTGTCGTTGTTGATGTTGATGCCGATGTTGCGCCTCTTCTGAGGGGAAGAAGGTATCGACAAAAGGACGATATACGCATGCTACGGTGGTAGTATAGAGGTACAAGTACTACTTCTTGGCTTACACGCTTTTTCTGAATACGGAGGAGCTCCGAACTGCGAACTTCGTCTATCTGCCCTTTATGTTGTTACGGTTTTGGACTGGAACATCGCTGAGGGTCTGTGGTCTTACTTCGTACCAGCATATCACTAGCCAGCCACAAGTGGTGGTGAAGTGTACGAGAAGCCTTTTTTTGTTTTTCTGCACTCGGCAAGTGCTCGTCAAGGTTTTATATTTTTTATGCTCTTACTTCGAAAATTGCAATTCCTTTCTTTTTTATGCACCTACTACTTGCTGTAGTAGTCCAGACATAGCATGAACTATCCTGTATACATTCCCTTATCTTCGGGCAGAGTTGCTGTGTTTTCTTCGGATGATGTATCATCAGTTTGTATCATGCCGTCATTTTTCCGGGAGTACTTGCGAGCAAGCACGTTGTGTTATTTTTGGCGAAGCTCTATAAATTTGGAGCATTCATCTCCTATAGGACCTGCACCGTCTGGCTTGCTCGCGTCTGCTCTCAGCAAGACCTACTAAGGCTGGGTTGCTCGCGAGGCAATCATCAGGTTCAGTGTGAGCAGAATCATACCACTATTATTAGCAGTTGGTGGTAATGAGGCGCCGCGGCCTCAATACCAGTGGTAGTAATATCTGGGATGCATACTATTATATGGAGTTCCTTTTGTAATTGTAGCGCCAGGGAGCAACCCTCTTGAGGAAATGGGTAAGATCGAAGATATTGCCGTAGAAATGCGTACAGCAGGAATGACCCTTGACGACCACATGATGCACACAACTTTCATTGACGCTCCGCTTGACGAATACGAGGTGGGAGCAAGGAACCATGCATATCGTGACAGTATCGGCCGCGATGGCATCATCAAGGCTGTAGGAGAGCGGCATCACCGACTTTCTGGAAGCAGGAGGAAGGGGTCCAATGCTGGCCATACCGGCAATGCTATGTTCGGCGGCGGCGGCGGTGGTGGCCGCAGAGAAGTACCCGATGGCGGTGCCCACGGGAAAGGTGGAGGCCGCGGTAAAGGAAAAGGTGGACGTCGGGGACAACAAGGACGCTGTTGTAAAGGCACAAACGAGGACGGTGGTGGCTCGGCCGCGGCGGCCGGCGGCGATGGCAGCAGCGCCAAAGCCGCCGAAGATGGTACCTCCGAGGCGAAATACCTCAGGTGCGGCAAGAAGGGCCATTGGAGGGTCGACTGTACGGAGGCGCTATGCAGCCGATGCCACGGACAGCGGCACGCTGCTGATGCCAGCCCCACGTCGAAAGAAGAAGCTGTGCTGGCGGCATTGGACGACGACGATGATGATGATACGATCGAGGCTTCAGCTTTCAAGGCCGGACTGGCAGGTGAGTGCAGTGATGTTTTGGGCAGAAAGGGGGACGGAGAGTCGAATTGGCAGGTAGGGGATAAGGCCTGGCTTTGCAATAGTGGAGCGTCTATTCACATGACACCTTTAGGAGACTGGATGATCAACTAAAAAGAGTGCCATTAAAAACTACGCATTGCTTCCGGCTCACCCCGCACGATCGAAGGGTATGGCAATATAGTCTACAACTTTGTCTTTCGGTCCGAAACCGGTCGAGTAATGCTGACGAATGTTGCGCACGTGCCAGACTTCCGTTGCCATATATTTTCCCTACCCGCTCTCGTAAACAACAGTCACACTTTTGAAGGGCCTCTCGCGGGGATTGTCGTCAAGCTCAAGTTTGCACGTTCGATCGTGTTTCCGTTGACCGGGAACCTGTACAGTCTTTACGGCTACTGGGTTGACTGCAGCACCAAGGAAGATTCCTGTGCTATACTCACCCCGGAAAACTGCCCAACAAGAACGTGGTTAATATAAACGACTACCACTGTGCGGCCGGACACTCCCACGAGGCACTGCTCCGCAAGACCGCAGAGCAGCAAGGGATCGTCCTCGACGGAGACCTGCTGGGGTGCTAAGGGTGCTCCATGGCGAAGGGTCTCCGCCGAGGTATCAAACAGTCCACACACACTCGAGCAGACAAGACGCTCGGGAGGGATTTTGTGGATTTGAGTGAGCCTAAGGTGGTAGAGTCTCAAGGCAGAAAGCGGCCAACACTCATAGTGCACGAGGATTTTTCACCGTACACAAGGGTGTATTTCATGCGTCACAAATCGGACGCCGCGGAAATGTTCGGGCAGTTGCTCGCGGATACTCATGACCCAGGCTACGGTAGGGGGGTCCCTTTTTGGGCCTTGAATTTCAGTGGCTAGGGGTTACTCGCGCGAGTAACCCCTTTGCTATTTTGCTATCTTACATTTTCTTCATGTTTTGTATTGACGAAATCGATCCGCAATGCAAAGGTATTCTAAGCTGCTCCAAAACAACTACCTAAACCATTTTCATCCGTGAGGTACAGAGTCACTCGTGCGACTGGCTGAAACACACCAGTGAAAACGGGAGTACCCCCCCTACCGTAGCCTTGGTCTCATGCAGACGGTGGCCATTTACGGGTGGTGATCGTCCGATCCGACGGGAGCGGTGAATTTCGCGGCGGAACGTTTGGTGACCTATGTAGAACGCGATGCCTCACACAGGCATTCACTACCGTCAACAGCTCTCAATTCAATGGCGTAGCCGAGCGCGCGCTAGGTTTGATTGAGACAGCCGCAATCGCGGGTCGAATTCAGGCTCGTGAACCTTTTCCCGGAGCGCAATTGCCGGCAACGGAATCGTTGTGGGCCGAGGCGTCGAACTGGGCGTGCGATGCCTTGAACCGCCCAGCAATGTCCGCTAACCCATCAAACCAGTCGCCGTAAGAGATGTGGTACGATTAAACTCCCCCGGTAGAGCTTATACCTTTCCTCAAGCCTGGCTGCTGCAAGGTGAATAGGGAAAACAAGTCCCAGGCGAACGCGCAGGTGTGGGTTTTCCTGGGCCCTGCTCCGGACTACTTTCGAGACGCCGTACGTGTGCTGACCAAACACCGTGCCCTGCTTATCACGCGTCCTGTCACGTGGCAACGGGTGTCGCTTGCACCACCTGTACCGGCCCAGACGACATGTCTCAGGAAGAAGGGGGGGTCCGAGGCCGACGACGAAGGCACGTCAAGCCGGGGTGTGTGGGGGGTGATGAACGAGCCGGACGAAGGCCTGAATCGCTTGACGGGCCTCGACGTGGCGTGGGGAATTGATCTGAACATGCTCTTGCGGGAGCGTGCACAAGAAACTCTGCCGCCGGCGATGCTGGCGACGGAACAGCCGAGATGATGGGCTCCGTCTTAAAGGGGAGCGGTGGACGCCTCCTCAAGCCCGGCAGCGAGGGCCGAAACAGTCGAGACGATGGACTCTTCTCAAGGGGGCGCGGTGAACGCCTCCTCGGTGTCGGCACAGGGAGGTTCGAAAGCGACTCGGGCGCATGAGCAGCCTCCAGCACCGACCAAGAGAACGACGATGATCCCCCCGCGGTCCTGTTGAGGAGGGCAGCTCACGAGCTCAGTAGCTGTGGACGGCTACCATCAACTGTAAGGGGCCGGACCCAGAGTCAGAGCCAACGTCTGGATGATGGAATTGCTCAACGTCAGCGTGCGATCGAGGAGGCAATGTCTGCGGCGGTGCAGAAATGGACGGAGTTTGGGAGTATACTGGAGAGTGCATCTTAGACGACGGAGGACGCAATGACCATGATGGCTGGAGGACCTTCTGTGAAACAAAACAGAGGGTGAGTTACTCGTCTGCATGCCGAGTGGCTTCTTAAAAGATTGACAAACGCCCCTGTAGTCCGTAGCAGATGTAAAGCGTTCAAAACACAAAGCGGCGTGGCATGAAGCCATGAAGAGTGAATTGGACGGCCACAAAATGACTGGGACATACGAAGCCGCGACACAGCCGCGAGGGCGCAAACCTGCCGGTGCGAATGGGTATCCTCCTATACGACTCACAAAAATAGTATGGTAGTGAAGACGAAGCAAGACGTTTGGGTCAGGGATTAAACCAGGTGCAAGACGTAGATTACTTCCGAATGTTTGCATCAACCCCATCGTCAGCGTCGATTGAAATTCTGGCGGCCGTTGCAAATGAACACGGTCTGAAGATTTATCTTTTAGACGCTGCACAAGCTTTTGTTTGCGCGCAATTCGACGCTGAGATATACATGAAACTACCTGACTAATGTGGTGACATGTCAGCAAATATTGATCGCCTCAACGGGACACTACATGGTCTAAAGCAGAGCGGACGGCAGTGGACCGGACTACTGGTAGAGACCGTGGTAGAATACGGTATGGCACAGCGTACGATTGATCCTTGTATTTTCCGCACATTTGTGGATGGCAAGGTAGAAATGACCGTTCATAGAGATGACATAGTGATTGGAGGATCGGGCGAGGCATGCAGCGACTTCCGTTCCGCGTAAAAAACTAAGTTTCCAACGAAAAACCTCGACGAATTCACTTGTATACTGGTTGCGCTTTCAAGCGTAGCTGGGAATTGGGCACGGGCACGTTGGAGATCACACAGAAGGCTTCCGTTGAAAACATGCCGAAGGGGTTTGGTGCGAACTCATCCTCTAACATCCCCGCAACCCCTGGCGTTGAACTAGGTCTAAGCGAGGAGGGCAAACCAAAGGGAGATTGGCCGTACAGGGAGGCTGTGGGCAGTCTGATGTGGCTGTCGATCATGACGCGTTCAGACATCTCGAACACGGTGCGTACTGTGGCGCGCCATTCTCTCAACCCCACCGGCAGGCACTGGAAAGCAGTTCTGAAGATCATGGCAAACTTCCACCGGACAAGGGGCATGGGGTTGACTTTTGTAAGGGGTTCGGCATTGGATCTCACTGCATATAGTGATGCCGACTACGCCAACAAATCTAATGGCAGGCGCTCGGTGTCGGGGACGGTAATTGCCTTGGAGGGTGCTGCCGTCGTTGGGCAAGTAGCCCGCAGAGGTGCATTACGTTTTTTACAGCGGAAGCAGAATAGGTAGCGCTGGGTGAAGGGGTCAAGGAGGCTTTGTTTACGGGCGCAGTATTATTGTGTATTTGTCCAGAGCTAAGGCCGTTGTTTATGGTACCCCGATCCAGGCCACAGATGTTCCTGGCATTCCTTTTGCCGGCTAAAGATAAAGATGCCATCGTAATATTTCCAAACAGTGTGTTTGTTAAAAGCGAGATGCAGGAGCTAACAGCAATGGTCAATATATTCGTTGGCATTTTCAAAAGGGTTGTTGCACGATTTCGAAAAGCCGACACACAAAAACGCGCCGCAGCGCCACAACATGCTACAGACCATGACGCTAGAGGTGCGGGAGGGTCAAGCGACAGCTGCTCGGCAAATGGCCAAGGGGGTTGCCGCATATTCGCGAATTACTGCTATTGTGTGCGTGTGTGCGCGCGGGGGAAAAACTGCGGCTTAACCTCGATAAACATCTGGAGAAGAAATAACTCGTCCCGATCTTAGCCTGAGATCGGGACGAAGCACCCCTTTTCGTTGCATTTTCCGATGTTGGAAATTGTCAAAACCAACATTCGTCTCCACATGCGGTGTACACAGATCCTACTGTAGACGAATCTTGAAGAGATCAAGATCTATGGCCTACATCGGGGTGCCATAAACAGTGGCCTAAGTGAATCGTGTGTCTGAGGTTTCGAAGATAATCAGCGGGCCATAGCTCTGGCTGGGAACTCTCATAGTTTAGCGTGGAGGACGCACATCGACGTGCATTTCCATTTCGTCCGAGAGTTACTTGGTGCCAAGGAGATTAATATTCAATTCGTAACTTCGGAAGAGCAGCACGCGGGTATTTTAGGGAAGTCCCTTGCTGCGACCCCTTTTAGATTTCACGGTGAGTTTTTGTTGAACTCACCGTTGGAGGATGAGTAAGGGGTGTGATAATTATTTGACGGGTACCATGTTTGAGTCAAGTGAGGAAAAGTTCGTCAGGCCGCTACCCCATGCTACTGTGAGGAGCATGGGTGAGTAGGGCGCTACTTGGGCATTTTAGTTTCTGGCCATGGTCATCGTTTGAATGCAGCCATTGTTCCAATCACAATGGTTTTGGATGATGTATGACATACAGACAGGGGGTTTTGACCCGGTGGCCGGGTTTCCTCCTGCAAGACTGTCGCTGGCTGTTCTTAGGTCCTAGCTTGTTGTTTTGGGTGCCAATTCGGTCTCGTCACTGCTGTGAACAGCCAAGGATGGTGTTAGTTCGGATCGTCACAGCACGACGGTTTCATGAGTTGTAGAGGGTTCGTATGTATTTGTAGGCGTTTGTAGGCAAGGTTTCTCTTGAGAGGAGAGCCCTGGCACTCCACTCTCTGCTCCTTCTCTCCCCTCTGTCCTCTATCACAACGAAGATATCAAACCTCGTGAGACCGCGTGGCGGTCAGGGCATCCGAACTCTGCTAACACCGATTCCTGTTCTGTTCGCGAAATAAGGTAACGTTTGTCTCTTCTCACACGAAGCGTGCTGGTTTGTGCTGTGGTGTGAAAAGTTTCGCAGTACCGATGTCTGTTCGGTTCGCGAAATAAGGTAGCCTTCGTCCCTGCTCACGCAATGCCCGCTGTTCAGTGTTGTGGTGTGAGAGTTCCGCACCACCGATGTCTGTTCGGTCCGCGAAATAAGGCAACCGTCGTCTCTGCTCACTCAAAGCCTGCTGTTCAGTGCTGTGGTGTGAGAGTTCCGCACTACTGATTTCTGTTCGGTTCGGGAATTGCAGTAGCCTTCGTCTCTGCTCACACAACGCCCGCTGTTCAGTGCTGTGGTGTGAGAGCTTCGCACCACCGATGCCTGTTCGATTCGCGACACGAGGCAAACTTCGTCTGTGCTCACACAAAGCCAACTGTGTCATGTTTCGTGATGTGAGAGTTCCGCACTACCGATGTCTGTTTGGATCGACAAATGAGGTAACCTTTGTTTCTGCTCACGCAAGCCTGCTGTTCTGTGCTGTGGTGAGAGCGTTCCGCACTACCGACGTATGTTGGTTCTGCGAAATGAGGTAACCTTCGTCTCTGCTCACACAAATCGTGCTTGTTTGAACCTCCGTGCTATAAGCTGAGCGGAAATTGGATTTCTGGGTTGATCTGACCTGCTGTTCCGACGCAAGCAAGGTAACCCTCGTCTCTGCCTCCAATAAGCCTGCTGTTCTGTGCTGCGATATTAGAATTACGCACCACCGATTTCTGTTCGGTCTGGGAAAATATAGTAACCTTCGCCTCTGCTCACAGGGAGCCTGTGCTGGGGTGTGAGAGTTTCGCACCACCGATGTCTGTTTAGTCCGCTAAATACGGCAACATTTGTCTCTGCTCACACAGAGCCTGCTATACCGTGTTGTGGTGGGAAGAGTTTCGCACCACCGATGTCTGCTCTGCCTGCGAAATACGTTAACTTTCGTCTCCGCTCACACAAAGCCTGCTATTCTGTGCTGTGGTGCGAGAGTTTGGCACCACCGATGTCTGTTCGGCCTGCAATATAAGGTAACCTTTGTCTATGCTCGCACAAAGCCAGTAGGTTGGTGCCGTCGTGCGAGAGGTTCGCAACACCGATGTCTGTTCGGTCTGCGAACCGCTGCTATGCGTTTTTCTTCCTGCCACCATGGAAGTTTGACTACTTCAAACGCTCCGCTGCGTCCTGGATTGTTTTTGCCTCGCGGAAAATGATTCTTACCGTGAAACACGGCCGGCGACAACAACCCTGGACTCGTGCTACGATAGAGGTAGCACTTTTCGTCTGAAATAGCATTTTAATGACGGGGTTCCTTAACCCCAAATCGTCTGAAAATTGTTATGTTTTGTCCATGATTCTCGTTGCATACCTAGACTCTGGGAAGTATTATCCGGCAGCAATTTTGTTTTCCCCAAATCAGTTTTTGGGAGAGGTGTTAAGCTCCGAAAGTGAAAAGGCCTCAGAAAAAGAGTGGTGCACCTCTATCGTAGCACGCCTTCCGGGTGCGGGTGCATTGCGCAGTCCCACAGACCTTTCGGCGTCTGCGCAGGGGCTACTATCTTCTCTCGCCCCTGTCCCCCCCTTCTTCGGCCTTTCCTGACGGCAGACGGCAGAACCCGTGCTGTCAGCGAGAGTCGATCAATTCTAATGGGCACGCTACTTGACTCCTTGTAATCCTACAGTGCTACGCGCTCTCGCCCCCCTGTGCCCCAGGCGACCGTCTCTGGCAAGCGCGACAGCTCTTCCATCACTGCTCTCGGGCTATCATATTTTTCCGTCTCTCGGAAGGATCAACGAAATTCGCCTATGATATGAGAATCTCTTGCACGCCTCCACAAACACTAGTTTTCTACGTAACGTTACACAACTAAGATCCTGAATCACTAGGCAGGCGCTTCTCTCCCATCCCCACTACGGCGCGTGCGTTCGGTTTTATCACGTGGATATTCCAGACAACGTTTTCTTCGTTCACTCGCATCTGATGATGCCTACCTACGATGCTAGCTGCTTGGCGTCCTCAGCAGTTCATTTATTTGTTTTGCTACCTAAACGCAAAGACCCAACCAGGTGGGATTCAAGCCCTACAACCAACTCTCTAAGCTTTCGAGATTAAGTAGTAGAGCACCGGGGTAACCGGCTGAGGGGCTATCACGATCGTCATAGTTGCCGTGGTATTGATAGCTTATCCACCTTTGCGGGCTATCGATAGGTGTGCGTGTGTTCCTCGCACTATACTATTTTTTCGAAGATAGTGATATGGGTCGTCTGTCCCAGTCAGCGAACGAATCCCGAACGGTTCGCGAACCCACCGCACGAGGTTCTGAGAAAACACTGCGGTTCTTGGAGCGGTAAGAAGTAGGAAACAGCAGCCCATTATCGTGATATATGTTTAGTAGCGACTACAACTGTACAGCAGTATACCTATTCAATGCTCAGCAGCATAGAGTACCGACAATATTGCAGAAACATCGTGGTCAACGTTATGCAGTCGGTCTACCTAAGCGGTGGTACGTACAAGCAATGCGGTGTGGTTAGATACGAGCAAGAATGCAGCTCAATAACATACGTTAAGCAACATCCAGGGAATGTTATTTCAGGTTGACTGTCAGGACGTTGACGTAACTAAGTTCCCACGAGCAAGCCTCAGGAAACGTTGTTGTAGGTAGGTCAGGCAACCACCCATAGAGTACATCTGTCCGTAACATGGGTATTAGGCCGTCCAAATCAGATGATGGTTAGGCCCACTTCGGTCACTTTCCTGTGTCCTCTCCTGTTTTCTACGCCTGGGTTTTACCTTCTCCTTACCCACAAGCGGCATTTTCCAAAATGAAACATATTTGAGTTCCAAGTGCCAGCAAAGACATTTGACCACTACCAGCGTAAGCCTGTGCTACCACTTGCCAAAGGTATCTCAACCGAATATCGAACAGGTTATGAGCCTCGACATACGCGACGCGCACAACAAGTCCGTTGGGAAGACGTCCCCGACAATCTATTCTTGCTAGAATTTTACTACGAGGAGGACAGCTGCTTCATCATCAAAGAGCGGCGAGGTTTCAAGGAAGCTTTACGTACAACAGCAAGAGGTTATTAAATCGAGAACAGCAGTAATTAGTCAAAACGCGGCATGGCAACAGACTGATACTTTACTATTGCTGATATAACTATACTGTGTTCTAGGAAGAGCTCGTGTACCGCGCGTATATACGAGACAGCGTCTGCATAGCGCGCTGAGCCACCAGTGACTGATTCATAGCGTGAGAGTAGTTTCGTTCGAAGTTCCGCTTTTTTCGGGTTGAGAATTGCAAAGATACACTCTCGGGACGATAGTTGGACTCAAGTGTTACGCCGGTAAATCAAGCCCACAAAGTCGTGGCTGAAGCTCATACCTACCGCAATAGGAAAGCATGGAAGCGCATATCGTAAAGCTACGGTGTCAAAGCCCACTGTACATTAAAGCACTACGGTGGCTGAATGCGCGCACGATGTGAACCGCGGCGAAGATAACAATACAATCCCGCGCAAGTTGGTGCATGCTCTACCAAATGCGGCGTTCGTCAAACAAGTCCACAAAGCTGTGGCTGAAGATCTCCCAAGAGCGACCGTAAAGTTACGATGTCTCAGACCCGCAAGGGTGGCAGAAAGCTCGCACCAGCTGCGGCTAAGACCAAGCGCAAAGTTGTTCTCGCTCGTACCGGGTACGCTCGCTCTAACTGGTACCACGAATACATTTCCTTGACTAATCATACATTTTGTTAGGTTGCGGTTCGAAATTACAGCAGTACACAGTACCACATAGGTGCGGCGCAATAAAAAAAAAACTCTTATTACAATGAAAGAAAGAAGCACGAAGAAATTGCGACAATAGCAAAAAGCATCCCGCGGTTTGAGGGGAACGATAAGCGCGGCTATCACGACTGGAAATCAAAGGTAAAGGTACACCTCAACATGTCAACTCCAGCCATCTACGACGTTATAATGGACAGGAAATGCCCAATCAAACACTTGGCGCCAACTTGGCCAATTGGCGGTGGCGGTGGAACAATGCCAACTCAGTACTCTTATTACCTACGAATGAGGAAGTCTCTGCAGTTTACGACGTCATGAGGGCAAGACCCCGGAAGATGATCTCGGAAACGGACACGAGACCTGGAAGGCGCTCGAGGAGAATACAACCCGGCCAGCAACGAGACTCGTCAGGAGCTCTACGAAGAACTGGGACGGGCGATTTACTAACATGGACGCGTGTGGAGTTTCGTCGGTTCGTGTCGCCGTTTTCGTCGCTTCAGGGATAACGACTTCGGACTGGAGGACATTACATCAACGATGAGTAACATGTACGCAGTCTTTCTCCCACGTTCTTTAAGCACGCCATCGATTTCAGGGTGCGGGGTCGCCATGCAAGCCCAGGACAACCTCAGTGATCAGTTTGGACCTCGCAAGGCGGACTGTCTCAAGTACAACCCCAACTTCAAGAAGGCTAGGAAGGAAGGGTATTCTAAATGGTCCTCTCTGCACAGAACGTTTAATCATTCCGACGACTAGTGCAGAGCAAGAGTGCATTAGTATCATACTCAACAGCACTAACAACTAGGTGGAGTAGGATCCAAATTTTGCTAGGTACATAGGTCAACGCTTTACGCATAAAGACGGACAGCAACGGGATGCACTTCGTCGAGGGAATGTCGGACTGCGACGTCTGCGCAATTGGGAAAGGTACCCAACGAGCTCACCGAACAAAGCCAACTTCAACACAAGCAGTACGTTCGGGCTGGTCTACACCGATTTGATAGGGCCAGTTTTATCTCTACAGCGCTGGGAGACTTCGGGTACGTGAGCATGATCACCGACGAGTACACCAAGTGGACAGAAGTATTCCTCATCCAGGCTGAACGGGAAGCCAAGACCATCGATCACTCTACGAAACAGCCTAGCATGTTCGGACATCAGTGAGCGAGGGGGAGAAGAACCTCCACGGGCTACGCTTGGACTGTTTGGGCAGACCACGGACGACTGAAAAGCCGTTCAAAGTGGAAGAAAAGGCGATAAAGTTAGAACATATTTTCAAAGTCGTGGGCCTACCGGACACGGCTCATTGGAGGGACGCGTCGAAAATGATATGGAAGTCGTGGAGCAGCAAAAAAAGCTTAGCTATAATGTCTCCAACGGAAACTACGTCTGAGACTACCGCAGCTACTTCGTGTTCTTCTACTTAATATTGTTCTAGTAATTCTTCATTATCCCATAAGCTATACATTAATCGCGGCTCACGCCCGTCAGGTTCTCAACGACTGCTTCTCCCATCAGCTACCCATCATCCGTCACAGTGCCGTTATCACCACGATTATCAACGCCTTCCCGGCAAACGGAAATGGCGCGTTCAGCAAATCATTACACGGAACCTTCAGTGGATCAAGACACGGAGAAAGCATCATCGGCAGCATTATAAAATTTATTGTGAACAGCACCGTAATCAGCAAAATCTGGCGGAAGCTACATCAACCTCACCACTACTACACACAACAAAGGCGGTTTCAGCAGGACTAGCGGCAACTGGTGCGACATCAGTTTCAGTAGCTGTGCTTGCTTCATCACAAAGTTAAGCGTCGCCGGCTGCTTCAGTTTCATGACAACAACAACAGCAAGCCCGCAAATCGTCTTCTACGAGCGACACCAAAGCGCAATGACCAAGCGAACACGGGATTACAGCACGCTTCATCTGGTTTACATTGATCATTGTTGTCATCATCATAAGCCTCACAAGCCATCAGCCACTTATACAGCCGCATCATCAACAAGATCAGCGTCATTAAATACAACAGCTTCGTGGTCTACTACGCCTACTACTCAAACGACGACTCAATCAACCACACGGCGAACCCGAGTAATAAGAAGAACGACATCGTCACCCTCTACGCGGCCTTGTGCTTGCTAGAGGTGGCAAGGTGGCACTCAAGATGTTAAAGGAGAAGCTAATTTGAGATATATCGCTGACATTCAGCGTGCGAGCAAGCCGAAACCATGAAAGCGGGACACCCACCATCTCTCAGGCAGACCACACCAGGTTGTTACTAGTAAACTACAGGAAAGGGGGAGTGCTTACCCCGCAGCAGAAAAGGAACTGTCACGCCACCATCTAAAAAAGAGTCTGGATAACGACTAAGAGAAGCAACGATACAAGCAAATCACAGTTCATTAATAATGTGCCTGGCTCAAGCGACTCTATGGCGTCAACCAACTTGCGAGGGCCATGTCAAGGCCATCCAACGCAAACACGGGGGCGGTCAACCACGTTATCCGTTACCTTGCCGGCACGACAAACTACGGTATCACCTACAAGAAAGCAGGTTTCACCCTAACCGTGATGTCGGACACCAACTAGGGCAGTTACCAGGACAATGACCCAGTGAGGTTTAACGAACGCAAGCTTAGCATTCACTACGTGCCGACCAAAGACAAAATATTAGATTTAGGAACGAAGTTTCTCAACAAGCATCGTCACGGTTGTCTCATTGGGCTGAGAAAGGATTGCAGGGCCTGAACAAGCATCACCAACTTCAACGGGACGATCTAGCAACGTCACGGATATTAGCTGAGGCGGATACAGCAAAGGTATCGACAGCAGGGATTGCAGCAGAGCTAGTGGTGGGTATAATGCTTTCAACCGCTATTTAATTGGGTGCTGCAGCTTCACCATTTCAGCTTCGTCAGTTCAGCTTCAGCCTAATGAGCTTCATCAGTGGCATGCAGCTTTAGCTTCGTCATTTCAGCGTCGTCATTTCAACGACATCAGCTTCATCAGCTTCGCCATTGAAATTGGCTTCTTTCGCCGAAAGTATAATTGGGGCATGGGGAGCGTATTCATGGGCGGGCGATTATCAATACACGAAACGCTGCAACGTGCACATGTTGTGTGACATTATCATGTTATTAATCTTATTAGTTTTCGAGTGCAGTGAAACACACGTTAGACTTGATCGCTTGCGTTTGTCTTCGAAAGACGTTCGTAGCGACGTGATTGATACGTTTCAATGGGCCATTGATGCCGTTCGACTGTTCTTTTTGTAATTTCAGAGTCTGGCTGGTATTCATTTGAAACTGGAAGTATTGTTTTGAATTCATTACTTTTCTATATCCAAAACGCAGCCGTCACCGCACGAGCCTGAATGTATTGTTCTTTGGCATGTTGATTTTCTGAGTATCAGTTTTAACAGTAATAGTGCACACATGCATTAACATCCAATACGTTAACAACCTCAGCAATGAAAGAGGGCACCAGTTGCGACGACCTTTCACTGCACAGGCTTTAGGTTAAGGGGGGAAGCCAAGGGTATAAGCTGAAACAAAGGCAATTGTTTGCTATATTATGGTTCGTTGCAGACGCGGCATCCATTCAGGGGGAGCGTTACGACCACGGGGGGACCCAAGCGTCCCCTGGTCTCCGGTTTTCCGGCGAATCTAACATCTAGATGTTTTGTCGAGACAGTTAGAATACATGGTTGGGTTAGCACGCTGCATTTAGAACTTCGACTGGTTCGTGGCTTAAGGTTAGGAACCAACCGGGTCAAGAATGTGTCATCCACAGCTGCTGTGAATCTCTTCAGATCGGGTTTCATC
Source organism: Undaria pinnatifida (assembly GCA_012845835.1). Taxonomy (NCBI): domain Eukaryota; class Phaeophyceae; order Laminariales; family Alariaceae; genus Undaria; species Undaria pinnatifida. The sequence goes on along the minus strand of JABAKD010000025.1, from coordinate 15,921,741 downwards.
TGGTTTTCAGCAGAGGTCCACGCCTCGACTTTGAGGCGCTGCAGTAATCGAAATTTGGGGTACACAAAACGAGACAAAAAACGATCCCCAACTGAACCTGTGCACTTCACTAGCGAGCATCTACAGCTCCCCACAATCAACCACATCCCATGAGATCGAGAGACACTCGTGGTGGGGTAGACTACGACGTCGGGTGCGCCAGACAGCAGTCGTAGACAGCCAGAAGCAACTCACGAATTTTTTTCGTGGGTTCGAACTTGCGAGCTAGCAACACCAACAGCTCTCGAAATCGCTGAGATATTTTTCAATTCACGCGCGGGAGGCTAATACAATGGGTACCTCACCGATGAAAAGGCGCCTTTCACCAAAAGCATGCTGCTCGCCTCAGGTGGATGATATAGCTCTATTTGTTTTCTTCTTTTTCTTAAAGTAGGTCTAAGGAGAAAAGCTAGAGGCAAACAAGTGAGGGGTAGGAAGTAATGGCGTCCAAAAAGGGCTAACAACACCTTAAAAGCTTTGTTAATAGATCTTTGATGCATTTTTCTAAACTTTCTAAATTGAAAGCTTGTCTGCAGATGCCACACGGGCCACCTGTGGCACTATCTGCAGTATTCTTGGAAGATCATGAAATAATCCATTGAAGCTTCAATGAAAGCTTCCGTGGAATTTTCCGTGGACGTTTACATGAAGGCTTCCGTGCAAACTTCCGTGGAAGTTTCCGTGGAAGTATATTGCTTGCACGGAAGGTTTTTTGGAAGCTTTCACGGAAGCTTTCGTGGAAGTAAACAACAACTAATAATTTAATTTCAGGGAATCTTTCAAAATTTACTTCAATGGAAGCTTCCGCGAAAGATTCCGTGAAAACAAAGTACTTCCACGAAAGCTTCCGTGAGAGCGACTCACTTCCACGAAAGCTTTCGTGAAAGATTCCATGGAAGCTACTTCCACTACTTCCACGGCAAAAACAAGTGGAAGTTGCGTGGATTCGTCCATGACAGCTCTTTCCACGGAGCCGTGGTCAGAAGCAGCGTCCCGGGAAGCTTCCACCCGAACAGTAGTGCGTTTACTTGCTGGAAAGCTTCCATGGAAGCTACTAGCATGTCCATGCGCAAACTGTTAGAGGTATTATAATATCTTCCTCCGGTACTCAAACGGCGGTCACGTAAGCTTCAACGGGTAAAAGGGAACCAGTACAATTGTCAAGCTCCCATGGAGTCCGTGGAATCCCGCGAAAAATTGCATGGACTTCCATCACCAAAATGAACAAGCAGGCGGGAGGTCGCGAAAAACGTATACCAGGTACATATGTGTTGCAAATTGCGGCTAATCAACGGCGTAAGGATTGAGCAGTGAGCATTTGGGAAGGCTGGGAGGGCCCGACGTATGTCATGTACACGCCTACGTGCGTGACCTGGTCTGGAATCTACTTTTTTCATTAGGTTCGCAAGGGTTCGTGTACGCTGGGGTAAAGAAGGAACTCGTGGTGGACGCCGCCAAAAAGGACGTTTCACATTGTTCACGCAGCTATCCCGTAGCCTTTACTGGCGGTAATCGGCCTGCGCCATGATGGGCGTGTGACGTTCAGTAAAGTTAAGTGTAAGTGGTGGCAGTCGATAGGTTCGTCGTTGATCGTGGTGAAGCACAGAAAAAAGCAGGCCCCCGGTCTTCTCTGTCTTCGGTCCTCTGTGCGTGGTCTATACTATGTAAACCTTCAAATTCCATGTAGGCTTCCTATGTGGGAGACCGTCAAGGTGTGTCAATAACATGCATCCATCGTTAAAAGATACAACTTAACGAGCAAACTATTCCTCACCAACAATAACCGATGAGGGAGGCGGAGAAACAACGTCACCCCATCCCACAGTGCACGAGTTCGTACACCTCCCCCCCCGACACCACAACACACCATATAAAAACTAGCGCTGGTGCAGGCGAGGCCTGCAGACATCAACATCGGACTACGTCATCCAGTTCCCAACGAACAAGCAGCATATTGCACGGATTCAGTATAGGCTACAGGTCGGACGCGCCGACGCTATGACGCTAACCCTAGAGCCCACGACATACAATATAACCGTAACCAACAACGCCGCACCGCAGCAGCCTTAAGCAACAGCCAGAACCGGCAGCGGGGAAGGGGAACGAGGCAAAGAACACAAAACGTTCCCAGCGTGTATCGCCCTCAATATCTATCTGCAGTCAGCGACCAAGTCAATGCATACGAATGACAGATGCCACCCCAGAGTACGGGGTGAAGAGGCATGATGGCCTTTTGACAACCCGCAGCTTCCACCAGCCTTTTCTATCCACAATCACGCATAGCCACATGCTCCGTATTACAATGTACCCCGAAATGTCCTTAATCGTGGTGGACGACTTCGCTACAAGGGAATCAACCCCCCCCCCCCCCCCCCCCCCGCCCCAACACCCCCCCACCGCGACACCAGGGTGTCGGCGATTGAACAATACAATCGCAGCGCCTGCGGTCATTTTCCACTCTTTGACAACGGGCAGCAAGAAGAGGAAGGCACCCATTCAAAGGAAAGCCATACACTCATGAGTATTGGATCAAGATGCCCTCTCCTTGCCGCCCCCGCCCCCCTCCCCAACCCGCGTCCACCACGACACCTGGGCGACGGCGAATAGACATAAAAATACCAGTCGGTCATTTTCCGTTACTTCAAAGCAGCAACGGGACAGCATCCAATCCAGGGAACGCCACGTGTTCATGACGAAAGCTTCCTCTCGCCCCCCCCCCCCTCCCCCAATCCCCGCCTCTCGTAACGCTGACTCGCCCCCCACCCCTCTCTCTCCATCCCCCTTCCGACGTGCGGGCAAATAGTGCTATAACGTCTACCTCCTACCAACCGAACCACAGTGTTCCCCACAACCGGCACAAATCTCATCGCATGTAAAAAACGCCCAAACCCATACCCCCAGCACTGTCCGTCGGCGGACCCGCCAAAGCCAGCACGAGACCTTTTTTTATTTTGCAATCTTCATCCTTAATACTATCCTCGCAGTACTCTCGCACTCCCTCCCGGTAGTAACTCAGATCCGGGGTCACGTAACGGGCCCTCTTTCCCACTCCCCACTACGCTGCGTGCTTTAGTTTTTATCGCGTGAATAATTCATCATTTTCTTCACTCCTCGAATCAGGTCGAATAGTACTTACCCACGATGCTGGGCGCTCTCACCAGTTGATCTGTTTTATTTGTTTCATTCTTACAAACTCAAAATGTCACCACGATGGGAATCGGACTCAAGGGCCAACAATAATAGTATTCGAGGGTAATCTTTAGACCACCGGGGCGACCGGCTCCAGGAAATGCAAACGATTATAGCGTGCGGTAGGCGTGGAGGCCTCAGCGTCAACTACGAACCTCTTCTGCCGTTTCGCGACCGGAGGCTCCGGTGTTTCTTGGCCGCGGCCTCCACAGGGTCAGACCCCTGGCAACAATCTTCGTCGTGACATGCGTTCAAGTCTCTTAACTATTGAAGCCACCTGAACAGCGGCGGCAAAGCGGGCCAGGCGTGGACGGCTCAAGCATAGTTCGTGAGAAAGCGTGCATCAGGATTTTCATCGGGGTAGATGTGGTCATCGCATGCGTGAATGGGGTAGCCCTTACCCGCGCCCCTCCCCTCTTGTTACGAACGAATAACCACTCACACGCCGAGCCGGCGCTAGGGATAGGGGACCTTTTGAGCGTCGTTGTCACTTTCGCGTACAGGGCTATGTGGTGTGTCTTGCGGTGGAAACATTGCCCTGCCAGGATCGATTTTGGAGCGGTTTGAATGCTTTATAACATAGTGGTACGTACGTACGTACATTTACCTTGTTACCCTTCACTAGGTCATTGACAACGAAGCTACCCCAACCTGGTTACCGTTTACCACCAAAATTAACAAGTACGTTACCCCTATCTTCCGAAGGTGACTCTACTTCCCAGCTGACGCGTACCAACTAAGTCTACCAAGTACCAAAAGGCGAACATGTTGCTGTTGTCAGTAGTGCTGTGAAGCGATGGAGGGGAACCTCGAAGTCACACCTGGTTGCCGTGGGCATCAGGCAACCGGGAATGATTGGCGGAATTCCTTGTCCCTGATTTCCGTTCAAGATTCTGGTCATTCCCTTCCTGTTCCCCTCCTGACGCGAGCTTATAAGCGCATGATAAGCCGTCCGCCAAGCCTTATGCTTCCGTACAGTTGTTCCGCTTGCCATGGCCTGCAGGCAACGCCGGAATTCCTGCAGGGGTGCATCGTCGTCGTCGTCCACGTCATCATCAGGGGTGCCGGTATCCTCCACGCCGAGAGGCGATTCAGACATGAGGACCATGACACAGGAACATCTGTCGCGATGGGGGGGGGGGGGGGTTGCCAGAGACGCTTGTGCGAGTGGCGCCGGAATGGGAGGACGGCGACGAGTCCTTGACGCTTGATACCAAGGGGCAAATATTATCTGAAAATACTTGTGGAAAAAAAAAACACAGCAGGAGGAAAAATCACGTGACTTCCATCGCAGCTTCGGCTTAGGCGACGGTCGTACTTTGGTGTGTTCGGGTCTGCACAAGGTGGCACCCCCGGTGTCTCAGTGGAAACAATGCAGACAAAACGAACACTGTCCTTCACCACGCCTCGGGTGGGGATGCTTTTGATCACGACCCGGTTCCCATAATATATAGGTGAAAAGAGTCGCATTTCCGTTTCGTTTTCAATAGGTTTTGTTGGCGGCGCAAAGCAGATGTCTATAATCGGTCGGAAAACGCACGACGTCATGGAGTGCATGTGGCTGCCACAGCGGGTCTCTGGGAAACGTGCGAGTGGGATGTGAGCTTGACGTGCCCGCCAAACCGGGGGAATAGGGGTGCCTGATGCGGCATGCTTACGCATGGCCATTAATATAAAGCATCCACCATGGAACACCGATCTCCCAACAGCAACTTTCGGGACAACCCAGAGGAGACTTTTCTTCCTTTCCGTCCATACTTTGAACGATCGCTGGCCGTTTTCATGACCCAATCTCAACGGTCTAATCAACACTAGAACATTTCCTCATTCTGCAGGCAATAGGGTCACACCTGGTGCAACAATTTCATCATCAATACCGGGCTTTCGTGGCAATTTCCATGGCTCCATGTACGCGGGCAGGACTTCAGCTCCTTAGGCAAAACATCACACTGCACACCATGAAGACAAGAGCTGCATCGTTTTCATCGCCAACGATCTTGACCTCACCTGTCATGACCGCGGGCGCCTCGGCACGCACCGTTCCCGCGACGTTGCCCCCGCTGCCCGCGCGCTGCCCCCCACTGACCATTCTGGGTCCACATCCATGGAAACTCGAGGCGGTCGCACGTGGCACCGTAACGTGCTACCCGTCATGGCCGACAGAAACACCGTGGCCGTGCTGATGACCACGGTGATGTCCGTCCATATCGTATCCGGCCCGGTTAACCCCGTGTCGATTAAATCCGGCCGGGTTGCAACCGTCGCGGTCGTGCGTGTTCCCGTGGGGGTTCCCGTAGGCATCATACTTGAAGGTTTCCCCGGGGGGAGGGGATGATGCCCCATGCCCGTTTACTCAGATTGGGCGAGGATATGGTGGAAGGCGGGCCCGTTCGGGTAGTCTAGTCTCTGGTAGACCAAGCTTCGGAGAAGCCCGGCCCCCGTCCCATTCCGCACGAAACGCTCACGGCGTCGTTCCCCGGGGCAGCGTGGGAAGACGAAGACCTAACCAGCGGCATCGAATCACCCCCACCATGAACGGCGCCGGTTGCCGCTGACTCCCACTATTCCCGGCGAACTCGTTCCGCCATGGCAGCCATGTCCGCCTCGGTGTACGCTCTATGGTTAATATCATGATACGTCCAGGGTCGGCGTGAGGTGACGCTTCTTCTACGGGGCCGAATGAGATTTGTCCCCGCCAGGGCCACTGGCTGCATCAAAATGGCCGCAACATGTTTATAAAAATAACGTTCGCTACCGTTTCACGCGACCGTGCGTTTGGTGTCAAAAAGCGGGAGTGTCTTCGCTTTTGGGTGAGATTACATTGGCTCCGGTCTGCGGTCCGGGGGCGACTGACGCGCCCCGTACCCTCGCACAAGGGACATGTCAACTATATCAGTGGCCCATGATTTGGTGCAACTAGGCAATTATGTGATAATGGCAAGATGTACTCGTGCGGAGGCGATTGCCCTATGCTGTGCTGTGTGGTCAGCAGGGTGGGTGTAATACGAGAAAGAAGAAAGAAGCGCACGAAAGGTGGACCGAGCGTGAGGAGAACAAGTAAAGAAAGGAAAATGACGGGTACGCACGTACATACCGGTACATGGTACCTGGCACTTTGCGTGATACCGGGTGCTGTGTGTTCGAAAGAACGCTCAGCACAGCCCAGCACGGCTCACCGCCGCATCGCAGGGCAATGAACGGCACCGCACGGCGTTGCGCTGCGCGCTGGTGAGCTATAGCTGAGGTAAGATGACCCGAGAGCATTTCACGAAATTCAACAGTTGAGGGCGTACAAACCTGGTGTGCTGTATTTCGGAACTGCTGGATGATACTTCGTCCAACGAGACGTGGAAAGTACGAAAAAAAATTTACATCACACAGCACACTGCATGGCACAGAACGGAACGGCACCGCACGGCCCTACTCTTTGTAGCTAGCGCTGTCGTGAAATACTGAGCCGAGCTGAGGGCGGCTAGAACCTGGTGACATGATACTTGGTGATACAGCAACAGCACGTTGAAAAACGCTCTCAACGTGCAAAGTATGTCGTTGTTCCCGTGGGGACGCTCTGAAGACCTCTGATTCACGCATCCGAGCCCGCTCAGCCGTCCGGAAAAGATAATATCTTTAAGCTAGTGTACGAAAAGAAATAATGGAGGCCGTCCAGGAAATCGATATGTGTAAACAGTTCTGTTAATTCGCGGCCGTAATAGCCGGCCTGAACGAAGACCGAACTCCACACAATAACGGCAGGTGCACGGTTTCCTCACACCATCAGCAAAGATAAGACCACTATTTGTATGCCGCCTATCAAAGCCAAGGGTACAAACCTACCAAGCGTAAACGTTTGCCCCGCATTGACACACACACCACAATGCTACGAGAGACAGGGTTCTTGCCTTGGGTGGGCCGGCGTCGGCACGCTTCCAGCGCTCCACCGATCAAGCTGTTTAATGGTTCGTCGCCTTCTGAAAATACAAGAGGAAGGCCAACGACGGCGAAATTCGCGACAGAAGCATGCGTGGGCGCGGCAGGGACGATATGACTACTTCAAGGAGACGTATGAACGTTCCTTACGGCGCAGCTACAGAGCGGTCACCTGAAAGCTATTAATGGGTTGAAAAGTAACGATTTGCACACAACTAGCCCGAGGGGGGGATGACGGTGCACAAGGATATTGATCGTTCATGTGGTGGGCCGGGAGTTATAGCGACGCCAAAGCCCATCCACGACCGAGTGAGTATAAACGAAAAAGTCAGAGAAACGTAACGACAATCTCCATCTGTAATGGTAACAGCGGGGGGTTGGGGGCAAAGTACGGCCCGTTCACACCACTAATCCCATCACACGCACCTGCAGCTGAGTGTCATTGTTCTGTGCGCGATTCTTGGCTTTGTCCTGGGTTTTGGATTATTTTTCCGCCTTCGTCGCCTCCCAGGCGCGCTCAGCGCTTTCAAAGCGCTCGGCGTCTGCTTGTTCCGACATCCGTCTCAGCGTGGCTTTCGTGTGAGGCCACTGGATCATCCGCCTCTCGGTGGGAACGACACGTGCACTTTGCCCCCCGCTGTTCCGGCCGGCCCGCCCACCGCGGCTGGCGTGGCTCCCTACGCCCGCGCCGCCGTCGTTCCCGGCGCTACGCCGGCCACGGCCTGCGCCCCGGCCGCGACCCCGCCTGTGTTCCCCAAGGCGCAGGGGGTGGGAGAAGGCGATTCTCTCTCACCACCGTGGACTGAATTGAGGCGTTGTCGGTCCAATCGCACGTCCGCGTGGGGAAGGGGGGTGTCCCTGTCATTATCCTCCGTGGACGTCTCGCTTGGTGCATGCCCAACGTTGGACTAACCGTGAGTGTTCCCGTCGCTGTCGTCCACCCCTTCGTCCATGCAGGCCGCGCCTATCGTGTTCAACCCACGACTCACGACGTTGTGTATTTATAAGCAACGTTTGGCGACCTCCACGCGCCGAAAATATTGACGAAGGCCTCGTGGCGGTGTCGTTGGGGAGAAAATGTTACGTACATTTCACCATTTGTTCGAGATTTTAGCGCAAGCTCACGGTCGACGTCGTGTCATCCGTACCTACCGTTTAGGAGGAAGAATAAATAATCCAAAATTCAGCGCCCAAGTAGCCGTTTACGTCCAACCATGTAGCTAACGTCGCGTGCGATTCGAGTCGCCAGTTGACGATCGCACCATGCAAGGGTTCCCCCTTCTTGCCCCGACTATTTGCACTACTGACGCGTTCTCTTCCATGTCCTTGCCGTCGCCACAACGCACATCCTGGTCGTTCACCCACCCGACCGTGGTGCCGGAATTATCGTCATCTCACGCAGAGCCACAACCATAAGAAGCGCGACAACTCCAGCTGTTAGTTTCGACCCATTTCACGCCCGGGTACTTCATAGCGGCTCTGAACTGCGGCATCATCGCCGGGTTGGGTCCGTTGTGGGAAAACGAGGGGAAGGAGGTCGTGGCCGGTTGCCTGGACTCCATCTGGGAACACCCCGCCAGCCGGCCGCAACTGATCTTCTACGACAAGGGCTTTGCTCTACGACGCTACCGCTTGAGTGATCCCGACGACTCCTATCTAGGATGTCGTCACATCGTTGACAGGTGGCATGGTCCTATCCCAATTTAGACTAGCCCTTCGTTGTCGGTAAACCTGGTCATGCGTTGGCCTTCGTTATATGCGATACAAGGACTGGGGATGGGTCCGACGTGTTCGGCGTTCCGTGCGTAGTGACGACGAAGGTCTTCTTGACGTTGCCCTTCGCCTCCACATTACCCACGATTTCGGTTGGCTTCGACGTGTGGTCAACTATTGAAGGGCTCGAAGTGGACCTATCTGTTGGCGTCGTCTACACGAGCGTGCCACGGTCGGCGAGGACATAACGCCTATAACGGGCAAGGTATACCCACATTTATTGGCTTGTCCAAACGTACATACGAAATGGAGCCTAACATTACGCCACGCGTGCGTCTCTTACACCTTCGCGGAAAACACGTCATACCTTAGGTTCCATTTCCGGGAACATTAGGACGCGGACTGCGCCGTTTTCTGCTCTCCCTAAGCGCGGAATGATCCGACGTTATGAGGCGTTGACGATGACGGCAACGAATGATTCTTGTAGAATAGTTCAATGGAGGAGAGCCGCAACTGGTGGATACACGGTATGCTTGATCCACGCATTGCCTGGTTTCCTCCTTCTGACAAAGCGGCCGCTTCAGCCGTTAACGCTGCCAAGTCGACCCTGGGCGATACGGATGACGACATAGGCTTTGAACGTTCCGCGAAAGGCTGCTTGCGCACGTTAGCACGAAGACTAAAGCTTTGTTCGGAGCACAGCTGACTGAGCAACGGCTCCTTGTTCCTACTGTAGATTCGTGGTTCTCAGTTGGTACCTCGCCGACGGCGGCCATATACGACGTGAAACGACATGAACATACGCCTCCACCGTTGATGTGACACAGACGCGACTTTACTGCCAGAACGACTTAACAGGCGATTGCAAAATGTTTGTCAAGATGACGGCGACGTAATCTGCACCATGCTCGTTACTCCCTTTTGTCAGGGTTCGGGCACATTGTCAAGCCGATGCCACCAGTGCTGGCGGAGTTCTCCCTCAACCATTGCGTTTTAGTGAGAAACAAGTGCCTAGGACCTTGTATGACAAAAATCCAACCTTCGACGACTCAGCATTGGAGGCGAAGGACTTCTTCCTCCGATTGTGTGGGAAGGGTGGGGGCCCAAGTAACATTGTTTGTAGGGAGCTGGCGAGTGCTGTGATCGAGAAGAAACACGCTCATGATTCCCCAAGAGAGGTGGGGAGAACGGTTCGGGAGTGAGGCGGGAGGCGGGGAGGGGTGGGTGGGTGGATAAGGGTTAGATGTTACTCTCTGGGGGTGACGTTCTTGGCAGCGAATAAATTGTAGCAGTTGTGATGTAAATGGCTAGCATTCGACGTCCGGTCTAGCCTCCCCTTGGCAATGTTCTATCCACGAACCAACTACTCGCCGTCGACAGGTCGCACGCGGGGGGTGGTTTAGGAGTGGCACACGAGCCGCTTGTATCGAGAAGTTTGAAACGCTCGGAACGCTCATACCTTCGCCGGTAGCGTGTACAACCTATGTTACGGTACGTTTGCATAGCGCCCGGCGCCGCGCCACCACGTCAACCGTCACTTTCCCGCGGAACCTGAGTCACTAACGGAGCGGGGACGTGGTTCACACATGACCACCGACGTTCAACAAACAAGTTCCAAACTTGAAAACAAAAAGCGATTGAAACACCATAGGCACATGTTGGGCCAACTTGGCCTGAGAAACTATTGGCGACATGATAGTTCGAGACGGCAAGAGTTCTCGTCTGGGACAGACACCAATGGACGAAACCAACAATTGGACCATGGAATGTCAACGGGGCGGGCCTTTGAGGCGCTCTGTCCAACGCTCTCGTCACAGTGTTCACAACACTGCCGTGATATGTGGCTGGCCCGAGCCAGGCGTCTGATAGAAACACATTTGCGCGCTGCTGTGAGAAAAACAGGTGACAAAAATGTCCTTCCGTTCCGTTTTTACGACAGGAGCGGCACGGGGGTATCATCAACCGGTGTCTTCTTAAAAGATTTTAGAAAAAATACTTTGAAGCATCGCGTTTCCATCGTCATCGGTATTACGACCTCGGGTTTGGTATGGTGGCGTCGGTGGCGGTCGGGGGGCGTGAGGTGGAAGGTACTATATTACGTCGAAACCGACGCTGAAGAACAAGGGGTTTTGTCCGCGCAGTATCCGCACTTTCACACAGGTGGGGCCCCGGAGCCCAACATAACGCACACGATCGAGCACATCAAACACGAAACATCCTCACCAGATAAGATATAACTAAGTAGTATTTCGATGCTGCTGGCCGGTAATGCTTCCGTGCCTGCTGGCGGGCCTTTCATAGTTTTGTTTCCCGCTGGAGGACGTTCCAAATTTTCGCCGCTGGTCCATATGACTTTCGTGCCTGCTGGTGGGCTTTTCGTAAAGTATTCAACGTCACAGTTGGCGTTTCGTTGCGGATTTGGGCACAGTTATTGTCCTTCTGTGCAACAGCTGGAATTTATGATAGAGGTGGACTAGGTGCATCTTGCATTTGTTTTTCAAGTATGCGTCAGACAAACCAGCCTTCACCTTTTGCATGAACACTTGCAAGTAACTCTTCTGTCTCGACCTCTGCGACAGCCTGCAGAGAACGGACTGTAGCGTGCAGAAAAACACTCCCAGTACAATAATACTCCCGCCTCTTCGTTTGGCATCACCTAAAGACCCGTGGGCGTAGCTCCGCCACCCATGGCTGGTCAGTATATATCTCTGGGTAAACTACTGACAGGTAGAATTGTGGCCCCGGGCAAAACCTCACCCCGGGCGACTCTAACGGTACTCGTCGGGGCGGAGCCCCTCCGAGGATGAGATACGTACGCCCGTGGCTCGCTCTGCTGCCCCACTTATCTCGGACTGGGATGCTTGTGTTGTGTCTATTACAGCTCTGCTGTTTTGTCATTGGGCGAAGTCGCATGGTTTGATGTTCCGATACGTTTTTTGTTGCTTTCCACAACGCTGCTAAACCAAAAGCTGATGCTGCAGTTTGTCCAACATACATATTACGCAGGGCGCGGGAGGGTTTTGAGTACTCTGCTGTGATTCTGTGTTGTGCGACGGTCGGGGTTTGCGCCTCTCGAGTTGTTGCGGCCGCGCGGAGTGTAGGCTGACTCACACGATCAACTGTATCATCTGACACAGCTGCAGCTTCGATTGCATCAAAACAGCAATTAGCACATCAAACTTTACCGGTCCTGCAAATTGTTGCGTGTGGCCGGCTACCCATCGGTCGGCGTACTTCCTAAACGATCTGGTAAGTGCATTAAATCGGTCGTACTCACAGCTTACGGTTTTCATTTTTTCACCACAAAACGATTCAATCTTTAAAAAAAACGGCAAACCCCACTCGCAGGAACTTCAAAATTTGAACAAATTTCCGACGGCCGTCACCGCCGTGTATAATTTTACTATGTGCACTATTGTTTTTTAATATCACACACCACCAGCAGTGCGCAGGATAATTCTGCTGCTGTAGACTGCTTGATGTACGTGAGGGTAGATGCTTTTTTTTGCTGGCTACATCACAGCATATTGGTAGTAGTAAATGGTAGACTGTTGTACGCGCATTATATGTGCTGAGCACAAACACAAGCAGCTGTTTATAGCCGCACCCGTATGTATGCTTATTATACGCCGGGTACATGGACGTCGCAGCTACTCTAGCTTCGGTTTTATGTGCGCAGAACAGTAATAGTACCAGGTAGGCTAACAACAGCATCAACATAATTGACCTGGGCCGTCCCTACACAGCAGTACTTTCATTTCCGATGCACCCAAATTAATCAAATAAAAGTAAAGGTGCATACTCTACCGTTAGGTTACGAGCGAATGCGCGGGGGCGCAAAATGCGAAAGCATCAGCCAAATGGATCACCGTTCCTCTGAAGGAAAACCTTGTAGAAAGTGCGTTTTATGTTGCGATCAAACACGGTGCCCTTCTCCTTGCATACGCAGCGTTAGGCGATAAGGTTATTCCCTTGCCCAGTTACCATAGCTGCGGGCACTACAAGTAAGGCGTCGTTCTACCTCGCTTGGTCGGTTCAGGCTGAAGGAGATGCAATACAACCGGTATGAAAGTTGCTGTAGAAGGACGTGCGCGTCGGGCCGTTGCGTGTTTGGCACTTCGTAACACGGGAGGGTGCTCGGCAAGTTCCTCGTACTTCCTCCTCTGGGCGTAGGCCAAGGATGGTGGATTGCGGAACCTTCAGTTGAAGGATCTTCCTGCCTTGAGGATGTCGATGGAGATGTTGCACGATAACCACGACTTCCACGGAGGCGTCCATGGACGCTGCTACCATGGAAGCTTCCGCGAAAATATAATCGGGACCCATTTCCGTCGAATGTGCGGACGTTTGAACGGCAGACTCGATGGAAGCATCCGAAGCCGGGGAGCTGTTTCCGCGTGAAGTTCAGGGAAGCTTTAATTGAAACTCCCATCCAAACGTTCATGAAGGTAGCTTCCATGAAAGTAGCTTCCGTGAAAGAAAGCTTTACTTTGAAAGAAGGTTTCATACAAACTGCCGTCGAAATGCTGATGAAAGCTTTCGTGGAATATACGAGACAGCATTCAATAAAACAGCTTTTACAGAAGAGTTTGTGAAGCTTTTCGTGGAAGCTACTTCCACGGAAGTTTGCTTTTTACTTCCATGACAACTTGACGTGTAACTAAACGTAAACCTCTTTCATGGATGTGTTATTTCTTATTTAATGATATTTGCTTCCACCAAAGCTTTCATGGGAGTGGGTTTCCGTGGAGGCCGTCGTGGAAGCCGCTGAGATTCCGTGGAAGCTGCGGAAGCTTCCATTTGAGTAAAACGTAAAATTCCGTGGTAGCTTCCACCAAAAGCTTTTGGTGGAGCTACTTGGAAAGCTTCCATGGAAGCGGTCATGGAAATAATGGAAGCCTCCATGGAAGCTTCCGTGGAATCTTCCGTGGAAGCTTTCATGGAAGATATGGAAGCTTCAATGGAAAATATAATGTGGAATCTTCCACGATAGCGTCCGTGGAAGCTTCAATGGAAGTAGTGGAAGATGCCGCCGAAGCCACTTCCGTGGAAGCTTCCACACTTTTATGGTCGCTTCCACGAAATGTTCCACGGAAGTTTCCACGAAAGCTAAGCTTCCGCGGAAGCTTACACGGAAGCTTCCGTAGATTTTTCATGGAAGCTTCCATGAAAGTCGTGGAAGCTTCCATGGAAGTGGCTTCATCGGCGCCTTGCCCTACTTCCAGATGGATGTTTCCACGGAATCTTTTGTTCTTTTCGCGATAAATAATGAAGCCGCGTACCGTCGTGGGTAGCGGGGGGGCGGCGCGCGAGGCGACCCCGGATCTGACTTATTACTGGGAGGGAGGCCGAAAAAGTAGTGCGAGGATAATAAATGGGATGACGAAAAGAAGAAAAGAAAATGAGGGGGAAGGGAGGGAGCGGCCCCTCCTTGTTCCTCTCCTCCCTCCTGCTATTTTATATCCATGTAGTAGGCGAGGAGTACGCATCCGGGTGGGGAGGGGGCTGGTGGCCTTTCCCCCCCCCCCCACCATTTCGGCTTCTTCAATTAACATAAAGCATTTTTTGTGGAATTAAAGCCCAAAACGATCGGGCCATCTTAGTTAGCTATCTTAGTCGCCTGGATCAGGGCGTTTCGACGTTGTATTTTATGGTACATGGACAAACGTCAGAACTGCGTGTGTGATGTGCGTTGTCTTCACTTTAAACCATTGTTTCTACCCACATCGATTGTTTCTACCCGCAACTACTTGACTACACCCAGAATCTGTGCTGATTCTTCATCCTAGAGAGATACAATTTTTTTATGTGGTCACAGACGGTGAAACAGAGTAGGCAAACCAGTCGCAGTCCATCTATGTAGGTAAATCTAATGTGAAGTGCTAGCGTACCGGGTACGAGAGCACAAGAAAACAAGCCACAAACCATAAAAAAGAGAAAAACAAGCAAAAATAAAATAAGGAAGAAAACACGAAACCAAAGCAAAACAAACAACAGGTAGGTGTTCTGAAGGATGTAGCATGCGTTGTTCCCACATCAATTAACAACGCGTTTCCCCTTTCCAACATCATCAGAACACCCAGAGTCCGTGTTGATTCATCCTATCTAGTGGTAGAGAAACCCATATTTTGTGGTCACAGACGACTGCTGCGAGGAATGAAGCAATTTAACACGCAAGAAAATCTGAAAGGAAAGGCTGCAAGAAGAGCAACATACATACGACTACGTACGTGCTCAAGCGGAACAGATAACACCTGTTGAGCGGACAAACCAACACTCGGAGAAAATAACTGCTGTAACACGGACAAAACAACACGAAGAAGATAACTAACAAGTAAGAGCAACACGAAGAAGACCTGTGGAACAGCTCAAGCTCTGCAACTCCTCAATTGTTTGACAGGTTAACATTAATACCCTGTTGACCCTGGTACAAGCTACTGCACTGCTGTAGTTCTAAGGGGAGTCGCCGACCTATACTCGTACTTGCATCCTGATGAGATTTGACTATATCTGCGAAAAATAAAAAAAATGGATCAACTAACTGCTGAGATCGCCTAGCAGCGTGGGTACGCTCAATTTGCAGCGTGGGTAGGCTTAATTCGACGCGTGTCGGCGAGGGAATAAAATGCCGAGTTCTTCCATCGATAAGAAATGAAGGCACGTTCCGTCGTAGGGGGGAGGAGGGCCTGCTATGTGATCCCGGATCTAAGTTACTACTCCCAGAGGTAGCGCGAGAGCATGATGAGTGATTGTGAAATAATAAATGCTGGGATGAAGAATATTTTTTTTTTTACTTAACGTGGATACACGCCCAGTAATACGCGCGATCGTAGTATCACACACGGCCTGCAAAGATGAGATTCGACGAGGTCTTTGATCTCACAGCTGGGTGGAGCGTGTATGTTTTGCTTTTATAGAAAACAAATTATCTGACGGACTAGTCTAGTCTCGTATCTACCTACGTATGACACCCAGTAATACGCGCTATTATCGGAATAGACCATTAATAATATCACACACACAGCCTGTGAAGATGAGTTTCGACGAAATTGAAATCTTCGATCTTACAGCGCTGTGAAGTTTATTTTCATTCTTATTTCATACGTTTTCGAAAATACCACTCACAAGTAGTGAATCAACGACACGTCCACGAAGTCTAGAATACCAAATAAACGATACACATGCAACAACCACCCCGATACAAAATTGCTAAGTTATTCGGATGCTCGCAAAATGAAACCCTAGACTATACAATAATTAGCGTAGTTTCATTAGGGGCGGGACGGGGGGCGGTATAGTGAACCGAGATTTCGACCGCACTATCTCGAAGACCCCGCCCTATTGAAGTTAAGGCTGTCGACCGCCGCATTGGGAATTTGGTTATATACCAACAAGGCGGTAACCGCCCTACTGAATACATACAGCGGGTTTTAAGGAACGGAAGACAGCACAGAGTGCTCCTGACCCAAACGATGACAAATATGACCCAGAGGGTTTCACGAAGAGAGGGATATGATATGCGTGCTCGAAGAGAGGAGACACAGCGTTGCAGCAGTACCAGTGCTGAACCCAGTGAACATGTGCCATGTCGAACACATACCAAAGCACAGCGGAGCATACGGGTGCACAAACGTGTTGCGTGTGGAGAAGTCTAATACTGAACGAGCTGCGGGCGACAGAGCCCGCCGAAGACACATATGACCCGCTGAAGACACACACTCTACCCGCTGAAGACACACACTGGAGAGACCCCTTTGCTTTGCTACATATTTCCAACAGAGCTCCAACTTGCTCTACGTACCGTGTACCGTACCACATTTTTGACTACTGTGCTGCACTACACTCCTCTGCTGTAGCCCCCCCCTTGCCCTTGTTGAGGTTCGCAAATTTCCTCGTGTCTGCCTGTTGCACTGGCTTGGAGGCATGCGCTTCAATGAACGACACCCTAGCCTTTAGAAGGCATCGACCTTTCCGCACGCCTGCGGTGCGCCCTTCAGAGAAACTAAGTGCGACGAAAGTTCCACGTCGGGCGCGGGGGCACAGCCCCCTGTGCCTCGTCGTATCATCACCGCTGTCTTCGATCTCGTCGACGGTCGCCTCGTTGTCGTCGTTTTGGCCAGCTTTTCGACAGAGTCCACGCAGCCGACCACCGGGGCAATCGCGGCCGTCAGGGCGCTCGGGGGTGAGGGCTGGAACCAAACACAGTTCGCCTGCTGCGTAGGGCATGGTGCGTATCCCCTCTCTTCGTTGTGCCCTGTGCTCTCGCAGCCACAACAGCGGCAGGGGTGTGATACTGCCTATATACTGTAACTTGCCCAAAAGTAGCACCAGAGCGAGGTTTTGTACTGATGCATACATGGAGGCGAAAATTGGCCGTGGACATGGCGGCAGCCTCCCTCAATAGGGTGGCTGCCGCCATATATAAGGTCCGTTGCTACATAGACAGCCCCCCCCCCTCCCCCACCCACCCCCACCCTCACCCTCTCGAACGCTCCACCCTCTCCTCACTGGTGGTACGACTTACAGGAAATTCATGATAAACTGGTGCATTCGTTCCAAAACCGTCAGATTTATCCCGTGAAAGATTATTGAAAGATTCATTGTTTCCTCGCACAGAGTAAGCTGCTCCTCCCGCCCTCACCCCCCCCTCCCGCCGCCCCCTCTTGCGTAAACCCAGCCCCCCATGTCCTTAAGAACTCTGCCCTCCTCTCACCGGTTATTCGACTTACAGGATTCACTTGATAAACTTCCTTTTGCTTAAACGCCCCACCTACTATCGAAATCCGCCAGAGTAATAAACACTTCCACGCCCTGGGTATCGCCTCGTTATCGTTTCAGAGCCGTCCATGCCGCTGCTGCAATTCCCACCCACCCCCATCCCCAACGCCCCCTCCTTCCCTACCACCCGCAATATCGCCTAGACCTAGCACCACGCGTATAGCAAACCCCTACATCTATGCGACCTAAAGACCTTCCACCCCCGCCCCCGGCTCCCCCCGCCACATTCCCCCCCCTTCCCCACAAGAAATATTTATACTTTCCACGCACAAATAGACCTGCCCCACCCGTCCCCTCCCCCCCTCCCGCCCCCCTTTTGATCAAATTCAGGCCCCCACGTCCTTAAAAACTCCGCCCTCCCCTCATCGGATATTCGACTTACGGGATTCACTTCATAAACTGATGCATTTCCTTCCACAGCTGTCAGATTTTGTCCCCCTCAGAAACGGGTATTATAGTTTCCGCGCACAGACTACCTAACATCACCCTGTTGACCCTGATAGCTACACTGTAGTTGCAAGGGGAGTCGCCGACCTATATCCTTAACGAGGACGCACAACCCGTAATACGCGCGATCGGAGTATCACACACAGCTTGCAAAGATGAGTTTCGACAAAATATTCGATCTCACAGCTGGAGTGTATTTTAATTTTTATAATAAACTGATGCATTTCCTTGCAAAGCTGTCAGATTTTGTCCCCCTTAAAAACGGGTTTTTTTACAGTTTCCGCGCACACACTGAATAACATCACCCTGTTGACCCTGATAGCTCCACTGTAGTTGCAAGAGGAGTCGCCGACCGGTATCCTTAATGAGGACATACAACCCGTAATATGCGCGATCGGAGAATCACCAACATCTTGCAAAGATAGATGAGTTTTGACAAAATCTTCGGTTTCACAGCTGGAGTGTATTTTATTTTTTGTACTAGACACGGCGGTAACCGCCCTATTCGCATCTCCTGCTGTGTCAAGGCAATCTTGACCGCGTTTTCTCGAATGACCGCCTCATTGAGACCGCCTTGTAAAGCCCCCCTTGTACTGTAGTACGTTCGCACACTAAAATCTTTCGATAAATATGCCCTCCCCTCAACAGTTGTGTACCACTTGCAGGATATACTTGATAATAAGCTGTTGCTATTTCTTCCACAGCTGTCAGGTTTTTGTCCCCCTCAGAAATGGATTTTAGAGTTTCCGCGCACAGACAGATTGATTAACATCATCCTGTCGACTCCGGTACAAGCTACATTGTAGCTCCAAGGGGTGTCGTCAACCAATATCCTTCATGAGGACAAACACCCAGTAATACGCGCGAGCGGAGTTTCACTCACAGCTTGCGAATATGAGTTTCGACGAAAGCTTGAGGGTAGTTTCATTTTTTAGAATATGTAGACCTAGACTAGACTCTATATTTTGTTTTTCATCTCACTTACTATCCTAGCGCTATTCTTGCCCCCCCCTCTCAGTAGAATTCAGATCCGGGGTCACATAGCGGGCCCTCCTCCCCCCTTCCCACTGCGCGGTGCATGCTTTCACTTTTATTGCGAGAATAATTGCCAGCGTTTTCTTCCCTCATCGACTCTCGTCGAATTGTACGAAACCTATAAACTCGCTGTGGTGTACGAGGCACAAGAGAACTTTGATCCCCTCCAAGTCAGCAACATCACACAATACTCAGTACTGTATTGTAGTAGTACGTAGTCTAACTATCGCTTCACGATCAAACCTACAATGCGCGAAACTGCCCATTGCAAAGATAACAGGTTTATCGAACGCAAGAACGAACAGACCGAAGGACAGGGTAGTCCAAGGCAGCGCATTTCATCACAGCACCGCCTTACAATTTTGGTTCTGGGCGTCGGCAAACTGAGTCTAACGCATGCCCGTAGTGCGCTAGGTGGAGTGAGGAGCGATAGTTCAAACCAAGTGCGCTGGTCAATAACCTGATCCTGACCGTTGGTACACTGAGCAATCTCCGGGCCGCGTCTCCTCGTTGTCAGGTGTGTGAAGGAGTTTTCACTGTCATTTTCAAGAAAGCTGTTGCGTTGCGATATACTACCTGCTGCTGGTGTGATATAGGGGAAAGGAACATCACTCAGCGATTAGACTCTATCTAGTCTAATCATTATCTACTACTCGTAGTACATTTTTCTTTTTTTTTTTCACACACGTCTACTTTCCAGCTTCTGGACAGGTCATGGTCACAGGTAGGTGTCGCCCCTTTTTTCTCCCAGTTCTTGCCTTCAATTTTTAACGCGCATCTAGGCTTCAGCAATCAATCCCACTGCTGCTCGTCGATATTTTATCGAGTGTTGTTGCTAACTCACGCTTTCGCGCTTTCCGCAAGTCAAATTGTGCACAAGAAAAAGTGCCCACGAATTTGAACGAGCATACACTCGGAGGAATTCAAACTCACGAAACTGACCTATACCAGGCTCGAGGATATTAACCTGATACACCACCGGGGCGGCTACTATTGCATGCTAGGGCATGTTTCTGTGAGCACCACACTAGCGCGTCGACCAGACATGGACGCCACATCCCGGATCCACGGGACCACACAATATCTTCGACTCGACTCCATGGAATATACAGTACGTATATAATCGCATGTTACTTACCAGGTACTGTAACTGCTTTTGTTTACTGTGAAAGGAAATTAAGGCAGAAACAACTGTTTAATTGTGGTAGACCACACCAACCTAGTACGTAGGTACCTGATAAATCAATTCATACCAAGGTAGTCCGGTGCCGCGGTGGTCTAGTAGTTACCCTCGAATACTAATAGAAGCGTTGAGCTTTAGTTCGATTCCCACCGTGGTGAGATTTGAACTTCATTATTATTAACAAATAAATACGCAACCAGCAGGAGAATCACTGCTGAGACTACTTAGCTAGTCTAGTCTATACTACTATGAAAAAAAAAAATACACTCCACCTGTGAGATCGATGATTTCGTGGAAACTCATCTTCGCAAGACGTGTGTGATAGATACTCCGATCGCACGTATTACGCATAAATAAATGTAGGGGCTTGTTATACGCGTGGTGCTAGGTCTACTAGGCGATCGTGCAGGTGGTGGGGGAGGATGCGGCATAGGGGAGGGGAGGAAGGGGATTGATTAAAGCTACGTCAAGGATGGCTAGAGAGAAAACCACGTGATATCAATTGCGTAGAAGTATTTGATAAAAATAAGTACTCCGGAGTATTTATTACTTTCGCCGATTTCGATTTTAGGTGGGGCGTTTGAACAAGAGGGAATGAGGGAGAAAAAATGGGGGGCGGCTATGAATTGGAGCTATGGCATAGATGGCTAGAAAGATGATGAGGTGACATCAGCTGGCTGGTAGTGTTTACTACTCTGGCGGATTTTGATTCTAGGCGAGGCGTTTAAACAAGAAGGGGCGGCGGGGGGGGGGGGGACACTTCAATATGTGTGCGGAAACAATAAATCCTTGAAGAGGACAAATCTGACGGTTGCAGCAAGAATACACCCCTTTCTATTAACTGCCTGTTATTGTTTTTTTCTTCTGCCAGATTCGATGCTAGTTGTGTAATGCAACACAAGCTTTATTTAGGTGTGGTAAACAACGTATTAAAAGCTTCATAATTTATTATTTTGGACTTTGCTTTCGAAGTTGTATTATATTAATGCGCAACCCCCCGCACGGAGAGGGGGGTTGGAGATGGGAATACCCCGGGGCTGCCCCGCCGGCAACCCCCCGCTAACATCCGTATACACGAGTCAACTCCCAAACCATCTGGCGACATCGAACTCTCGACGCCAGCCTCCAGCACAACTGGTAGTAGACCCGTATTACGGATGAAGTCTCATCTCCCCGCCCCCCCCCTACTCGCGATTCGTAGAGTGCACATGGGATAACACACTTCTTTGTAATTCCGCGTTTGCCTAACTAGTCGGATCTAAGGGTGGGTTAATTCGCCCCCACTCGGTGCCCTGCCCCGGCTGAACCCCACCGCTAATTCCTTCCTGGGCCATAACACTTGCTACCCAACTGGCGTTTTTTCCGTGACTACGGACATACGTGTTATAAGCATTGGACGCCCACCGGCCCTCACGCTGCAACACCTTCGGTGTTGCACCCCCCGCCGACAAGTGCGTTGCGCCTCCAATCCTCAGGGAGTGCAAGGCGTACTCCTCCGCACGCACACCCGCCAACGCAACCACTTCCCGCAAAGCTGTCGTTGCTTGATGTTGTGTCCACATGGACCATCTGCCGTTACCAACGCCAAACGCAACTAGGGGGGCCGAAGATAGCAGAAACAAGCAACAACACATCAATTCGATCGTCGCCTACACAGCTGGGCCAGGTGTAGTACCCAAGGCTATCACTCATACGACTGTGAATTACCGCATTGATCTGATTGGTCAAAATTCTTACGTACGTAGAAAACCCATATTTTCTCATACTTCGATAATATTCTGCTGTACATGGATATCAAGATAGAATATTTCAATCGATAGGTACAACCATGTAGTTACCAAGATTTTACCGGGCCGGTGAGGGGCCCTGACATCACTAATTGTAAGAAATATAGTCTAAACATATTGCGAAATACAACAGCGAGGTGATGTGGTCAAACAACGTTGAGCACGAGGGGGGGAAGTGCGAAGCGTCCGTGTTTTGAAACGAACGCTTGGTGTACCCGCGCCCAATTACATCACTTCGTTGGTCATACTTCGTTTAGCACAGGTTGTGAGGCGATCATGCAGACGGTACGTACGAAATACCCTACCCTACGTAATAGGTTGTTGGTAGTGTGGTCTCTACCGAAATTTTAACGAATCTGCGTGTACTTCCTTTTCACATTATTATTAGCTCATGTGGGATTTTACGCCCATGACTTTTACCGTGCCGATGTGAGCAACATGTGAGCAACATGTGAGGCTCTCAGGTCGCCCATTCTGAGACAGAGATACATATTACAAACACAGCAAGCGAGGTGATGTAAATATGCAATGTCACCACTATTGAACACGAGGGGGAGAGGTGCAAATTGTCATTGGTTTGAAAGGAACGCTTGATGTGCCCGCGCTCAATGACTTCACTTCGTTAGGCATGTGCTATTGCGTTCGGTAGATAGAGGTTGCCAGGGGATCATGCAGACGGCAGGTAGGCACGAAATACCCTGCGTTATGTTTTGGTAGTGTGGTCTACCGCAGTGTTAACATTATTATCATCTAGTGTACGATTACGAGCTGGATTGGCCAGTAAAGTCACAATCGTTCGTCCACTCGTAACTTGGTAATAAAAAAGATGTAGGCTGTGTTCAGCATATCGGTGTATTCAGCCAATCACGGCGCGTTTGCATGTGCTCTATGACGTCGTCTTTGGTGCACTTTGATCAAACCAAAAGAATCCGCCGTACGTATTTCATATATATTTTAGACTTGCAAAAAAAACGAAAACCGTTATTATGGCGGCGGAATAATAAGCTATTTTTCTAGAATGCACCGAAGCAGAGCAGCAGCACGGCAGCAGCAGACGCATGCACGACGCAGCTCGCACACACGAAAGCGACAGCATGGCGCCCAGCTGCTCTCCTTTCACCCTTGTGACGTTTGACACTGTTCTTGAAGGACGGATATCTAGGTTTTATAATAGCCCAAGGGGGGGGTGATATCCTACGTCAACCATGTTCCTGGGGTCAAAACAACATTTTTTGCAATTTCCGGCGCGGTTTTACGAATTTCAACCTGATTTGTTGACACGTGACTGCTATCGGTATTTTAAATAGAATCACGACTGCGGTTTTTATTTTGATGTTTTTTTACATCATTTCATCGCAAATGAAATATTCCCTCAGTAAAAAAACACCGATTCATAGCAATATATGTCAAGGTACTAGACTAGTGAGGTATTAGTCCGTTTGACCACTTGCGAAAGATTAACAATAGCTTACCCAAACTAAGCCTTAAAACAACTAACGAAAAAAACATTAGATCACTGAAAAACAGTTTTGATCCCATCCACGTCACTTACAGCATGTTCTTGAATATTGGGCATCTACGTATATATTGCGCGCAGCCCCACCCCCCTCACCGGTTATTCGACTTACAAGATTCACTTGATAAAAGGATACATTTCCCTTCACAGCTGTCAGATTTTGTCCCCCTCAGAAACGGGTTTTATAGTTTCCGCGCATAGACTGACTGACTAAAATCATCCTGTTGACCCTGATAGCTGCACAGTAGTTGTAAGGGGAGTCGCCGACCTATATCCTTAATGAGGACACACAACTCGTAATGCGCGCGATCGGAGTATCACACACAGCTTGCAAAGATGAGTTTCGACGAAATCTTCGATCTCACAGCTAGCTGGAGTGTATTTTCATTTTTTGTAATATATTGCGCGCAGGTGGAATATTTTGCTCGCATCCACCTCCGCGTCCTCCCCCTCTCTATGTTTGAAAAATGAAAAATACAGTTCTTCAGCTGTGAGACAGTTCAGCTGTGAGATCGAACAGTTTATCAAAGCTAAGCTTTGCAAGCTGCGCGTGTGTTACTTCGATCGCGCGTGTCTCTACATTATTATAAAAATTAAAATACACTCCTCCAGCTGTGAGATCGAAGATTTTGTCGAAACTCATATTTATTTGCAAGCTGTGTGTGATACTCCGATCGAGCGCATTACTGGGTAATGTATTATGTTTGGCCTTGGTGGCACCGACGCTGCAAAGCATTACCTGGTATATGTACAATCAATGGGGTTAGCGTTGGTTGGCAACGTTGCTTTAAAACATGCTAATCACTGCTTGAGCTAGACAACCCGGGTACCATCTTTTTTTTTTGGCGGCCACAATGGTAGTTATCAAGTTACAGATCATATTGTGCGGGGTGGAGAACCCTAACTCCGCACAAAGGGAATTATGGCATCACGTAGTGTGGATATGGTAAGGCACCCATGAGGCATTTAATGGTAGTGCCTACTACTACTGCTGTCTCTGGAGTACCCAAACCAGAAAACAAAATAATTCATTGCCGCTGTGTCGTCCACAAGCAAGAAAGTAGGCACAAGGCGCATACATCCGTATTGCGAACGCTTCTTGGAAGGATGCAGTTTACCCTATATGCGACTCGATGAACACCTCGCGGCGCTTCGCGCTTGGTGCAAGTAAAATGCCTGCCTGGTTGGTGACAACTCGACGTGAACCGTCCCGGAATATTTTGGATGCGGTCCCGGAATATTTTGGATGCGAGGGTCTACGGTCATGCGGCTACGGCCAGATACACAAGAACTGAGTACCCCCCTCCCCTCCCACTACCCCGCCGCGCCAACCACAACCCACCCCCCACACACACAAACACCCCCCTCCTCCCCCGCCGCCCCACCGAAATTCAAAATCCGCCAGAATATTAAACAATACCGGACCGTTGTGATATCATATTTTTCCCTTTCGAGCCATCCATGCAGTAGCTCCAATGTATTTGCATGGTTTTCGAGTTCAAATCAACCTAACTCCCGATCCCCGCCACCCCACCATCGCTTACACCTAGTGCCACGCGCACGGTACTAAGCTCCTCCTTCCTATACATTTACGCGACGTGAAAAAGTGTAACGACTTGTGCTTTTTTCCCCTGCGTGTCCATTGCAGGCGTGGCATTGCATCACAAAATCTCCTTGCTTGCTGTACACTGCTGGAGCATGTACCCCAGCTCTGTCTCGACATTTGTGAGTTCAGAGCTCGGCATGGGCACTGATACTGGTTGTGTTGGATGCTGATGGGTGGAAATGTCCGTTTAACGTCAAGAAAACACACCTTCTAAATTACAGGGCCTTCCCCGGGATTTTTCCTGGGGGACAAATCCCGGAGGGGAATGTCTAAGGGGTCGGGACTATCTATCCCGTGGTCCCGTGGAAAATGCGAAATAAATCCCGTTTCCGACCAAGGCTACGGCAGGCAATTTTCACTACCAGGCCTGATCCAGCCGTACGGGTGACTCTGTACTTCACTGGCAAGAACACCTTAGGCGATTTTGTTTGGCGCAGCATCTAAACTATATAGCTAACCATCCCATTGGGTAATCATGTCGAAACATTTAAGCAGCGCGAAACCCTATGACCGCATTAGAGCAGGGGGGTCACTCGCGCGAGTGACCCCGAGCTACTGCAAAGGAATCCGCCGAAAGGGCCCCACCCCACTACCGTTTCGTTGGACATCATTTCGTATTCCGTGGTCCCGCGTACAACATTCAAGATCCCGTATCCCGTGTCCCGTGGAGCAGGCGACACACACATACAGCCCCGACTGACATAGCATGAACACCAACAGCGAGGCTGTTGTTAGCGAGGTAGCAGCACCTGCTACCTCACTGGCAGACGCGCGTCCTGCCAGTGAGGCAGCATGCTGCAGCGCTTGCTGCGGGCCAATAATCCGTGAGTGTCTGGCCCTGATGGTCTTCCCGTGGCCACAGCTCCCGGCTCGGCTGCTGCTGCAGGGGTACAGCTTTGCATGCTTCTTTCATCTTTCCTTCTTTTTCTTTTTTCGATGCTTCGGTATGGAAAATTCTTGTTCGAAAGCGGTACATTCCAAGGTATACTCTGTCGTCGTTCTCTTAACAGCTTCTAGAGGATCTCGCGATATACTGGATACTTTGTTTTCGCCTTTTCTGCTCTTTGTTTTTATCTGAGATGTTTTCAAGTTGTTGAAGGATACTCACTCCAGTACTTTTGAAACCAGAAGACAGATTTCCGCCTAATGTCGAGATCGGCTGGTTTTATAGTCTGTGATTCCCTTCCATATATGAAAGTCCATCTTTAATTAAAACGACAAATATATATCGTTTGTTGTTGTTCTTGCAAAAGTAATGTGGTGGGGTCTACTACGTGTGCGAGCGTCCAACCATTTTTCATTCTGTTTTTAGCAGTACACCGGAGAACAGCACAACTCATGTTTTGTTGGCGCTATGTTTTAGTTCAGTAGCATATGTCGTTATGATAATTGATGCGGATCTGAGCATACCAAAACCGCGTACAAGCAATAACCGTGGAACCCGGACCCCGTACAAACCTAAACGTATTATTCTACGTGTGGCACCAAAAACCCCTCCGTTGAGTTCTGCCGTGGCTGCCTCCCGCCCGGGGAGTCTCGCGGTGGCAAGATCCCGTTCAAAATGTCCCTTCGAGTCCTGCCGTGTGGCTGCATTCCGCCCGGGGAGTATGCCAGTGGCCAGATGTCGTTCAAAGAGCCCCTTCGAGTCCCGTCGTGGCTGCATCCCGTTGAGTCAAATTCCGTTATATCCCGTCGTGGCTACATCCCGGGGAGTCCCGCGGTGCCCGGATCCCGCACAAGAACTAGCGTTTGGTCCCGTGGTTGCCGGATCCCGTACAAGAAAAACAAACAAACAATCCCGTGGTTGCCAGATCCCCGTACAATAATCCCGTGAAAGTCCCGTCTTAGCTTAATGATCCCGATGACAAAAACTGGTCCCGAGGAAGGCCATGCTAAACTCGAAGTTGATTTTTGCACGAAATATTTCTGGCACGCATTTCAAGTTGTCATGGTATATCATACAAAAATACAAATACACTCCAGCTAGCTGTGAAATCGAAGATTTTGTCGAAACCCGTCTTTGCAAGGTGTGTGTGATACTCCGATCGCGCGTATTGCGTGTTGTATGTCCTTATTAAGGATATAGGTCGGCGACTCCCCTTGCGACTACAGTGTAGCTATCAAGGTCAACAGGGTGATGTTAGGCAGTCTAAGCGCGGAAACTATAAAACCCGTTTCTGAGGGGGACAAAATCTGACAGCTGTGGATGGAAATGCCTCAGTTTATCAAGTGCATTCTGTAAGTCGAATAACCGGGGGGGGGGGGGGAGGCGGAGTTTTTGAGGACGTGGGGGCCTGGTTTTGATCGAAAGGGGGCGGGGGTGGGGGTATATAGCATATATTCGTTATGGAATCATATTCGATTTGCATCGGAACGGCATCTAGACGCTGTATTGTCGGAGCGCAAACAAAATATTAATATGCAAGGGGGGAGAGGAGCTTCGCCGGCGGCCTAGTGAGGGCCGCCGACGAAGCTAATGCCCGCAGGTAGCTTTTTACGGTAAACGTCACTTTTCGATGCCAAGGGCCCGTTACAAACGGTAGACGAGTTCCAACCGGCATCGGAAGGAAGAATAATGAGCCGAACGGCAGGTTCGACGCCTGGCCGGGACTGGACACCGTTACGTCATAATTATATAAGTCTATTTATTTTATACTTGACGCCTTTCTTTGTAAAAAGAGTGCCATGACACCCCGCGACTGAAAACCGACGAACTCCAATAACAACGACCTTTCGATTTACGAGCATAAATTACACAGGCTGTCGCCCCAATGCAGGAAAGCACCCGCCCGTAAATCAACCAAAGGAAATTCTAAACATAATAACACAACGTGAAGCCACCCATACATAGATACCTTCGGTTGTGCGCAAAACCGAACACTCGGAAACTTTTCCTCCGGCGGGTAAGGCGAACTCAATAATCTACATACTATTAGTAGTACCAAGATACAGCACCTATCATAGTGTACCACTGTGTACCCGTGTATGCGGTGTATGTCCGCGTACAGTAGACTGACACCAGGCTTATATTGGATGTTGGATATTCGACCTTTCCGTGTCTGAGGGGTGGGCTGGTGGGATCCCAAATATACTCTTGTTATACTCATAGGTGGCATGTTCGAGGGTAGCGGGGGTAGCGGGCCATTTTTTACGATCAAAACAAAAAACGCAACCAGGCAGTCGGGCGGGATGGGCCGTGCTCGGTGCCAGGTGCTCGCCGCGACTGCCTGGGGGAATGTGTGGGTCTGCACAGCCAGACGGGCGCTCGCATAGGCTTGACTATGTTGATCTTGCACGGTACGACCATACCTGCTTGCTGCTGAGACGGTGTGAGAGGATGCGACTGCACCACAGCAACTACGCTAGGTACGAAAATATATACCTAAAACAACAAACATCGTCTATGCAAGCGGATGGAGGAAGGTAGTTTTGTCGTCACGGTTTTGTCGCCAAGTACATGGTCGGTGTGAGAGCCCTCAAAGGGCTAGGTGCAACAGACATGAAGTTCCACATGTGTACGCTGCTACTGCAGTATGTTGCTGCTACTGCTGCTGCTGTGCTGTTGCTGAGGTTAATTTAGTTCGGGGGGTTGCTGCCATCGCTGCTGTGCTGCTGCTGCTGAAGTTAGTTTAGTGTCCGAGGGTAGCGGGACACTTTTTTACGAACAAAACAATGAAGGACATTTTTTTTAAAAGTTCACCAAAATATCAAAATTTGGAAAACAGTTTGGGGCGTTCCAAGTGACCTGCTCGTCTCAGGGAGGCGGAACGCAATCCCTTGCCAAATTGAGCCAGCTAAGCGACGTTTAATGCGCCGATCGCCGCCACGTAGCTCGATCGAGATCCAGACATGCTTCACAATGTAGCCATGGCAGGCTAGCTTGCCCCCCGGCCGAAAGTGGGAGAACAGATGCTCGGGCGCCGGAAAGCAGCGAGACATAAAAAAACGAAGGTAATATTTTCATATACATATATGCAAGAGGTGTAGACATCGGATCAACCATCATTTACATCCTGTCGCGTTTTTGTTAATACGATATCAACTGCTGCGGACACGTTAGTGTAGAATAAGTTAACCGGTATTCAGGTTTAACCAGTAACTGGTTAAAAAAACCCTAACCGGTTAAAACCGTTGGTTTTAGTCGGTTAAACCGGTTAACCGGTTCGGTTTTAACCGGACCTCGAAAACTGCCAGTTCTTGTTTTAACAAACCGAGTTTTCACACATGCTTGTTGTACCGCGGGTAATCGTTTTTTTTTTTTCCTATCCGGGGCCTATCTCTAGATACCACACGCTATTCAGATACTCTCCACGAAAAGCACTTAGCAATATACACCAGTCAGTGCACATGCCAATGGCAGCATCCGAACTTGCCACTATAGTCTACTCCATTACCCCAATTACTGCCCAACGATACGTACGACGATAGTCTAGAGGTACAGGTATAGACTAGTTCAAGCAAAAAAAAAAATATCTCCCCCACAAATGCCACTCGCAATATATCTAGTCAAAGGGCAAATATTTGGTATCATGCTGACCCCCATGACCCGTGGACAAGGGTGACATGGCTCAACAGAAAAAAGCGGCCCCGGGCTGTCTCCAGGAGATAATATTCTTATCGTCCAATCAATGGCAGACCTTCAAACTTTTCGATAATGTTAAGGAAGGCTTTTTCTAAGCGGGGGCGAACAGCAAAATGTGCCCTATTTTGCACGAACCGATTGGAGGTACTCCAAGGCATGTCTGCAGAGAGTTTCGCGTAAAAAATCTTGGGCCTGACCTTCGTCTGTCATTATTAAGCAGAACATGAACGACAAAAAAAAAATATCCTTCACTAAAACCAAGTCATTATTGCAGGAAAACAAGCATAGCTGACACATTGTTACGCAAAATAGTCCAAGTAAATGTCCACGCCGCGTTGGAGAGATAGACCCTGACATTGTGCACACACACGTGTTCTACATGCCCATCACGAGGCCTGACCCTCTGTTTCTGTTTCATATTTTTGTTTATTTCGTCGAAAATGTTTGGCCTAGCTAGTGGGCAAATTTCCCACCCACGGCAACGGTTTTTTAGGCGGACCCAGGCGGGGCGGTGCTGCAACACGGCGGTAATTGTTTTGGCGATATGCGGTTTTCCTTTTTTCGACTGTAATGTAAACCCAAAACTCGGAGGGTATCGCGGCGCGTGGCTAAATTTTGGAGCCCGAACCTCCTTCCGTTGGTTTGTACGGCGATTTCAAACGAGAAATCAAGGCGAAATCAACGGGAAAAGTGCGGCTATCTATTTCGCCATGAATGAAATTGAGCAGCCTCACGCGCAAAGCATGAACGGGGAGGGCAAACCCATCTGTGCCACCCCGACACCACAGTAATAATGAAATAAACGAACGCCTTGTTGATGTATTCAATGAAAAACTACAAACAACAAATGTCGTGGGGTATAGCCCCAGCCTCGTCCAAATCCCCCTTTTTCACTTTTTTCCTAACACTGTTACGAGTCCTTCCTGCCTCACCCACAAGAGCTTCTCGCCTGCAAGACGTCAGCAACTAACTGGTGATCATGAATATCTTGAGGACCCTTACCTATCACGAGGTCTTCCAGCTTTTCGTCCACGAGAACTGCTCGTTTGCAAGCCGCTAGCAACTAATTAATGATTGCGAATGGTCTAAGGATAATGATCACGCCTTGACACGGAAGTGCTGGAGCATTCCCATTAAACCGGTCATTGTTCTGCTGGACCACGCTGAGCGTGGTGTGGGCAGGTGTACGGGCAGGAGCGGGGGCAGGTGAAGGCTCGCTATGTCCACACGCGTCGACGCACGTTCACAAAGAGGTTGTACCGAAAAGCACCCCGCTGAACCAAAGTACCCAGCAACACAGACTTTACGGAAAACAAAATCACAGTACTTTTATTAAACAACACGGTTATACCCAGTGCAGGCGGTACCTTTTCGACGCAATGCGGTATCGCCGGTATGCTTTGGACGGTACCCGGAGTTGGCGGTAATTTAAGGGCGGTGTCAAGAGTTGGCGGTTTAAACTCAGCGGTAGGCGGTAACTACAATTATGTCGCTTTTTTGCGGTAGGCGGTATTGCGGTTGTTGGCAGGAACGACTTCAGCGGCAGGCGGTAATTACACTTCATGGCGGTAAACCGCGGAATTTCCGGCACCGCCCATCGGGGCGGTGTTTTCACGCCGGGGAAACAACCGTAATTAACCCTGTAAATGTCCTGCTTCTAAGTTGAACCATCCTGTAGCACTTATTTATCAGAGTGTTTTCTGAGTGAACGGGCGCCGCGATCCTAAAACCGTCGAAAACGCCATCTTCCTGTTAAAGCCTCTTCTGGGTTCATAGTTAGGCCATGGCTTTGGGCATCCGGTTGCACCTTCCATTTACACCTGATTTGGGTGAGGCAAAGAGCTTAAGTAAGAAGCCTCAGACAACCGGGGGTGCCGTATGATGTATGTCGAGTTATCCCACGGCATCATAGGGGTGCAGCGACACATATTTCTGAGTCCGAAACATGGCTTCGAAGAGGGCACTCGTTCGCGAAGTTCGAGCAAGCTTCTATGCCTTGACCCAAAACAAGTTAAACTCGTAAAAAATATTCACTAATCGGTTCTTCCCCACATGAGCAGGTCGATTGGACACAAACATTGCTTAATATCATATACTTCGAAGTATATGACCACCTCATTAAATGTCTAGAGTATTCCATGCCTTTTCTCCAATTCACCCCCCCCCTCCCGCCCCCGCCCCCAACGCCCGCCCCTTCCTCACCACCCGCACCATCGCCTAGACCTAGCACCACGTGTATAGCAAACCCCTACATCTATGCGACCTAAAGCTGTTAAAAACCCTTTTGCCTCCCCCCCCCCGACCCACCCACCCCCTCGAACACTCCGCCTCCCCCTCACCGGTTATGCGACAGGATACACTTGGTAAACTGATGCATATTTCCTTTCACAGCTGTCAGATTTTTTCCCCCACAAAAACGTTTTTTTGTCATAGTTTACGCACACAGACTGATTAACATCACCCTGTTGACCCAGATAGCTACACTGTAGTTCCAAGGCGACTCGCCGACTTATATCCTTAATGAGGACACACAGCCTGTAATACGCGCGATCGGAGAGTCACACACAGCTTTCAAAAGATGAGTTTCGACAAAATCTTTGATTTCACAACTGGAGTGAATTTTAATTTTTATAGTACAAGGGCAGGGCAGCACTTAGACTTGCTCGACTCAATATTCCATAGGGAGTAAAAAAAGTCACCACACACAATCGTAGTCTGCACGTACATCATGTAAGGCAATGACGACAGTTAGATAATGTACTACTATTGATAGTTACCGTTTTTTGTGTGAATCGATTCCGAACTTCATTCATCAGATTTCGATCGGATAAATCGGAGCACGCGCCGACTGACCCTTTGGTCTGGCGACAAAACGTGTCGGGTGCGTTTCTTATTTCATGTGAACCCAATCAATCATCCGGGGCCGGTAAGGTGGATGACCATGTCCGCTGCGTGTTCTCTTCGTAGCCACTGAAAGGCGCGTACTTAGGAAGCTTCTGAGATATACAATGCATGATATATTAGTGTCATCTAGATCCGAGCCTCCCAGAAAGACTGTCTGTGTGTTGTCCGATCGTGGAGAGATGTGCCGACGTTGTTCCAGACGCGAAACACGGTGCTATGGCTGCCTTCGTCGTTCAGCTCCTCGAATGCTATTGCAATGCTGCTGCTCGGAGGAAGCTGCGTAGATCGCTCACTTCTTCTTATACGCGACAACAGCGCTTACGATTTTGACAGCTAAGAATTTTGAACTCGAGTTTTCAGAGACAAAAATAACAATTTGTCGTTTTGGTCTGATCGCTCATCGGCCAGGATTCATACACAAAGAAGGCGTCATCCGGGCACGATAGGGTTACATGCCGTGATCGGAATCCATCTACACAACTACAACTCCGACAACCAGGGGACGAACCTAGATATCATCCGGGTTGATACTTCCCCGCACGGTGTGGAAGTTCCAACCCCACCCGTTGATTTCTGATTGGCCATGGTTCGTGTGTTGAGCCAGCTTCTCCTCGGGAGGAAAGAGGGTCCCAACCCCGGTCCAGAGGTCGTTCCATATTTTTTTTAACTTCCATCAACCGGGGAAGCAAACCGAGCTTCCTCGGGTCGACATCACCATGCGCGGTGAGAAAACTCCAATACCGTTGGCTAATCGCTGATTGGTTCGAGCTCCACAGCGCCGTCCTGGGCGGATAGAGACCAATCAATGGAGGGAATTTCCGTCGCACACGAGGAAGATGGGGTCCCATCCCCGACTCGTGAATCCCCCGAATCTCTACAGCTCCAAAACCACGGGAACAATAACGATGACCTCCCTTGTCGGAACCACTCCGCACGATGTGGAACCCCAACCATATTCGCTTACCGCTGATTGGCTGGGGCTCGGACATAAGGGCAACGACAACATGGAAGGATATAGGGTCCTGTGGCCGTTTCAGAAATCCTCACAAACCGGGGACGATGACCGATTTCTCCCGCGGATCGACACAGCCCCGGACGATGGTGTGACAATCTTACATTATTCACATGGGCTTATCGTTGAGCGCCTGTGCAGCTCGTAGAGCCAGGGACACCCGGGGAGAAGATAGACCAGCAAACGGGCGGGGGGCGTTCCGATGCACCCGATGAGGATAGGGGTCGACCGCCGTTTCACAAATCCTTCCATACCCCATCAACTCCAACAAACCGGGGACGAAAACCGTCTTCTCCCGAGTCGCCACCACACCGCACGGTGTGGAAGTCTTAGATAGCTGAGGTTCGTATACAACGCCAGATCCACATAATACGGCCCAACCCCGGTCCAGGAATCCTTCAAGGTATTTTCAACCAGAACAAAATGGCGCAAATCGCGCTTCTGCTGCATTTTTATTCGTATACCCCAACCCCGCGGTACGCTGACATTTCATTTGACCCCGTGCCTCGATACCACCCCGCCCAGTGTAACCCAACCTTCGATTGATCGGCTCGGCCAGGGGTCGTAGATAGAGGAAACCACCACTCACAAAGAAGTTCAGCAATTTTAATGACTACCATCTCATACTCGCCTGTGATTAGAGATGTTGTGCATGGACCAACTGCATAATAGACAGCAGTCGGTCCAGATCGAGTCGATCGGTGCAACTTGTTTGGGTATCGTATTGTTACAGCAGCAGTAATACCCTTCACTTCTTTTCTTTTCCCCATCCCATTTATTGTGATGTTCGCACTATTGTCGTCTTCCCAGCAGTATTACTTAGATCCGGGGTCATATATAGGGCTCCCCTCCCCCCTCCCCACTACGGTACACGCCCTAATGTTCATCACGAGAAGAATTTAGTATTTTCTTCCCTCGTCGATTGGCGTCGAATTGTACCTACCCACGCTGCTAGGCGATTTCAGCAGTTTGTTGAACCTTTTTTCTTCATATATTTTTGCAAATAAATAAAGCCAATATAGCTCACACCGGTGTGGTTATTTAGCTTAAGGACCAACGTTGGTACTAATAATGTAACCCCATTTGGCCACGGGGGCGACCGGCTCTATATCACTCACTGCCCCGGTGGCATATCAGGTTACCCTCGAGCCTGGTATAGGTCCGCTTTGTGAGCTCGAATCCCCCCGAGTGCGTACTCGTATAAATTATCGTGGCACTTTTTTTTGTGTACTTATTGACTTGCGGAAAGCGCGAGAGCGCATGAGTTAGCAACACTCGATGAACGATCAGTGGGTGCTGAACCCTACGCGCAAAACGAATTGAAGGCAATAACCGGGGGGGGGGAAAGGGACGACACCTGTGATAACGGCTTGTACGTCCAGA
Organism: Undaria pinnatifida; assembly: GCA_012845835.1. NCBI lineage: Eukaryota > Phaeophyceae > Laminariales > Alariaceae > Undaria > Undaria pinnatifida. The sequence continues at coordinate 15,886,640 of JABAKD010000025.1, read as the reverse complement.
AGCCAGAAGGTACAAGTGCGCCAAAAAGAGTAAAAATCTCACTAGAAGAAATGATCAATCAGCAATCGGCGCCAAGGAGAACGTCAAGTACGAAGCAACAAAAAACCATTTTTCGTCAGTTACGTACCAACACGACCGCTTGCACTTGACCGGCAAACGACCACAGCAACGGAGTCAGGGACCACAGCAACAAGAAAGCACCTCGCCTATATATTTCTTCTCGAGAAAGAACAACACTAAACGATGCGATACTGGGACGAATGCATGCCGCTCACTGGTTTCTCTGTGGATACACTCTATCTACTTGCTACGACCTTCGCGTGGCGCAGCTTGATAACACGAGGAACGACTATTTGTTTCCTCTTGTTTTTCGTGTCAAAAATGTATTCCCTGTTTTTGGTACACCTTCCCCCCATGCCATAAAATATGTCACTGAAAAAAGCATGTTGTGTGTAATAAAGCATGGCTGTGTGTGGTCTTACTCGTTCGTACCTAAATTATTTGCACGAGAGTAAAAAAAATGTCGAGTTGCCCGAACTTGTATAATACCACCCTCGAGGCCCCGGGGACGCAGCCACTCGCAATTCTGCTGTGTGGCTTTTTCTGGGGCAGTATTCGTACTCATTACTATAATACCTCCTCCTCGTTATATTAATAGTCATGCGTCCGCTTGCCACGTCTACACCCATATATGTACGTGTACCTACCGAAAATTGCTAAATACATGAACTACTATGATAACTACCGCAGTACCATGGGGATTTTTTGTACAGTAAATAAATGTTATTTGTTTTGGGACAAAATGTGACGCCAATTAGGAATAATTTCTTGCCAAGTTTTCTTCAACCAATGTCTCCATACATCAAGATCCGAAGAATACCTGGTGAGCACTGTTCAAAATACAAAATTTTGCCCGCTTCTCGCTTTTCTCGCTCAGCATCCATCCGCGTTCACGTCGAGGTGATGAGCTGATTGACCAGCAACAACAACAGTCATTAGCAAGCGCAATTCATGCATCCACACGACAAAGCGTTCGGAACACTACTACCTTGAGAATCACACCTACCTTTAGGAGTGAATCCACGTTTCGTTTGTGGGAGTAAAAATACAAGGAATTAATGTGAGATATTTAACATGCGATCCTGAAAGATGGATCGCTGACCGTGGACTAATATATACGGAACGACTCTTTGGAGCGGCGACGAAAAAGACTAAACAAAAAATGGTATATATCTCTAGCACCACGCGTATAACAAGCTGCTACATATCTTTGATCTCACAGCCGAAGTGTATTTGAATATTATTGTGACCTAAACCTCCTAAACCCCCCCCCCCCCCCCTCTTGCTCTCCCTTACTCAAACGCCCCACCAAATATCAAAATCCGCCACATTAATAAACACTTCACGCACAGGATATCACCTCATTATCTTTCGAGAGCCATCCATGCCGCTGTGTTCCCCCCCCCCCCTCCCCCCCTCCGACGCCCCCTTTTTCTCGACCACCTGCACGATCGCCTAGACCTAGCACCACGCGTATGACAAGCTGATACATATCTTTGATCTCACAGCCGAAGTGTATTTCAATATTATTTGTGACCTAAACCTCCTAAAAAATCATCCCCCCCCCCCCCCCTCTTGCTCTCCCTTACTCAAACGCCCCACCAAATATCGAAATCCGCCACATTAATAAACACTTCACGCACAGGATATCACCTCATTATCTTTCGAGAGCCATCCATGCCGCTGTGTTCCCCCCCCCCCCCCCCCGCCTCGAACGCCCCCTTCTTCCCCATCACCCGCACCTTCGCCTAGACCTAGCACCACACGTATAACAAACCCCTCACCTAAAGCCCTTTCCCCCCCCCACCCCCCCCCACCCCCCACCCCCGCCCCCACCCCCCACCCTCCCCCCCCAACCCATCCCAACCCCACCCCCTCGAACACTCCACCCTCTCTTTACTCACTGATCGTACGACTTACCCCAGGATATACACGATAAACTGATGTATTATTTCCAAAAATGTCACATTTATCCCCTCCAAATAATGTATAGTTTCCAGGCACATATGGGAGCTGCCCCCCCCCCCCCCCCGCCCCCAATAATATACTGGTGCCAAAACCGTCAGATTTATCCCCTCGAAAGGATTTATAGCTTACATGCACAAATTGCCCCTTCCCCCCCCCCCCCCCCCCCCCCCGCCCCGCTCGCTTTTGATCAAAACCAGGCCCCCCCTTTCCCTTCACAGCTGTCAGATTTTGTCCCCCTCAGAAACAGGTTTTATAGTTTCCGCGCACAGACTGACTAAAATCATCCTATTGACCCTGATAGCTACACTGTAGCTGTAAGGGGAGTCGCCGACCTATATCCTTAATGAGGACACACAACCCGTAATGCGCGCGATCGGAGTATCAAACACAGCTTGCAAAGATGAGTTTCGACGAAATCTTCGATCTCACAGCTGGAGTGTATTTTAATTTTTATAATATCTCGTGCAGCATTTTTTTCAATCGATGCTTTCGTTCGTTGTGTTCATTTTTTTTTTTTTTATGGTCTGGCCTGTTTTGTTGTGTTCTGGCACACGGTACGCTAACATTTCACTTGCTTCATATCTTGACTAATTGCACGGTTGTCTGGTTTACCCTGTCTCAGTCTGTGACAACATAATAATAAGTTGTATCTCTCTAGGATGCAGAATCAGCACGGAGACTGGGTGCAATGGTGTCGTTGGGTAGGGAACGGCCTCCCTCGAAGACAACGAACGCTCGAACAAAGGCTACGACACAGCAGTCGTACGACAATGGACCAAACGGTTCGAGGTGTGACCATAAAAAAAGTGTGGTTGGGACGAAATAAGAAGCCAATTTGGAAATGATGCCAACTTTGAAATACATGTTTTTCTCATATGGTTATTTTGTTCAAGCTCTGCATACGTCAAGATTCAAGAATGTCCCGGGCGTATACCGCCCAAAATACAAGATTTTACGCACTTCTCGCTTGTCTCACTCTGCCCACGTACCCGATCCCGGCCAGGTGCGGAACGGATACGGCAGGGCGAGGGGCGTTTGACCCGGCCCCCGAAGACGGCGCTCGAACGAACCAACTTGACCGAAAATTCCAGTTATGAAAATCGCATACTGAGGCGGAGACGGAAAAAAACTCCTGACCGAATCCCCCCCAGAAAGAATAATCATATACTATAAAAAATGAAAATACACTCCAGCTGTGAGATAGAAGATTTTGTCGAAACTCATCTTTGCAAGCTGTGTGTGATTTATTATAAAAATTAAAATACACTCCAGCTGTGAGATAGAAGATTTTGTCGAAACTCATCTTTGCAAGCTGTGTGTGATACTCCGATCGCGCGCAATACGAGTTGTGTGTCCTCATTAAGGATATAGGTCGGCGACTCCCCTTACAACTGCAGTGTAGATATCAGAGTCAACAGGATGATTTTAGTCAGTCTGTGCGCGGAAACTATAAAACCCGTTTCTGAGGGGGACAAAATCTGACAGCTGTGAAGGGAAAGGGGGGGCCTGGTTTTGATCAAAAGCGAGCGGGTTTGGAGGGGGGGGGGGGGGGGGGAAGGGGGCAATTTGTGCATGTAAGCTATAAATCCTTTTGAGGGGATAAATCTGACGGTTTTGGCACCAGTATATTATTTGGGGCGGAGGGGGGGGTTGGGGCGGGGGGGGGGGGGGGGAGGGGCGGGGGGGGCAGCTCAATATGTGCCTGGAAACTATACATTTTTTTGAGGGGATCAATGTGACGGTCTTAAATAATACATCAGTTTATCATGTATATCCTGGGGTACGTCGTACAATCAGTGAGTAAAGAGAGGGTGGAGTGTTCGAGGGGGTGGGGTTGGGATGGGTTGGGGGGGAGGTGGGGGGTGTGGGGGCGGCGGGGGCGCGGGGGGGGAGGAAGGGCTTTAGGTGAGGGGTTTGTTATACGTGTTGTGCTAGGTCTAGGCGATGGTGCGGGTAATGGGGAAGAAGGGGGCGTTCGAGGCGGGGGGGGGGGGGGGGGGGGGCACAGCGGCATGGATGGCTCTCGAAAGATAATGAGGTGATATCCTGTGCGTGAAGTGTTTATTAATGTGGCGGATTTCGATATTTGGTGGGGCGTTTGAGTAAGGGAGAGCAAGAGGGGGGGGGGGGGGGGGGGGAGATTTTTAGGAGGTTTAGGTCACAAATAATATTCAAATACACTTTGGCTGTGAGATCAAAGATATGTAGCAGCTTGTTATACGCGTGGTGCTAGGTCTAGGCGATCGTGCAGGTGGTCGGAAAAGAGGGGGCGTTGGAGGGGGGGGGGTGGGGGGGTGGGGGGGGGGGAGGAAGGGCTTTAGGTGAGGGGTTTGTTATACGTGTGGTGCTAGGTCTAGGCGATGGTGCGGGTGATGGGGAAGAAGAGGGCGTTCATATATCCTTAATGAGGTCACAAAACTCGTAATGCGCGCGATCGGAGTATCACACACAGCTTGCAAAGATGAGTTTCGACGAAATCTTCGATCTCACAGCTGGAGTGTATTTTCATTTTTTATAATATATATTTATATTTATGGCTCACGCTCGCCTTGTACTTTGGCCATGAGACGATGTAAAGAGGCAGCATTTTGGCGTTCCCGTTTTTTCTGGATTTCGCCGGGGCTCCTTCACCCCAGAATATGGTCGGTATTCCTTCCAGACTGTTTTGCAATTGGATACCTGGCAATACCTTCCGTACCGAGTAGGCCACGGTCTTCGTGACGCATTCATTCTACAGGCAAAACGGCACTACTAATCATTCCCCGAGGCTCCGCAGTTGAGGAGCTCTGTTAACGTCAAAACACACCTGCTACGATAGACGTACACACCACTATTATTTGCGGGGTTTTTCGCGATTCGAGAGCTTCAACCTCTCCCAAAACGGATTTGGAGACAACTAAATTGATGCCGGATAATAAATCCCATGTCAGAGCGCCTATCTAGGTACACGACGAGAATTATGCAAACAGGCAGCGTTTTTTTTTGCGACGACTTTGGGTTTACGACTTCCCTCTTTCAGAAACCGTCTTAGAACTTAGCGTGCTACCTCTATACGTAGCACGCGTCAAAAAACCAATTACAAATTTTCTGCCCAATATCCAATCCCATGTCCTGAGTATACAAAAAACGAACAATGTTGCAAAATACCAAGGCTGCGGTAGGGGGATGTTATGATAATCTTTAGCATGACAATCTTAGTATGATCATCGTGGTATGATGGTGTTATGGCGATGTTATGATAATCTTCCAACGATATGCCCCCCTTCCTTGTTCACTACCGGGTGTTCACTATCATTCATACTATCATACTATCATACATACTATCATACATACTATCATTCATACTATCATTCATACTATCATACATACTATCATACATACTATCATACATACTATCATGCATACTGTTATACATACTATCATACATACTATCATACATACTATCATACATACTATCATACATACTATCATACATACTATCATTCATACTATAATACATACTATCATATATAATATCATACATACTATCATACATACTATCATACATACTATCATACATACTATCATTCATACTATCATACATACTATCATACATACTATCATACATACTATCATACATACTATCATACATGCTATCATACATACTATCATACATAATATCATACATACTATCATACATACTATCATACATACTATCATACATACTGTCATTCATACTATCATTCATACTATCATTCATACTATCATACATACGATCATAATACTAATATCATAATACTATCATACATACTATCATACATACTATCATACATACTATCATACATACTATCATACATACTATCATACATACTATCATACATACTGTCATACATACTATCATACATACTAATATCATACATACTATCGTACATACTATCATACATACTATCATACATACTATCATACATACTCGTACGAGTGACTATGTACCTCACTGACGAACAACACGTTCGGCGACTATTTTTTATCGCAGCGTACCTAACCACCCCATTTGGTATTCGTATCACAAAAAAACCACACCGCACGGAAGCCTATGGCCGCAAGGAGCAGGGGGGTCACTCGCGCGAGGGCCCCAGAGCAACTGAAAAACAAAAGGCACCTTCCTACCGTAGCTCCCTACCGTAGCCACGGTCGAAAAGAAGAACGCGACCTTTCCAATATATTCAGCTACGGAGTCCATCTTTCAGAAAACAGTTTCAGAAAACCAAAGTGTAGTGTACCCCTATCGTACCACGCACGTGCCTGGTCATCGGGTTGTTGCACATAGGCTATTAGCGTTACTCAAAATAAGTTTTGTAGTGAGGTATATCGTGTATAGAGCTCCTCACGTCATCCCCACCAGAAACAAAACGGTGAACCTGTACCACATGATGTGTCTGACACCGCATGTTTACCCTGTACTTTAGGTATGAGTCGTATGCACATGGAATTATAGCGGAAATGGGATTTAGATGGCCTGCTTCTTGATCAGTGATGATGTGGGAATCCTGAGTGATAAACCCCTCGGCTATGTTGACCAACGTCATACGCTTGCGTTGTGTGTCGTCCGGACGACACAGTTTAAACTATGCCGTTCCCGTCCCTCTCATGTATCGTTCCGGCTAGGTATCCTTCCATAAAAACCAACGGTGCCTTACGACTGGCCGTCGCAATGTCGGCGGCAGCATTTATGCTTCAACTGATGATGTTGATCTCTTTCCTGGCGCTGACTGGCCTATCTTCGCCACAATCCGGTGTGTTAGCGGTGAATGAAGAGCACGACGAGGAGTTTTGTCCGCCATGCGAAAACTTCTTCCGCAAGCTAGAGAGAAATGAGGAGAACGGTTTGCTGAGCCAAGTCGTGAAAGTGCAAGAAAGAGGAGAGCCGAAGAGCGGGACGGCCATGATGTTCGATTGGGCGACGGGGGCGCTGGTTCGGACGTGCTCCCATCTGCAAACACTGTTCGGTAAAGAGACTGATGCGCCTATATAGGGCCGTTATCGTATGTTGAAATAGACTTTGCACGGGACATTTCCAATGGTGTGTTCCGTGGGACATTCCAATGGGATTCTCCGTGATGCCCCGTAGAATTTGCAGTAGTGTCTAATGTGACGTCTTATTCCCGTGGCACGTCCCATGTTGGTAAACAGAGCCCCGCGGGATATCCCGTGGGGAGAGCCAAAGGGCGGCAAGGGCATCATGTTTGATTGGGAGACGGGGGCACGGCGCGGACGTGCATGTAGGTGAATCGATTTTATGATGAAGCATGTTCGAACATGGATGATTCTTTTTCATGAGTTCATGGTCGATGCTGAAAAGGCTGTGAGTCGTCCTACGGTAGCCGACGTTAATCTATCTTAAACGAAATCGCCGGGTTTTGAAACCATCTCCCGGCCGAATTTTCTGAAATACGGTGCCCCTTGCCCCCCCGACGTCGTCGTTCGATAGGCCTTTGCGAGTAAGAAAATAAATAACTGCATAGTTTCCTTAGCATCTTTCCTCCTACCGAGTAGCCACGAAACGTCCGTTGAAGAAAAACGCTGGTTTAGGGGGCGGGATATCATAGACCCAGTCCTGTATACTGCTACTCCTACGTTATAGGGGTGCATCTAACCATTTGGGGGAAGTTACATTTCTCTGTCTGACACAAACATCAACTTCAAAAATCCGTGTAAGAGTCGTTCCACGGTAGCCCCCCCCCCCCCAACTTTGATCAAACAACCCTCCCCCGTTGTTTTGAAACTAGTTCCCAGCCGTGTCTCCTCAAACCGTGCCCCTTGCCACCCCGACGTCATCGTTCAATAGTCCTACGCAAACAAGAACAGACGAGAAGATATTGGCTTTCGTAGCTTACCTCCTCGTGTCGAGCAGCCATGAGGTGAGGCGTTTGTTGAAGAAACTCGCCGGTTTTGAGGAGGCGGGCTAGAATCAGTCGTAAACCTAAAAAACGAATAATTCCACAGTTAGTGCAGAATTGCTACAAAGAATGCAAACGTTGAAATATACAGGACGTACGCTACGATAGACACGTGATCGGGACCAAGGCTATACCGTAGGGTGTCGCAGTATCACAGGGTACCCCCCTTTCGCACCACACGCACGAGTAACTGTGTACCCTACAGACGAATATCTTTGAGGCACATCTCAATCGCGACGTAGGTCACCCTTTTCTCGCAAGGAGAATGCTTATCGCGAATTGTAGCTTACCGGTACAAGGAGAATGCTGTTCGCGAATTGTAGCAACACGAATGCTCACAGTGGGTGCAGCGAGACGAATGCTTAAGACCGCAAAGAAACAAGGGGGTCACTCTCGGGACTGACACCCGAGTCACTGCAAAGCAAGCTCCAAAGGTGACCCACATACCGTAGCCCGGATCTCCGGCGGAGGCGCGCCATTCCCACTGTTGCGTTCCCCAGTTGAGGTTCTCTTTTACCTCACCCGAAAGGAATTATCGATGGTGTATACCATAAGTACGTCCAGATGAGCACCGGCGCATACAACAAAACATGTTTTTAAATACAGTAAAATTACCACGATCCTGGGTCAACAAGCCCTGCCGTTCAAAAGCTGATTCCGCCAAAAAACCACGCCTTGACAGAGGTAGCACCTATCTATCTTGCAGCTCTTCACACGAGGGGCTTTCCACCTCGTCCCTCCACTGTCTACGAGATAAGTGAAAACACACCCTGATGGATTATCAAAGACGGCCTAGGTATGGAGCGCAACCCACGAGACATTCCTAGCAATTCAACGGCCCAGGTATGGAACCTAACGCACGAGGCATTCCAACGAGATTACGCAGAGCATAGACATTAGCTGAGGAGCTTTGCCCGGCACGATCTACAAATATTTTCGGCAAAATTACTACCAAACCCCTGCCTATGGTCGCTTGCGTCTAAGGGCACTCTAACGATATCGGGTCCCTCAGTTGAAGAACCCGGTATTATTGACCAAAACACACACACACACTCTTGCTGTGAGATCGAAGGTTTCGTCGACACTGATATTTGCAAGCTCTGTGCGATACTCCAGTCGCACGTATTACTGGGTGTGCGTCCTCCGTAAGGACATGGATCGACGTTAGCTCTAGCTTGTGCCACAGCCAACAGCGTGATGTTAATCAATATCTAGTCACGGAGACTATCAAACCCGTTTTTGAGGTTAGCAAAATACGACGGCCTATGGAATGCATCAGTATATAATATATATACATCCTTAATGAGGACACACAAGCCAGTGTACGCGCGATCGGAGTATCACACACAGCTTGCAAAGATGAGTTTTGACAAAATGTTCGATCTCACAGCTGGAGTGTGTTTTAATTTTTATAATATCCTGTAAACCAAATAGCCGATGCGGGGAGGGCGTTTTTTTAGGGAGGGTATCTCCAACATTGTCAGACCGCAAAAATGTATTGGAGCTTACTCTACGCGTGTTGCCATGTCTTCGCCCAGGGGGGGGGTGGCGGGGAGGGAGGGGGTGCCGGGGGGGGTAATTTGAACTTGAAGACAATATACATGATGATGTATGGAGCGTTTGCGTGGATCAATATGCGGGACACTTTAGGACACTTTGTTGCTCCTATCTCTTTATCATATCGTACAAGACGTTCGAGGTCATGCTGCACACTATCAGCGTGGTGATCATCATCACAAACAAGACGCCGCATGCCACCGTAGACGTATCAATATTTGGTGATCGTATTTGCTGAAAACCGCGACTATAGTAGAAAACTTCTCATGATGCCATTCTTGTTATGTGCAATTTGTGTAGTCCTTTTTTGTGTACGTAGAACACGAGTTTACTCGTCGAGTTTCGTATTACATTTGCTCAAACCCAGGGTTCGGGTGAAGCATAGAGCTTCGCAATTTACTCCTAGAACAATAACGGTGCGGCTGTAGCGCAGGTAGTGTGAAGCCGGCGCATGCTACACGGTAGATGTGCACGTTAGCTATTATATTGTGGTCATGTTGGTTTTGCCCTCTTCACTTGAGAAGCTCTCTACCTCGCCGAAACTAAACATTGTGTAAAACGTGGGAGTGCTATAAGATGAACATGATTACCAATCCCGTGGCCTTTGTGTTCGGTGCATCCGTGATCAAATTTCGACGTCACTGTCTGGCAATACACGTTATTCTCCCTCGATTTTGACAGTTTGAAGTCGAAACGAGGTTTGTGTTGGTCATGGGGGCAACTGTCCGGCAAAATCCGTCGAAAACATGGAAATCGATGATCCATGCCACATCGCCATTCTTTACTCATCGAATGGAAGTACCTTCGGCTTCGTCGTTCTCATCATTATAGACGTTTGGCCCATTCTCAAGGAGTGCTGTCGCGCGGGCGGAGCCGAGCTTGAGAAAACCAAACCGTGGGCTGCATTCTTTGCAACGAGATCAAAGCGACGGGCATTGAATAAGTCATGAAAACGTGCACAGGGGGTGAGAAAACCCGCCCCCCCCCCGATAAACTATCCCCCATATTTGACGCTCGAATTCTCGCCCACAGAGTTTTTGCGAAGGCAAGGGTATGCAGAGGTGTCAGGCTTTAGCCCGATTCCCCCGAATCCGTTGAGTTTTCAAGGGTTTGTCGGCCTCTTTTGCAGTTAGAAACGTTACTTGTACTATCTCCGAATAACGGTTTTCGAAAATTTCTACGACAAAAAAAACATGGCTGGAAACAATACGAGTTGTGCCGACGTATTTCAGAGGCCGAGCTCCGACCAATCCTGGTAATATCAATCAAAGTTAACCCCCCATTCGATGCTAATAACCCAGACTAATGAATGACCATTCATATTCGAAATACATGTTTTCTCGAGCTTCGAGTGAAAAACAAACGATGTTTGTATTATCATACAGTCGACGGCCGTGATCACGGCATTAAAACGCTATCAGTATCCACGGTCCCTGGTGGCACGTTGTCTACGCCTTCGGGACTTCAGACGCACACAAAGTCGGGGAAACACCTGCCGACCATATAATCGGCCACAGGAAGCAGCAATCAAGCCTGCTGGTGCTGGAGATGCGTTCGAACTACATCGATCGTTGGAAGCTGCGCGGCAAGCGTGGGGCATGAAGAACACTAGGACTGCCTCAAGCGTTTCCCAGACGATAAAGATGATCGCGCTTGGCACTTTTGGAGCTGTGTACTATAATCAAGATGTGTCAATGGCGCCGCAATTCCAACATGGGGACAACAAACTTCGATTTATACTGGGATATTGAGTTGGAAAGGCGCTCAGAACAACTCGAAGCCCGAAAATATGTGATTTTGTGTGAAACTTGATTGGACGGGCCATGCAACGAGTACCAGAGCAAAACAAGGAGGACATTCCACGGGTAGGTATTGGGTTCCGGACCCCCGTTATTCAAGAAGAAAATAAAATATGTCAAAATAGTGCTTCTCCCATCGTTTCATGCGACAAATGACTCAGGGACAGGCTACTTTAAGGGGCCGAGTTTTGGGAGATTGTTTTAGAGGCTCGGGATCACTCGCCCGAGATACTCCCTTCCTTGCTGTTCCTTTGTGGCCATACGCTTTCGTGCTATACAATTTTGCGATGTGATACTACGCTAGCGGTGCATGCAGTAGAATGTCTTTCGAGCTTCTAACATGAGGAGTCCAGCATCCTACCCGAAATATCACTTTGTGATAGTTTGCGCAACCCGACTACCATTTCTATGCACTACTACTGTTACTACTGTAGTAGTCACCTACGACAAGTAAAATCGTAAAGGTACCATACTGCGCAGTAGTTCCACACTCGAGGGTCTAGTTTAAACCGGTCGCGTGCTACGATAGAGGCAGCACGTTTTGTCTAAAAAGGTTTTGAATGAGGAAACTCCTTCACCACAAAATCGTCCGAAATGTTCCTTTTTTTTCCCGTGATTCTCGTTGTGTACCTAAGCTATGGGATGTTTAATCCGGCAGCAGTTTCTTATCTCTCCCGAACAGTTTTTGGGAGAGGTCTTAAACTCCCGAAATGAGAATACCCCCACAAAAAAAGTGGCGCACCTCTATCGTATCATGCGTCAAATGAGTAACCTACTACCCCTGCGAGTGGCCCAAATCTTGTGGCGAAAACGGGGTATCCCCCTACAGCAGCGTGCAATCGACAACACAAGGACAACACAAAAATATTTCTGCTAACAATGCAAGCATGACGCTCTACGCACTCAACCGTTTCGATGTGCATGACCCCGTTTCATCGATAGGTACAAACAGTTGCCGGGTGTCTTTTCGTGGAGGACCGAACCACGCGTCTGCTCGGGTATTCGATCGAAAGCTAACTTTCGAACCAGCGCTGGGCCACGGGGATGCAAGGTGTCCCTGCGAAACAATCGAAAGGTGCGGAATTATTCCTAGGTGGAGAATGAATTATTATTACGCTGCTCAAGTTGAGCATCTGCTTCTTCTCAGAGTCACTCGCAAAAATGACAACGTTGCTTGTCTGTGCTTTTTGGACTAGCGACATGGACGGCGATGGAATTGTTGGTCACGTTTTTTTTTCCAGCAGGTGTTTCGGAGTCCAGTGTTTATCGAGGTAAAGCAAAGAAAGACCCTCACCTCCGTAGCACAAAATGGGCGTGCCACTTCTGCCGTACCCTCGGTCGACGACTGTACAGGTGACATAAATATGGTACACTTGAACACTGGGTTGCATGCTGCATCTAACATCAAACCTTCTAGAATAGTAAACATTACAAGCCAGATGATATAAAGGGATGTCTTATTGCTTCAATCGTCAGGTTTGTCCCCTTTGAGGATTTATAGTTTCCGCGCACATATTGATATGTCCCGCCCCCCGCCCCCCCCCCCCCCCTCCCCTCCCCCTCCACTGACCCCTCTTGTTCATTTAAAAATCCCCAACCCTCCCCCCCCGCCCCTCCGTCCCCCGATTCCCCCCCCCCTTCCGCCTAGTTTGTCCAAACGCCCCACTCACAATCAAAATCGGCCTGAGTAATAAACACCTATACGCAGTTGATATCACGTCATTATCTTTCTGACCATCCATGACGTAGTTTTCAATTATTTTCCCCCCAACCCCCCCCCCCCCCCCCCCCCTCCAACGCCCCCTCTTTTCCGACCACCTGCACGATCGCCTAGATCTAGCACCACGCGTATAACAAGCTGCTACATATCTTTGATCTCACAGCCGAAGTGTATTTTAATATTATTTGTGACCTAAACCTCCTAGAAAATCTTCCCCCCCCCCCCCCCCCCTCTTGCTCTCCCTTATTCAACGCCCCACCAAATATCGAAATCCGCCGTGGACATTAATAAACACTTCACGCACAGGATATCACTTCATTGTCTTTCGAGAGCCATCCATGCCGCTGTGTCCCCCCCCCCTCCCCGCCTCGAACGCCCCCTTCTTCCCCATCACCCGCACCATCGCCTGGACCTAGCACCACTCGTATAACAAACCCCTCACCTAAAGCCCTTCCTCCCCCCCCGCCCCCCCCCGGCCTCACACACCCCACCTCCCCCCCACCCCATCCCAACCCCACCCCCTCGAACACTCCACCCTCTCTTTACTCACTGATTGTACGACTTACCCCAGGATATACATGATAAACCGATGTATTATTTCCAAAACCGTCACATTTATCCCCTCAAAATAATGTATAGTTTCCAGGCACATATTGAGCTGCCCCCCCCGCCCCTCCTCCCCCCCCCCCCCCGCCCCCAATAATATACTGGTGCCAAAACCGTCAGATTTATCCCCTCGAAAGGATTTATAGCTTACATGCACAAATTTCCCCCTTTCCCCCCCCCCCCTCCCCTCCAAACCCGCTCGCTTTTGATCAAAACCAGGCCCCCACGTCCTTCAAAACTCCGCCCCACCCCCCTCACCGGATATTCGACTTACAAGATTCACTTGATAAAAGGATACATTTCCCTTCACAGCTGTCAGATTTTGTCCCCCTCAGAAACGGGTTTTATAGTTTCCGCGCACAGACTGACTAAAATCACCCTGTTGACCCTGATAGCTACACTGTAGTTGTAAGGGGAGTCGCCGACCTATATCCTTAATGAGGACACACAACTGGTAATGCGCGCGATCGGAGTATCACACACAGCTTGCAAAGATGAGTTTCGACGAAATCTTCGATCTCACAGCTGCAGTGTATTTTCATTTTTTATAATAAATATAGACTATAGGATCAATTTTTTTTTCCTTGATTCGGTCAGGAGTTTTTTCGTCTCGGCCGCAGTACGGGATTTGCGGACTGGAATTCATTGGTCAAATCGCTTCGTTCGAGCGCCGTCTTTGGGGGGCGGTTCCGACGCCCCTCACCCTTCCTTATCCGTTCGGCACCTCGACGTGAACGCCGATGGACGCTGAGCGAGACAAACGAGAAGTCGGCAAATTTTGCGTTTAGAACGGTACTCTCGAGTTATTCTCGGGATCTTGATGTACATCGAGAGCTTCATACTCGTAAAATAAGACTTGGCAAGACTTTTTTTTTTGCTTTTTTTTTTGCTTTTTTTTTGCTTTTTTTTTTTATCCTCCGGCGGATGGGGAAAGATAAAGCTTTATTAATAGCTCACCACACTTCCACGTATTTTCATACGCGTCGTCGTTATTTAATTGTTTTCCATGTTGGCGCTATAGTTATGTCCCAAAACAAATAATACATATTATTACTGTAAAAACAATCTCCATGGTACCGCGGTAGGCATCGTAGTAGTAGTTAATTTTTTTTTACTTTCGGTACGTAGGTACGTACGTACTTGGATCTAGACCACCAGGAGCCCACGTATGACTAATACGAAGAGGTAGTGACACGATTACTGCGCCAGAAGAAGCAAAAAGCCACACAGCAGAGTATTTTACTAGTGGCTGCGTCCCCAGCCTCGAGCAAAGTAGTTCGGGCATATCGACATAGTTTATACTCGTGCAAGTAATATAGGTACGAGCAAGAGCACACACACCGACTGATGCCCTATTGCACACACGCTTTTCGTCAGACTTATGGCATGGACGGGGAGGATGCACCAAAAAACAGGAAATAACTTTTCGACATGAAAAGCAAGGGGGGAAAATCGTTCCTGTTGCTAAGCGGCGCCACGCGAAGGTCATAGTTGTAGCAGTAGACGGCATCTACGTACTAAACCAGTGGCATGTATTCGTCCCGGTATCGCCTCGGCGGGTGGTTCTTTTCCCCTACAATACTTCATCCATGGGGATTATAGGCGGTGTGAAAGCGGTGCTTTGTTGTTGCTGTGCCCCTGTCAATCCGTTGCTGTTTGATCTTTTGCCGCGGCCAACTGGAAAATAAACGGCCTTGTGCTGGTACGTAACTGACAATTGATTTTTTTTTGCTTCCTACTGGAAGCGCTCCTTGCTGCTGACTGCTGATTGAACATCTATCTTTCGTTAGTTATTTACTAAAAGACTAGATAGTACGCCATGATTATTCGACCATTGCCTGAGTCATATACGCAGTGTTTCGGCCTCATTTCAGTTTGTTTTCCGCGGTGATTATGCTCGAGAACTGTTGTGCCAATCTTTTAGATCCACTGACTATATATCTATGTCGTTTAGATTTGAACACCTTATTTTTGTTTGAAATCGACCTTATAACCGGGGGGGGCTGAATCCTCGATACAAATCGCTCTATAATTTGTCTGTCCGTATCGCGTTTATTTGGTGCTGCTGTTGTTGGGCACACCGTTCAATGACAAGTTCAGTGTTTCTCTCATCTTCATTTTGAGCGTGCTCCCTCGGCACGCCAACCTCAGGTTACTGTAGGCTTAGAATCGTATTTTTGTGCGACTCATCATGCAAATAGCTGATCGAATTACGTTAGCATTGCAAATGTTTGCCGAATACGGAAGTATGCGAGAAAACCCGAGTTGGTCGAGGCAATTATGAGCATATTGGTTCAAGGCCTACCAGTCAATCACGAATAAGCCAATGGAGTCGGGGCTGACACGCCGTGCCGGCATGTATCGAACCGAGAGTAGATAATCTTAATTGTTCCCGCTAGCTAGTTCCTGCGTTGTTGGAGCTGTAGATATTATAAGGATTTCCGAGTCGGGGATAGGGTCCTATCTCCCCCGTGTACGACGGAACTGCCCCCGGTTCGTTGGTGAGCCCCTGTAATCCTCCGAGGGTGGGGCGGCGCCGCGGAGCTCGAACCAATCAACGATTTTAGCTCACGGAGTTGAGGTTTCCACGCCGTGAGCGGCGGTTACGATCCAAGAGAACGCGGTGTTAATCCCCGGTTTGTCCAACATTTAAGTATATAGAATCACCTCCGGACCCGGGATGGGCCACTATCGTTCCCGGGTTGTCGGAGATGTACATGTTTGTGCGGATGGATTATGATCGGTGGATGAGATTCTATCGTCCCCAGATGACGGTTATTTTCTGTACGATGCCCGGCCAATGAGCCACCAGCGATCAGACAAAAATGCCACACCAGAAAATACATGTATTTCCATTTTCGTCAAATTCGAGCCTGAAATTCTTAACTGCCATTTTTTTAGTTCAGTGCTATCGCGTATTACTAATACTCCATCCACCACATATCAGCAAGCAGCAGCATATTAATAGCATTCGAATAATTGAAGGACGAAGGCAGCGACACCGTGTCTCACGCCTAGAGTACCGTAAGCAAGTCTCTCCACGATCAGAATATACAACAGACAGTCGGTCTGCGAGCCTCGGACCTAGATACACTATCTTGCATTATGTAGCAGAAGCTGGCTCAGTGCGCGCCTCTCAGTGGCTACGCATAGGAAAAGCCGCATACATGGCCACCCCCTTGCTGGCCCTGGATGCTTGGTTGAGTCAAAACATGTAGAAAACGCTCGAAACGTCTATTCGTCGCCAGACTAGAGGGTCAGTCTGCGTGGGCTCGGAATCGGGTTCACGCAAGAAACATCGGTAGTCCCCTGTTAGTTCATATCGACCTCTTGGCATCACTTTGCGTCCTACACGCGGAGAGACTATGTGTTATGTGGTAACGGTATTGAATCGAACAAGTCGAAGTGCTGCCCTGCCCTACCCGAAGCATGGGTGCCGGCGAATGCCGCCACCCACGCGGACCCCTTGTATGTAATAAGGATTGGTCCCATCATGCTGATGCATTCCAGTGCACATTGACGACTGACTGCTGACTAATCTTGAGCAATTCAACAATATACTGCATAAACTAGTATGTTGCTTGCTCTAATGAATCACTGTTATCAAATTGAACATAACCAACCCGATGGACACCTTGCGATGGCAACCGAAACAACTAATAATCAGCAGACAAGTTGATAAAATTTGGCAACTGGTTGCAACCATAACCCAAGCACAGAGGTCATACATCCTTTATTACATTACACGGACGTGAAACCATTCACGGCTAATCGATACCTACTTGGTTATCATAAGTATAGCCCCAACCACATCGATACATCGCAAACGGTGAAGAGCCGAGGGTCAACTAAAAATTTATTTAGGGAAGCTCGCACCAGAAGCACTTTTCGAGACAAGATCCACGACAAGATCGCTGGTAAGCTCTCCCTTCTAGAACATAGATCACAGAGTCATCCCACGGTCTAGGGGTTGCAGCTTCTGCGCTAAAACGTCCCTGGCTGATTGAGCTCCTCATGTGAGGAACGACCTGTTAGTGAAGCAATGTAAGGAGTACGTAATACTTTAGGACTAAGGGATAGAAGATTGGTCAGGTTGTTCGAACGAATGCCTTCGAACATTTTTCTGGTGAGATAATGAGTTCCTCATGTGAGCAACTCAGGGACTTCCTGCCTCACCCGTACCGTTGGATGGCTCCAAACTGAAACCTTCGTCGGCTTCATCCATGCTAACATGGCGTTATTTTCCGGTGAAGCGTCGGAGGGCCGTCGTGTGCTTGCGTCTCCAAATCGACGGTCGAGCGTTTATCGAAAGTGGTCACTTTTGACAGCCGCCCACCATCGTCAATCATAGGCATCTACTACACACGACCAGCTGGTATCATAAGATGTCAAGCAAAGATTGAAGTGTCCAGCAGGATAATACACAATAATAAATCCAGCCTCTCTTCACGAAACCTTCGAGTGAAATATCCAACACCACAACTCGGACAACTTTGCCCTAATAAGCATTGATTGCCCCAAAACTCTGGGAGCTCCCATCGCCAAGGCTTCGGTAGGGGAACCACATTTGGGGCCGATTTATCTGTGGCTTGAGGTCACTCGCAAGAATGACTCCTCTGTTCCGCTGCAATCTTGAGCCTTTCGCGCTGGTTCAGTTTCGCGATTTGAATCCGCAATATGAAATAATTTGCCACGCGGCACCAAGCAAAAATGCCTCAAGTATTTTGGTCGGCGAGGTCCAGAGTCACTCCTGCGTGCGGCTCAAACCCGGTGGAAAAAAAACTGCCCGCCTTACCGTGGCCTTGGCCCCATCTAAAGTAGTGTGCCCTTGTCCAGAGCCATGTCGCGTTGGGTTGCCAGAGTCTCGAGGTAGGTCAATAATGACACAATATTCAACGTCAAGACTAGTAGGTCGTGTTGGGTAGGGTACTTCATACCCGAGTACCCGCGGGTATTACCCGGGTATTTACCCTTCCCAGCTCGCGCGTAGTAGGCTTTGTACTACTCTCGTGTACTCGTACCCAATCCCGGGGGAGTTTTGTACTACTCTCCGTACCCTACCCAAAGTCGCCGGTAGGTTGGTTCTGCTTTCGGTACTCTGCCCGAAACGCCCGTAGCGTACTCGGGTATCTACCCGTTACCCGCCGGTAGGTTTGTACTACTCTCGTATCCTTACCGAAATCCAGGGTAAGTTTGGTACTCCTCTCGCACCCTACCCAAATCCCGGGTAGATTGGGTACTACTCTCCGTATCCAACCCGAAGTTGCTGGTAGGATAGGTATTATCTCGGTACTCTAGCCTACCCTCTCTCGGGTGTGTACTCTGGTATCTACCCGGTACCCAGCGAAATAGAGCATTGGCGACGTCAGGTTGCGTGCGTGGGTCATTTCTTGCGGGTCTGTGTCTGCCGCCCGCGATTGAGTACGCGGGGACTCTGCTCTAATCACTACCCAGGGTTAGCGAGTGGCGCGACCAGTGGAGGTGGGGCAGTCATAAGCCACGCAAGATTCTAGTACTGCAGCCGCATGTACAGATCATGCAGGTGTACACTCCTCACGAAATTCGGCAGGACAAAAGGCAGTGGTTATCGAAGTCGAGACGGAGAAAGGAGGGGTCTTGTACCTTGGCAGATACTCTGTCAGAACAGGTAGAGCCCCCGGCTACTCGCAGGCAATACCTGCGCACCCGAGGGCGGGTACTTTACCCGACTACCCGTGGGTACGTTGTGTACCACTCTCGTACCCGCGTCCAGATCGCCCGCGTAGGTTTTGTACGACTCTCGGTACCCTACCCATATCCCGGGTAGGTTGAGTACTACTCTCGTACCCGTACTCAACATCGCGGGTAGATTTGTATCAACCTCGGTAGTCTACCCCAATTACCCGTAGGTGTTCCAGTATCTACCGTTTACCCGCTGTATTTGAGCGACTCTGGCACCTTTCGATGGACAAAGGTGGTAACCAGTACGTTGCAGAAGACACTTGGTGTAGCCCCGACTGCCAGAATAGAGTAGCTACAGTTATTCGTAGGCGTAGACGCCGGCACAGCAGCAGTAAGATGGTAATGCATGCTCCACCGAGACTAAGAGCAGTCTAGATTATCCGCAGACATGGACGCCTGCACCGTAGGAAGGTGGCTTATGCTACCGGGTCAAGGTATGTACTCCCTTTTTCACTGCCGGGTCTGAGCCAGTCGGAAGAGTGACTCCGTACCTCACTGACGAAACCACGTGAGGCCATTTGTTTGCCAGCGTAGCTAGCCATCCCATTGGGGGATTTATATCGGAAAAAACATACAGCACGAAAGCCTATGACCACAATGAACAAGTCATTCGCCCGAGTAACCCCGATCCCCTCAAAAGCCCGCCCCCCAAGTAGAATTGGTCGCTGCTTAATACAACAAACTAACATAAATGAGCACAGAAGTTGAATGTGAAACGAGCAGAAACAATAGCGCAAAACGAGAGCATGATGCATGGGAATGTCTCCAGGATATCCCTCGATTCCCACTAATATGAATGTTTTGTATGCATAGGCCATGGGTATGTTCATCGGATTGCACTTCCATTCCATTCAAAATGAAGTTTTGGGTGATGGGTTGAGGTCCTCGGCTGAAGAGTCTGGCGGGTCTCATACTAATCAATACTATAACTCTACCACAGTATGTACGTGAAAATATTGATAGCTCTCGCACCTATCATCAACGTTCATTTGGTGGTTCAAATGTAGGACTTCTCAAGTGGAAGCCTCCGAACATTATAGGCACGCTCCTACCGTAGCATTCGTCGATTATCGGTGAAACTCTTATGCCGTAGGCCTGGCTGCCATCTCTATCCTCTTATTTGCGTCAGAGTGTTGATCGTAGTTTCTAAAGTCGACACACTTGCCCTTTCAATTGAACACATTTTATCACAAATTAGGAGGTTGGAAATCATATTGAGCTGCTCAGGTGAGACGCCTCATGACAACAGGGTGCTTCCCACCGCGGCATGTGTCTGAAACACCCCATACCTCGACAAGCTACGAGCCGACCTACCCGTCGCGTTTTTAAAGCCTACGCCTTTTAGCGCTCATCATGCTGTGCCCATGCCGGTCCAAGACGTTTTTTGCTATATGCGTCAGGGTGTTGATCGTTGCTTACAAAGTTTCCAAGCATATCCTACCGGTCAACATAACTTGTGGCGCTTCAGTTGAAGCCGTGACCCGGAGGTCGTATCCAGCCAATGAGAAATGCCCCCATAAACCTACGCTGCACGTTTGGCAGTCGGCAACCCCCGAACACCAACGTCGCGCTTTGGCGTGGCATTCATGAGGCCAATTACCAAATGACCGACAACCGGCTGTAGATATTGGTGTCTACTGTTTACACGTAGCATGCATCGTTTTTCTTTCCAAGCTTACTTACCTACCTGGTATAGTTACATTTATATTTTGTATGTTTTTTCTTATCGCCTGTTCTCTGTCCGACTTGTGCTGCGTTTTTTTCAGCGTGTCCATCTTGCTCTCCAAGTTCGACAAGCATACCCTTCCAGTAAACCGCACTAGCTGCGCGTTTAGTCACAGCCGCGGCATTCCGGTCGGAAGCGGACAAGGGAAAGATGACCCCATAAACCCAGCCTGCTCCTTCCCAGATGGCACACCCGCCAAAGACAACGTCGAGCTCTGGCAATGTATGCATACAGCAAACTGTGAAATCACAGACGATTGGCTTCAGATGGTGGTCTACAGGGACCCAAGACCTGCGGTCGTCAGTGCTTACTTCTACCTTGGGCTGCATCTCCAACGAAGGGAGCTTGGAAGCATTGAAGAGTTTGTCGTGAAGCATTTACCAATTGCCTGCCAGTTTATGGCAGTCCGTCATATTCTATTTTCTGGATTGCTCACTCATCAGTCTGTGGAATTCTGGTACGAGGATTCCATGGACAATCCTTTGGGGTGGCATTACCATTTTCTGGACTCGGTGGGGTTGCAGCTGCCGTATCAGCTCGTTGTAGATACCGCTAAAACTGCAGCCGCGAACGAATACAGCTTTAAGCACAAGAATTTTGACAGGCACCCAGGTGAGGTGAACGGGAGTACCACAGGCATGCGACACTTTGAGGATGAGGTTACGCCTGAGCTCCTTAAGGTCGCTAATGCCATCCTGCGGCTGTGGCTGCCTCCCGTACTTCTGGCGAAACTAGGAATAACACCTGTGGAGGTAGAATTATAGTTAAGCTTCGTGGATCAGCTAGGGTAGGGATGGGTGGGGGGGGTATTCCTTGGTTGCTGTCGTCGTCTACTGTGCGCCGTAGCACCGTACGGGGAATGGGGGGGCGCAGCTATACGCTTTTTTTCTCACCGTAGTCATTTGTCCATATTGACCACGCATCCCTTTCGACACGGACCGCTGTCGGGGGAGCATCTGTGGGGCCTTTTGTTTAAGCTTTTCACAGCCATTCTCGCAGTACTTAAGGCTGCGAGTGAAGATGAGGTGGCGAGCCAACTTGGCATGGACCACTGGAATTTCAACCGGGGAGGAGAGAACATGATCACCACGGTTAGTAGACTGTTCAAAGACGGCGCCACGCCTGAAATACTTTGTGTATGGCTGCCCCCCGTACGTCTGGAAAAGCTAGGTGTGGCACCGTAGAAGGCAAGAACTTTATCGAGTTTCGCGGAGAAGCGACGATAATAGGAGGAGAGGGAGGACACCTATATTTCGTTGTTTAGCTGTAACATTTGACACCATGCTCGGTTGGGCGGGAGAGGGGGGGGAGGGGGCGTATTTGTGTGCTTCTGTCCTTGGTCGCCCCTTACGAGACAGAGTACCGTAGGGTGGGGGGAGACAGCGTAGTCTACTCATTTGTGGATGAGTTTAGATATTTGCCCGGTGACCGCCCATCTCCTTCGACACGGAGCATAAAGCGGATGGTCTTAAATGGGTACACAACTGTACCTGTAGGACGCCATTATTTTGCACATACATTTTATATCACAAGGCCATGAAACAAACTGCTGCTTACGGCATTACACGGAGTTAGGCAGCAATTTTGCCCTCGAGCGTACACGCGCGGAACAGCAGTAAAGCAGTACAAATACGGTGATCCCCCTGGTCGTCTGACCAAGCAACCGGTCTTCCAGCCGCTTGACACTGACCGCTATGGCCTGCAGCGTGTTCGTGCGTGCGCTAGAGGCCCTTTGCGAGGCTGCTGCATAGAAAAACACACGAGACCCCAAGAGCAGCAGCACAACAAAAGCAGAGTATCCTATTTATGCGAGCGACGTCGTCAGTAGATAAATGCTGCTTGTGCTAGGCGATCTGCGTTGTTGCTACTGCTGGATGGTAAGAACGCCACGAAAGGTAGCACAATAAGTAACCCCCCCCCCTGGAACGCACTGTACACACTGCTGTACAGTGTCAGTCGGCGTGCGCTATAGACTTTCTTGGCATGGCTGCAGCAGCATTGAAAGATACACCCAGCATAACAGCACCACCAGCAAGAGGAGTCTCCAATCTTTTCAAACCTTTTTAGTCGACGTCCAACAAGGGCTCCACTCTGCGGGTGGCTGAGATCTGTTCTTTTATATGCTTCTTGTCTTCGCGTGTCTAATAACACCAATCAAAAACGAGAGGGGGGGGGGGGGGTGAGGGTTTTTCACATATTGAGGTTACTGGAACGTTCACTTTGCACCCGTAAGACGTTCAATTGCATGGCACATAGCACTGAATGTCCGCTTAGTGCCGGTATGCCGGTATCGTATTGTTAAGATACGGCCTTGAAAGGCCCGTAATTTTCTGAATGTGAGATCGTTTGGATGGATTTCGTGTGATAAAGTTGGCGTTTCAAATTCGGGAAAATTTTGAAATAGATCGACACGTGCCTGCGATCTCAGAAGCAATACGGGGCTCTGGTGGAATACGTCTTTACGAAGGCAAAGAAAGTGAGTACTCTCCGAGGACCTGCTCAATTGGCAGACCTGCAGGGGGCACTCTTGTGTCCCCACCCTAAAACCTTACAAATAGCGTCGTCTTAAGCTTGACCTGCTATTGCGGCAGCATTCCTCCAATCTCTCCGATGTTTGTTTTCGTACAAGTAGCGATTTTGCTTTTGCTTTCCATCGAGCCCACAACCCCTGTTCCTTGTCGAGTGGCTTCTCCATGGAGGGATCGCCCTTCCTCCTACAATGGCGACCACAACAACAGTGAGATGGCAGGGGCCCCTCCTGTTGGTCGCCGGGCACGTACCACACTGAAGACACCTTCCAAGTACGTGCGGACGACACAGCTCTTCGGAGCACACTCCTTTTCTTGGCTTTTGGTCGCATCAGTTCCCCGCCAGCTGTATCACATAGACCACTCCGCAGCGGAACTGCCCAAGCCCCACCCGTGAGGGTTGTTTGCCCCGCGCTCAGCCAGTATGTTGCGCAGCACATATCCGTGAGTTGTCAGCACAAGCCCCAATATCGGCCGTCGACGTGTACCTTTTTTTGCGCGCGTCGGGGCTGAGGCATATGCACGACGCGCCACGGACAAGGATACTGGAATATCAGCCTTCGAAAGACCATCGACGGGGATTTCGCTTGCTGAAAGAGCCCATCGGCCAGCATACACCTTTGCTGTCGCAGCCAGACCGACCTTCGCGGAACCCCTATGGACAACGGGCCCCGTGCTCTAGGAGCTCATGTCGGGGCTCCTTCGTTGTGGTCCTCCCTGGGAAGGAGCAGGAGGTGCCAGGGGAATGTTTGGGATTTCTCGTTTAGCGATTTTTCAAGTACACGCTTTATCGTATGGGTTTCAGTACATACGTCGGTCCGTCTTTCGCATCGCGCAAACTGCTGTGCTCCCTTTCTGCTGAATATAGTACAGCTACTAATTTGACGCAACTCGGACCCCTCCACGATTTTTCGCGATGAACAGCGTTCCACTGCGTCACGTAGCTTCAACCACCTTCAAGTTCGCAGCGCTACCAACTTTAGCGCAGCATGATAGGCTCGATGTCAACACATGCCATATACCGCCGGATTATCTGCTGTAGAAGTCACTGTACAGCAACCGAGCCGCCTGCTTTGCTCCTGCCCATCTTCCATATAGCTCGACCCTTCACTGCCCCAGCGCTCACAGTTACAGCACCCCAGCTCTGACACCCTCCGCTGCTGTGCGAGTGCTCCTTGCAAGTTCGATTCGCGTTTTTTTTTCATCTTGACCCCTCCGTGACTATGACTTGAATATAGTGAACGCTGAAATTCTGTGTTGGCTTCTTGGGGCAAGGCTGTCGGCGTGTGCGATGCCCTATATCACACTAAATGTATAACGGTTCTCGTAGAGCGAAATACTACATTCTGTTCACCCCGACGGCATAATTTCGACTCCCCCGCCCTCAGTGCTGCTTATCGTGCCCTGTTCCCCCGTCGCCATGTATGAGGCATGCGGTGGAACACTTCTCGTACGCGAGATCGTGTATATCAGGGACTACTTGACCACCATACGGACACCTGCCATATAAAACAGCAGTACCAAAACTCCACACTATGTGTACTTCAATTATCGTAACCTGATTTCTTAATCCCGACTTCCTCGTCCCCGTGACGAAACCTTGCAGGCTGGTTTTGTTCCTCTGCTTGAACCTCCCACCGCGTCCGTATTTTTTTTCTGGTACTGCAACTCGCTAACCCCCCAGTTGTTTTGCGACATAGCCTTGTCCCTCTGTCTCCAACCTCCGACCCCCCCGCGCTCCCTCCACTCCGACGATGGTGTGTCGTTGTTCGGGCTCCTCGTCTGTTGATGCACGTGCCAGTACCAACATCCTCGCTCATTGCGAACGGGTTTCAGTGTCTCGTTTGGTAGATGAACGTTGTGTGGCTTTCCAAGGTCCAGCACTTTATGATATGCGGTAAACTATTGCTCTCCGCGTCGTCCGCCAGTCCCACCACTCGCGCTAGCTGCCATCCTGCATGGGCCTTTTGAAACAAATGCACGAACTAACGATGCCAGGTAAATACAAACTCAACCTCTCTCCATCTTCACAACATACCCTACAGGACTTAATCTGCCCTCTGTGTTTTCGCTGCTTGGTGTTCTATTTGCTTGACACGTCATTACTATACTAGCAGTATCATCTTTACCCTGGGCCGCCGCCCAATTAATTTGCCAGTTCCTGGCATAGATGTTCTCCAACTCGCACGCTGCTTTACTACAAAATTCCTCCTCGGAGGTTTCTAGTGGTTCCGCGGCAGCATCGATTTGACCCTCGTCAGCCGCTACCCCGGCACTACCACCTCCTCCGTCTGAAGGTAATGCTGCTACACCTTGTTTAGACTGGCAAAATCACAGGTAACTTATCAGTTTGATCACTTACTAGGTATTATCAGCGACTACTCGTGTACAACACCATTACCGGCTACGACCGAAGCAACGGGATGTACAACCGAGGCTACCACACCAATGGCAACAACAACGTTATGTCCGCCGTTAAACAATACAGGAGCTTACCTCAAAGCACTTTAAGCGTTTAACTGGAAGACATCCCACCGAGCTTCAACAAAAATGATATTCGGGTCAACCTTCCCATCTTCCAGAAAGAGGACAACAACGCCAACTGCCATCAAACACAACGCCAGCCGGACGACATCGTCACCAAATCTCTCACCAAGGACATGGCTGCTAGCATCTCAAGGCCGTTCCGAGTACGTACGTACATACATGAAAGTAATACTTCGTATGTTCGCTGTACTGAACCAGGGTCAACGGTTTTATCAGTTTTTCGGTTTCTTCTAGTTCTAGGTATAAACTCAAAGGGCTTGTTGAACACCCATCGGACTGGTTTGCGGTTTGCGTTTAATATCCGGAGTATTACTCGCTGGTAATTATACCACGTGAAGCTTGTAACATGATTTAAAGCATATTGCAAATGTTCATACGTATAACAGATCTGAATACGTTGTTTCATTTGTAGTGTTATTGTCGGAGTGACATGTATGTTTACATCCACATTGCCGCTGTTAACGTACACAGGTCTGAACATGACGTAGCATTTTGTATATTTTTTGGAGTATCAAGTTCTTCTAGCTACTGACTTCTCATCGAAGGGGGAACATGGACTCCGCAGTCCAATTAAACCTATTTGATTCGGAGTCACTACGCGGAGTACTGCCCGGAGTACTACCCGGAGTACACCAAGTATCATAGTTTAGGTGCAGAGAAATGAAATACGCAGGAAATGTCGGGTGTTACTTCTCGTCGGTGTATTATTGTATATTCAAAGTGAAACTAACTTCCTACCACAACTATCGGGAAGCGATGCAGGGGATATTACGAAGGACTTTGCCATAATACGGTGTGTCGGTCAGTACAACAACCGTAGAACATATCTGCCTGACGCATGGACATTGTGCCGAATTGATCAGGTGATGGCCAACCTCACGTCAATCACCCTTTTACATCACCTTGCATCTCCTTGCTTTTCCTCTTCCCTACTCATCTTCTCCTTACACTTCCTACTTCTTCGGTTTGCATGGTCTGGTCGCATATGGGCCATTTTCCATGACATCATATTATTTTCTTCTCCATCACAGGTGGTCTTGACAGACACCTCGGTGCCACCTGTGCAGCTCTTATCACAAAATCAGAGCCTCGATACGCATCGTTATAAAGATGGACCTCCTTCCACAGCTTTCTGTTTGCTGCGCTTTCGTGTTTGGAATAGATGGATTCATGGGTGAATTTGAACACACAGACGATGTTTTTGCGCGTCTTGCTTAGTCTAGAGAATTACTCTCTGGAGTTTCCACAGTGAGTAGTTTATGACGCGACTCCATTCATGTTGCCGCTGGACACACACAGACCTGGATATACTGTGCTATCCGAACTTTTTCCCGTGAATGCCGTGACTACATTCACATATCCGCTGTTTATACGCGCCTGTACATGTTGGCCCACTTGAATTTTGGCTGTACGGGCATCAGGGTCACTCTAGCTACCGAATTTATATTGGAGGGTGTTCTGGAATCTTTACCTCGAGTACGGTACATATCTAGTTGATGTGCAATACCTACGCACGAGTACGCTACATGTGTTGTATTTTCTGGATGTTGGAAAAGTACAAAATGAGTCGAGACTCGAGTTTTGCCTTGTCGTCGGTGCGTTACATTTTCAATTTTCTTCAAAGGGAGCAATATTGAAGCTAGCTCATCTTATATGGATTAGTTTGGGTAAACCATTGGTAAACCTTTTGCAAGTGGTCAAACGGACTAGTGCCTCACTAATTCTATAAATAAATGGCGCCGTCGGCAGGACAAGAACCTGTGCGTTAAATCACAATGGGTTGCCCCTTCTAACTCACGCTCGGGATCCCGCCACTCGAGACGGGGAGGACCTCCGGACGAGGGTCAGACGACGACACCAAGGAAAAGACGAGAGGGCACCGCGCGGGCACACCAACCGACTGGCTTGGCTTGCCGGTTCGCATAGAGGAAGCGGAACAAACGTACACTGACAAAGAGGCGTCTCGGCGCCAGCTTTCGCCAGCCCCGGTTGAGCGCTACCAGCCGGCCTTCCTGCGCTCGGCAGAGCACCATCGCCGCCCCCTGGGCTCTTCTCGTTCGACAGAGCGACACCCCCAGAGCTCCCGGGAGCAAATCACCCATACAGATACCCACTCGGCCTTGGCGTCTGAGGTGGCGCGGGCCAAGCGAGCGTTCGAAGCCGCACAAATGACCACACTCCGGCATGAAGCACGCTGACAGCGCCATGAGGAGGACATCGAGTGGGCGAAGGACGCTGCGCGAGACGCGTCCCTGGTAGTAGAGAAGTCGCAACGATCCCTCGCCCTATCTGCTACGTCAACTGCGGATGGAGCTGCTACGGCCGCCGCACCTCCAACGCGCCCGTTGGGTGTCGCCTCCCAGGAGTCACGGCCCGGGGACGACGCCATTATGAAGGGCGGCGTCGAGTTCATTGAGTCTACGGCGAGTGGTGAGTTCTCGGCGGAACAGGGGAAAGCGGTGGTGAAAACGCCGTCGATGCTTTTTTTCATTCAGAAGGCATTCTCTTGAAGAGCAGCCTCCTTCCATCCTTCATTCGCGCCGATGCCCTCGGAGAAAACCGGTGGCTCTGCCTCAACTGCCACGAAGACAACCACTCCTTCCAGCATTGTAGGCATTCTTTCATAAACACGAGCGACTTCTTGAACCCTGAACTTGGCCCACTTGGCGACGATGACGCATAGCGACGTTGGCCAACACGCATGATCTACTACCGCCGAAACGGACAATTCAGTACGCCCGTAATCCGGCCGACCTGCTCTCCCGCCGTTTTAGCGGTGGACAGTGTTATAAGGCTTAGTTTCGGTAAGCTATTGGTTAACCTTTTGCAAGTGGTCAGACGGACTACTACCCCTACTATTTCATTAACACTTACCCCCGTAGGTGTATCCATGAGGGAACGTTACGGTAGAACGGATGGTCGGCCAATGCTACAGATGTTAGGCAGGAAACATGTTTTCGTAACGTGGACATTGTCTCGTCACTATCAGGTGACGGTCAAGCCCACCTCGACCACTTCCGATTGGTCTTTTCCCATTATCTTCTCTCAATACCTCACGTCCTCGCATGCCCATACAACGTCATTCCAGCTAAGTATATATTCTTGTCATATGTGATGTTACCAGACACTCGATGCTATCTCCGCACCTCTTATCACAGAGACACGGCCTCCGAACGCATCGTTTTCTTCCGCACCACATGACTACCGATATGGACAAGGCCTTGACAACAACAATCCACATAATCTAGATAACCTATTCCGAGGTCGTTCACCCGAGCGGATTCAAACAAACACCCCTTTATGTGATATTTAATATACGGTAAAATATTCAACCAGCTTACGCCCGCAAGTGTATTCCACCCTCTTGACCGTGGCCGATATTATCATATGTTGTTCAAGCATGGAACCAGCAAGCGCCACATGAATACCCATACGGACACAGCGTCGCGGATAGCCGTCGCTAGAATCCAGAACCAAGGTCCTGACTGGTTGTTCAGAACCGATTCGACCTTCTCCATGAACGGTTCAAACGTCGTCCCCAGGACAGAACAATCGGCCTTGACGATAACGACAGCTAGGAAGAAGCATGGTAATATTATATATCCGGCAACGGCTAAGGCAGGAGGCGTATCGTTCCAATCTCCTCTGTGCAGCGTACCACCCATCAGCCCTGATGTTATCCAGTACCCAATTCCCCACCCAATTAACAGCGAAGGTAAACGGAATCTTTTAGACGTTCCACAGCAGACCTGCCGAGTATGAGCGTCTACCAGTTCGGAAGACTGTTTCGTGGGTTCTTCTACGATGCTTGGACACGGTTGCCTGGACATTAATAAGACCAGTACATTCAGTACCATCCCCGTGACGAGAGCCACGGTAGCAACTACCAAGGCCAGGTATAGTTCGTACGAGCCGTCGCTACTGAAGCTGGATCTGATTGCGATATCCAGGCTAACGCTGGTGAAGTTGCTCGAATATTCAAATCTACTGCCATCTGTGATGCTAAACGAAGAACATTCAAGCTTAGAACCCCAAAACTCTTGCAACAAGAACCACCAAGAATACACACCGTGGGCAAGCCACAAACATAGGACTACACTGAAAATGGGCCCTTCTCGAAGGAAACATTTGGCACCAGTGACCGCGCCCTGATAACGCTCCTTCACCATTTTCAGGATCCCGGCCGCGCTCCCTTTTTGGCAGCAAAATTGGGTGAATGTGCGTACAGCGTCGCTGAGAAAAAACGACAACACCGTCACCGTTCCCGGGTTGACGACGCAGACGAACCAACCGGGAACGTCAAGGAGAACACTATCGTAGTTGCCGGTGTCATCGTCGATCGATCTTAATGCAGTTCCGACGTACCTAAGGCCGACCAGAGCCAGGGCAAAACTAATGGCGACGGTGTAAATTGCCCAGAACAGCCGCCACTTCTGAGGGACAGTCGAAAAGAACGAAAGCGCCTTTTCATCCTGGGGAAACGCAGACAACGAGGGGGGCGGCACATGGCAGTGGATGCTTGACGCGTGATTTGATAGCGATGCATGTGTTTTCGATATCGGACGCGCGAAGTCTGGTTTGGTGACTTGTGCATGACGCGTGCAACGGTTGAGGTAGAACGTTCATCCAAAATATGTTCTGGGAGACGGGGCTCTTCAACCCAACCCGTCGAGATGCCATTAGTATTTCGCAAAAATAATGATTGTCATACGGGCTCATTTCAGAACAGGCCCTGAGTCTGTTCATCACGTATGGCATCAGATGGAAGAAAATATTTTTGCGGGTTATGTGTGGAGCTCATAAGCTGGTCACCCCTAAATAAAAGGTGATACACCTTTACGTTAGCATGTGCCGTATTTCAGGGCAGGTATATTAGTGGTCCATGTGGTCTACATAGATCGTGTTCCCGGGTGGGAGCAGTATGACATGTCTCTCCTATAATAGCATCACGCAACGGAAGGGTCTTGTTTATCCTCGGTCGACCAAGACAACGCGGGGAGGACGCACTGATCAAATTTTCATAGATATCCCATAACGTGTTTTTTGTCGATAATTGTGGGTCTTAGTGCCTGCGGAGAATGGTGCAGGGGCTTTAGAGTCGACCTGATCACTGAAAACTTCAGGGGAACCCTCTCATATCGTGGACAAGCCCTGACTGCGCAGCCTGACGTTCTACGGAATGCTGAAATTGGTTGTCGATATAGTCCAAGCCGCGCGTATTTCACGTGCTGCTCACAATAGGCACCTCTCAAACAACATCACGCCAAATGTGCCGTGTTCGCGCATAGACTACCGCCTTGGCTTGCGTTACCTTGTAGAGGCACCGTGCGTACGTTGAGGCTCCTTGAAGTGCTCCATCTCCACCTAAAACTGGTAAACCTTATGAGAAAGCAGCTGTGATATCTGTGGTACCCGATGAATAATCCCATAGGCCAGGTACCGTATACGACGCGTTCCACGATAGAGGCAGCGTTGATTTCCAGGGCGGGGTTGACTAGTCAACGCCCACGATTTTCTATCTCATCTGCTTTACCCAGAAGCCCCACTTAGATCCGAAATGTGCTAGAAATGGGACCGCCCCAATACAAAGGAAACGCCACGGCAGGCTAAGGCCCGCCACGGCTCCGCGCATGTCCGTAATGGTAAATGATTTCATCGTAGGGCATCGTCGCCGCGAAGGGGATGGTTCTAACAAGAGGTCATCCTCGAGCCCACAAAACAGACGGTGCTGCCAAGGGGGTTACGATGAATGCTACCGTGGAGGTGCTCCGTTTTTGTTTCTTGCGTTGGTCACCTGAGGAGCTCTACGCCTCTCCCAAGAACGTATCTGAAGAAACGTTAAGCTGCTGTATGATGGAAAACCCCAGGGCCCAGGTACGCACAGTGAAAAATGTTTTATAATAAGATTGCTTGTCTGGAGATGATATTATGGTTCAAAAGGCTCGCACGGGTTTAGATAACGACTTGAACAGCGAATACCCGCTACCTCTTTCGCAGCAGGCGTGGAATGCTCTCACATCCCATTAAATAGTGGAAACCCTCAACCGAAAAGTAAGCTGTTGTGTTACAAAGACAAAACACAGCAGGTTTTCGCAAAATACACTGATAATAGTACTTGTGAAAGCATTGCACTGCTACGCGTCAGTATGGGGTTTTCACGTGGCAAGCAAACACTCTAAATAACGCCACGACGTGCTATTCATGCCACAGGCACGCGCTGATACTGCATCAGCCCACCATGTCGGCGATGAAGAGTACGGCGGGGGAATTTATCCCCGCGGAGGCTCGTTTTTCTGCGGAACTACAACACGCACAAGAGGTATTGCCGCGAAACCTCCGACTCTGACGTCCACACGTTTTGCGCCTAAAAACAAATTATCGATATCCAGACAGGTTAAGCAGCACGAGAACTCGCACGCAACCCCTCACGACTGATTTCGTTTAAAATATTTTCTTCTAGTGTGCAGGCGATTCCGTTGGAAATTTCGTGTGAATGGCGAGTACTGTACAGGCGGTTTCGTTTTGAGTGAAGTATTGATGGTACCGTGGAGGAAGGCCAATCATGGGCGGGTCCGAAGGGTAGTGTAACTCACCAATTCGGCGATGAAGAGAACGGTGACGGCATTTATAACGACTGATGCATCATCCCCCGCCGAATAAAAGAGAACCCTCATAGCGGCGGTTAGCATAAGCCAGAACAAGGTGAGAAGAACAACCCCGAAAATGCGGTGGTGCAGAAACCACCCGTCCACAAGAAGCGAGAATCCGGCACGAAGATCGGGAGCGGTGTTGGCGACCAGAATGTACATGGCCCCCGTAGCTGATGCCATTGAGTAGTTCGCGCCATCACTGCTGTCAGAAGAGTCAATCTCAGTGCCGTCAGAAGAATCGCTCTGGTCGGACAAGCGTTGAGCTCGTTCGATAAGCATTATGTACGCGAGACCCTGCAACTGGAAATGCGTGATATTTATGCGTCGGGAAGGGGCGAACGTTCGCGTTAGAAAGGCCGGACACAGCACGGGCAGGCGGATTGTTGATAAAGGGCGACAAACAAAAGTCCATTTCCATGTTCGAAAGGCAAATTACGCCGTTGCTCAATTGAAGCAGTCGGGGCTATTTGCAGCAGGCTCCGTGCTGTTGCCAGAATCACGTGCGTCGGACTAAGGTCAACGTTTCTCTCAATTGGCGTGATGTCCCGGTGGACCCTGCCGCAGTACACGCATACCACTGGAAGGGAACAATGAACTGCGCGTTTGATGCCGGGCCCACCATGGGTCAAGGCGGGGTATTGTTTAATAGGACGGTGGAGACAACACAGGATCCGGGCTGCGGTTGGGGGGTAACACTTTTGGTGGAACATTTTGCTGCAGCTTAAAGTCATTCGCGCGAGTAACCCCCCCGCTCCCCTTTGAACTTGAGTTTTTGTTCCGTTTCAAACATGCGAACTGAGTTCACAATGTAATGGGAAGTCGCTCTGAGCGAAAATAGTCGCCTGGTATCTGTTTGTAGACGACGTACAGAGTCACTCGTGCAATTGGCTAACTATCCGGTAGCGAAAGGTGGGGTGCTTCCGCTACCGCAGCCTAGGTTAAAGGTAATCTAGAGGCGGATACCATGCACCCCACAGTCCCAGGTGGTGCTAGTTACGCGTTGACGCAGGTAACTGTAGCGGCTGCCTCCATGTCTATGCCGGAAGAGGTGACAAGACACACGCCTACGGCAGAGGTGCACTGCATTGTTAGTGGTTCTTCATTTGAGGAGCTCTGCACCCCTCCGAAAAATATTTTTAAAGGGGGGTTGGGGAATTCGCTATCCGCGGAATAATCCATTTTCCTAGGACCAAGGCTACTGTGCGCGGGGGTTACTTCTGACGGGATTTCTAAAAAGTGGCTCAGGGTCACTAGTGGGAGTGACCAACGTGTTGTTCCTTTGTGTTTATATTCTCCCGCACCGCTTTGATTCTGCGATTTGAATCCGCACGGGAGTAGTAACGTACGCTGCTGAAAAAAACATTAAGCCATTGTCGCCCGTGAGATACAGCGTCACTCGTGCCAGTGATTCAAACTCGATTACCCCCCCAAACCGTCACTTTGGTCCAGTAGGGCATTCAACAAACGCTATGATTTTTGGGTTGGAGAACCCCGTCCTTCTGCAAATATTTGAACCGAAAGTACCACTACCTCGACCATATCATAGCACGCGCTTTTCTAGGAGGACAAAAAACGACGGCTGTTGAACACAACAGCCTGTTTTATGTAGTCCAACTACCGGCGAGGAGAGGACGAGGCGGGGGGGTAGCAATAGGTCGCAAAATGAATGGGAGCTACACTTCACGAATGGCTCTAGACCGCTAAACCTTAAAGAGATTATGGGGAATGGGGGGGGCGGCCGGGGACGGGGGAGACCATTCCAAACTAGGGTGCTAAGTATATACACACTCACGGTTAAACACCTCGTTGTATGCCCGACAAAGCAAGATATTCGAGGAAAGGTCGAAACCACGCACTTGCATCAAACGCAAATGCCGTAGTTGCATGGGATATATTCATGTGTGCCTTATCTAGCAGCAACAACAGTTCGAAGTTAATCCCATAAAATGCTCCACCATAGCAAAAAAAAAACAGACAAGGAAACACACTTCCCGACAGGTAATCTCCTTCATTAGTCTAGTCCTCTTACTTCGAGCCAACTAATCCAGTAGTTCCTAATCACTATACGGTCTTCGAGTCCAAGAACCCCCCCCCCCCCCCCTCCCCCCCCTCCTTCACACCTCTCCTCCGCTCCATCCCAGTCCCCATCACCTTTGTTGGTCTAGCACCATTCGAGCAGTAGCCCGGGGGTTAATGAAAGCTGCGTCATGGATGGCTAGAAAGGTAATGACGTGATATCAATTGCATAAAAGCGTTTATTAGTCTGGCCGATTTCGATTGTAAGTGCGGCGTTTGAACAAACTGGGCGGGGGAGAAAAAAAAATATATATAACACCGGAAAAAACGTGGCCATCGTCGATATCGGTGTGGTGCTTTTCGTCCGATTGCTCCTTTTCACTGAATGAACGCGGGTTTTAACTTTGACTGACATCGCTCCAGACAGCAGGTAGGCGTGTTGTTGCCTTCTTGCAGAATCACCAATATAGCGCACGGCACACACGGTGCAAGTGGCACTGCAGGCCGCAAGTAACTGTCGTGGTCAGTACCCCACGAGTTGCTTTGTCGCGGGAACGGCGGGGGATACTATGCCGGGGAGTAGAGTGGATATCCGCGGCCTGGTTAGTTCCGTTCGCACGCCGATTTATTTCACTTGTTGTGCGTCCCTGCACCCCGATTTATTTCACTTGTTGTGCGTCCCTTCGTCCATTAATAATGTGTTTTTTGGGGGGGAAATCGCAGTGTTCGTTTCTCGGCTGAAGTTCGATTTCATCACGGCTTATCGGACCTTTTTAGGGCTCTACATTTTGTGCAGGAGATAATGGGTGATAATGTGAGAACAACAATATTAGTAACCAACACTATACCTCCTCTGGACCTGTTAGCCTGGTACGAATTTAAACATCGAAACGTTCGATACGTGAATTTAGTTACTCGAAAACGCACTACGTACACACGGGAGAACAAAATCGATTTCATCCATGTAATGCCTCTCACCTGCGGTTGGCGTTCACCCCGTCGCCGAGAGTACAAAGCGTGTGACACCCACACCATCAATGTTAGGATATAGAGGGTTTCAGTCGTTCCAAGTGCCAACCTATATTTTACCGAAACTGCACCACCCCCTGTAGCCACAGCGCTATATGACAGCTGGCACTATAAAACGGAGACGGCCACCGTTTGCACCTACTGGTACTCGTGGCACATGTATGTATATTTCCGCCGATAACGAGCGGAACAAAATCTAAATCCGTGCCCAAATACATTAATTCGTCAATCGCACATACACTCCGGGCCACCACCCCCTCCCGGAAGAGCCATGTAATGATTGATCATGGCATGGTCCGTGCTACGGGGTAGAGCTGCACCGTTTTTTGTTCTGAGGCTCCTAACGTATCAAGTATCTCTATACTGTACTGTACCTCGTATGCTACTGATGTAGCTCTATGTTCTACTCATATAGCTCTACATGCTACTCATACGAAGTATAGCTCTATAATAGTCTATGCTGCTCATATAGGAAAAAACCGATTATAGAGAAAAAAATTACGAAAGCGCAAAACTCGACGAACAGGCTCGTGGTTTAGGTACAAAAAAATGCCGTCAACATTGCCAAACATAAACGACACTCATTCCGACGATTGCAGTAGTACTTGTAGGTTATTGAGCCCCGTCATTCAGAAACGAAGATGTCACGAGACGGCACTTTGACCCCGGTTCGACGTTCGATCCAAGCCTATACTGCTATCCCTCCGTCTCCTCTCCACTGTTTAGACTGATTCGGTGTACTTCGGCAAAATGACCGTACAAAATCGTACGGATCTCAAATTCCATGTTCCGACTGTCTCACCAAGGGTATAAGCCAGCCTATGACGACGTCGGACTCTGTGACCTCTTTGCTTTGCTCCTCTGGCTTCTCTCCGCAAGCCCAGAGGTATATTGACCCAGTCAAATGACGGTTCATTCTTTTCACATGTTCTTCTAGTGCTGAATGTTCGCCTGCCGAGCCATGCTGTTGTCCTGACGCTTGTATATGTGCCGATGCCTCCACCCCGCGCTTGTCTGGGCCGGGTGCTTCTGTCCGGCCAGGAACAACGAGAGGCGGCATCTCTGCTCAGTCCGACGTTTTTGCCGGACATATTCGTACACATGACTTTGTGTTAGTAAAATCGATCAGTAGTCTCAGCAGTTCGCCCAGAAACGATATCGACACTAGTAGGCATGTTTCGCAGAATAAAGATCTCCTTTGGTATACAGCGCAATGCTACCCGTCCGAAGATAGAGATAGCACGTTTTTGGCGAATTTCGTATTTGATTGACGGGGCTTTAAAGTCAATATTATCGAAGAATTACATGTTTTTTATTATTTAAATTTTCTGGCGTAACTAGTTCATGGGTTTCTTCACCGAGTTGGACTGTCAGTTTACTCATAATCAATATTGTGCGAGAGGTACAGAGCTCTTCAAGTGACGAGCCTCAGACGAAAGAAACGAGTCACCTCTACCGTAGTAGCCAGCAGGTGTCGGGTGCCTCTAAAATTAGCGGCACGAGGATGCGTGCTATGCTTTTTACATGGCATTTTGCCAACCACCTGGCGGGTGCTACGATAGTATGTGAGGTGCGTTTTTGTTGCATGCTTTTAGTCTGAGTTAGACCGGGAGCTCTCCATATATAGACGTCGAGGCAGCGGTTTTCGCCCGGGCGCTCTGTTTATCGCGCTGTGGTGAGTCGAGCGAGGGTAAAGCTACGGAGGGGAGGGCACGTTTGAGACCTATTTGTGCAGTATCTCGGCATCAGTCGCGCGAGTGAGCCCCCTGTTCCTCGGCGGTCTTAAGCTCTGATACTGTTAACTCGTAAAAATATGAATTGCATAATAATTATCCGCTACGGTGCGCCATGAGAACCACCTGAGGTATTCTCGTCAGCGATGTAGAGAGTCACTGGTGCGATTGCTTCAATCACGATAGGGAAAAATGGGGTATGATAGAGTGTGCTACTATAAATACCGTACCCTTGGTCCAGAGTTTTTTTTTGGATTGCAGGTACGCATTCCAAACCGACGAAGAAGCATTCAAGGGGACACCATTTTACTTGTGTGGCTGCTGATATATGTTACAATGGCCAACCGACGATGAAGAACTCTGCAACAACGAACGGTGATCTCTCCTGCTCAGCAAACTCCTTAATACGATGTACCCTCTTGTACACTACCAGTGAATGCTGGAAACTGCAAACTTAAGGTGTCTATTTGTTGGGAGAAAAGAACAAGATCCCAAGCAGTGCTTCATGGCGGGGTGAAACGTGCTAATCTCCTCGCCCCACCTTGGGGAAGATATTGCAACCGTCGCAGGCGATTTAAAGAGCTTACCTAGATCCATGTCCTGCTGAAACGCCTCCTCCGTCATGTTCAGCTTTGACGTAAGAGGTCGGACGTTTATTGGCTGCATGGGACCGAATCAAAGTACAACGAGCGGGGCAGATTGGCACGTGAACACGCGGCACGTGGACATGGCCGGACGGATGGCAAGCAGGACAAAGATATCTCAGCTCGTTAGGACCACTTCTCTAAATAAACGAACCAAAGAGAGACGCTATGAAACCTGGTTAAAGAACGAAACACGTACATAAGATAAAACACACCTTCCAACACACTTACTTCAAGGAAATATTTCGGCATCTGAAGACATTGCAAGCGCGGAGCGAGTTGTCTACCGAGATACCTGCAAGATCTTCCGAAATACACACGCTACGGTGGAGGTGCACTGGCTCTTTTTGTATGGCCTTCTGAGTCTGGTGGCTTGAAAAGCTCTATGGCTTCATAGACAAAGACTGATTAGGAGAAATACGGAGGGTGAAGCTCGACAAACAAATGCATGCCCTATATTGCCTACCAGGGCAGTAATATGATAACCGGCGTACCAGGCATTCTTTTATAGTTACTATTGCCCTCCGACAATATGGCGTAGATGCTGTCCCCACGTAAACCAAATATCATTCCATCAAACAGTAGTATCTACGGCCTTCTGCCAACTTTCATATGAGGTATTGCTAAAAAAGATCGACATTCGGACGATTTTAGATGAAGGAACACCGGCATTAGGAAAACGTTTTTGCCATGCAGTGCTACTGTACCTCCATAATAGCCCGCGCGCCCAAAGCAGATATCGCGTTCTGTGTGTGCCCCCCCCCTCCCCCCTGGTTTGGAGATAACGACCCTCTGATTCTCTTGTTTCTGTCGCGGGAGGTGTTATCGTGGACGATACCTCGTATTCTTCGGTGCCCCAGGTACCACGCAGGTACCTGGCATGTATTTCATGTGGACATAATTAATTTCTTTGTACGTATTGCCGACGAACACCTTACCCCCTGGGGCATGTTAGAAGAAGTGTGTGTCCAAGGGGGGGCATTCCTGGTTATTATACACCTACGTGTCATTCTCTTATTTTGACCCAGGGGAGGGTACAGGATAACCACCCCCCCCTCTCAACGCCATACAAACTTCTATACAAAACAACCTCTACTCTAAAATGTATATTAACGGGTGCCGTGGTATGTCAGGCATTTAGATTATACAGCCTCAAGAGTAAGTAAGTGGCACTTCGAGTGTATCAGTAAAGGGCTATGAGTGCCTCCTACCCAGAACGAAAGTTCGACCCGCCCGACGCGATACGCGAGCGCGACCTACAACGCAAGTGCTGGTTATTCAATACCTGCTAGATAGGCCAAATAAACGAATGTACGTCGGGCAGTTGCACAGTTGCACTCGGGTTGTTGCGTTATAATGGTACCCATTGGATACTTAGTACAAAGTTCCTTGGAAAGGAATATTGCGGGGAAATCTGGATGTTAGAATTCTTGGGTTGTGGTTTAGAAAGGTACTGACGTATATTTCTCGAGGGTAGACGTAATGAGGTAGCAGTCCGTCCCCAACCCATGGTCACTCGCCTCTTGCCCTCCCCTCCAACCTCTCGTCCTTTCTTCATCCGTATTCATATGGATACTAAATATTCAAGACAAGACACAACGTCTTCTTCTTTCTGAGAATACTGAAACGGGCCGTAATCTGTCTGGATATCAGCTCAAGGCTGTTGTTATCATTCCGCCTTCTGTTCAACTTCGTCATTTAGACACGTTAACGGCTAAAATTCGAACTTGACTAGTTGTTCTGAGTTGGGTGACCAAAACCTTTTTGTTGAAAAAATCAAGGCGGCACTCGAGAATCAGGTAAGGACCTTTGAAGAAAGGCTGCGAAGATCGAGACTAATCAGCAGGACACTGAAAGACTGCAAATGGGGTCTGTCGTTGGAGACCAACGCTTACATCCTGAGGGTACTGGGACTGGTGAGCAGGCAAGGTTTGCGTCCGGTGGTAGATGTGAAGGAGTCAACATCCATAGTCTGCTGCAAACTATTGGTGAGGTCGAGGTCGCCAGCGGTAGCAGTCTCACATTAAGATCCTTAAATAGAGAGATAAGCAGCGGCGAAACTGCTGTTGCTATGCTGGGGAGTAGTGTAGACTTTCCTTCATGGAAGAGAGGTTTTGAAGGTTTGGCGCTGTCGAATGATTGCATGCAGGCTTTGGCGACTGCAACGGACATTCCTCTAGGTGATCCCTCCGTGACTTTTCGTTTTGTACTTGATCAAGGATTTAGTGAGGGTAGTATTAGACGAGCCCGTGTTGCGTGCACATGTTTAACGGAGATCATAATGGGCCGTGAGTTGCTGTGCACAGTGTTTGACACCAACTCACCTAGTGCTGGTTGGCGTCTACTGTGCAATGGGTTCTTACCCACAACAATACCTGGAGCCAGGTTAACGATGGTTCAAGCGCACCGCACACGCCATCCAGGCCGTGAAGAAGTCCCACAACAGTTCTGGTGAGGCTATAGCGTGTCTGGCGATCGTTATGCCTGGTAAGTGTGCTGCGGTAGGAGGGCGTGCCCAAAGCTAGAACGGTACAGAGAAGTGCATAGCCGATTGTGGCGGGACCTCTCACATGACTAGATCAGCTGACTTACTCCGTGGTTTGCACCCAACCGAGGACAACACTAAGATTTGGGGACGATACTCTGTTTGGCGTTCGGGGTAACGGATCGTTGAGTGTAGCTTTTCGCAACAAGGAAGGAGGTGTCACAGTAGGGCTGGAGAAGGTGTCTTACGTACCCCACTAGCCTGTCAATTTTTTTTCTTAATGGCTGCTGACAAGCGAGGAGTAGGTTTCGTGACAGGTGATGAACATATAAGCGTGACCTTAGCGGATGGGCGTCTAAGGTGGTGGAGTGATGGATGTGAATACTCAAACGTTGGCAGAAAAAGTGACCCCGATGACGACTACATCCCCTTTCCCACATCGGTTTCCGAGCCCGTCGAGCACCCGGTGCAGCCTGCTCACTCTGTTTTTCTGGGATTCCCTGTGATAGCCCCAGGCTATGCTGGCTCACATGAGGCTGCTGTAGACGTCGACGTTTTCCACAGCGTGCAAGGCCATGCGAACGAATTTATGTTGAGAGAGATGGCCAAATCACTACGTAAATTATCTACTAGATGAATTGAGATCGTGCACTGGGTGCTCCATGGCCAACGGGTACCGCAAGCTGATTGCTAACAGTATAGCATCACGCGCTTCGCAGAAACTAGGAAGAGTATTTGATTATCTCAGTGGGCCTAAACGCGTCCATCCACTGCAAATAAAATGGTATGTGATGATAGTGAAGGACGACTTTACCCCGTACTCTTAGGTATACTTTCCCGGACGTCATTCCGACGTCTTTGACACCT
This sequence comes from Undaria pinnatifida, assembly GCA_012845835.1. Classification (NCBI taxonomy): domain Eukaryota; class Phaeophyceae; order Laminariales; family Alariaceae; genus Undaria; species Undaria pinnatifida. The sequence continues at coordinate 15,845,048 of JABAKD010000025.1, read as the reverse complement.
TGAGAAGCGTTTGGCTGATGTGCGTGCGGATGGTGCGCCGTCGGAGGTAGATATAGTATTATCTGACAACTTCGGTGGAGAATTCTTTGGTGGAAATTTCCGGGACGTGTGTAGGCAGTATTGCATCAAACGGGAATTCACTAACGCAAAGAGTCCGGAGCTGAACGGCGTTGCCGAGAGAGCCCTCGGCATCATAAAAAACGTGGCGCTTGCCGCTTCCTCTTTCCCCACATCGAACTGCCACCATCGGAGACACTCCGGGCTGAGGCTGTAAATTGGGCGTACGAAGCCCTGAACCGCACTGCGACGACGTCTAACCCGAGCAACAAGTCGCCACACAAGATGTGGTACGGCAAGGCAGCACCTGCCTCACCACACCCGTTTCTTCGTCCGGCGTATTGCCGCTGGAACCGCCCGTCGACGTCGTTCCCCAGGTGCAATCTCAGGGTATCTTCTACCGCGGGCCAGGCATCCACCAAATCTGTGACTCATTGTGGATGCTGACGCGGGCAAACAAGGTGGTTGAAACAAGAGACGTCACTTGAGGCGCACCACCGGATATAGAAGTGCCACCGGCGCAACCGCAGCAGTCGGCATCGCCATAGTTGGCTGGGGCACCGGAGCCGAGAGGGACGTCAGAGCAGGGAGGGACATCGGAGCTGGGAGAGACACCAGAGCTGGGAGGGCTTGACTATTTCCATTCTGGTCCACGGACTCCATTGCCACTTTTTGGCACAAGAATTCCTCATCAGCGTCGCGCAACACTTCCGGCGGAGAGTGTAGGCCATGGTGAGAAAAGTAAGAGGGTTCAGTGTGTGGTGAAAATATGCCGGTCCCCGACACTACAACGGCCCCAACATATTGTTCGGTGTCGTCGGAGAGCTATGACACGTCTTCCGACGCCGACATCTCGGTCAAGGAGAGTGAGCCATCGTCATCGGACGAGAGTCGTCCGGTACATACGATGACGCAAACGCAAACGCTCAATCAACACGCAGCTGGTCTGGTGAATGTGTTGGGGCCCGATGAAGAGGGCAGATTAATCCATGGGCTGCTGGCGGCACAGAAGGTCACCCGTAAGACGGGCGAAATACCGAAATGTCTCTTTCAGGAAGCGGGGCCGGAGCCAGAGTCGTACCATGTGGCACGTTCGTCGCAGTATTCGGACGAATGGATGGAGTCCGTGAGGATGGAGTTCGATCGGCTCGTGACGGTCGGAACCTTTGCGGAAGTGAACGAAATTCCTCAGGGGTGCAACATCGTAGACGGCAAGTGGCTGTACAAGTGGAACGGTGGTTCGCATGGTATGGTCAAGGGCACGAAAGCCTGTATGGTGGCCATGGAGTACAGTCAGAGATATGGAGTAGATTTTTACTTCGATATATTTGCTCCTACAAAATCTGCTACTTCTAACAGGTTGGTGGCGGCTACGGCATGTAAGCTGGACGAGACCCGAGGCACTAAGATATCCCCCAGGCTTTCATCAGTCGGAATTGCACACTGATATCTCCTTGCATCTACCCTCCGGCTGTGGACCTATATTTGGCAAGGAAGTCCTGCTCGACAAGGCCCTTTACGTCCTGAAGCAGAGTGGTCGAGCGTGGTACCAGCTTTTGTCGTCAACACTTGTGAAGTGTGGTTGCGAGCAATGCTTGGTAGATTCCTGTGTGTTTCGACTGAGGGTTGCTGGTGACGTTGTGGCGATTATGGTTTTTCATGTGGACGACCTCAAGATTGCAGCTACTGAGGAGAATACTAAAGTTAGTTGTAGTCAGTACCCTCAACCAGAGTTTTCTCACCAATCATCTTGGGGAGGTAGAGTGGTACAAGAGCAGTGCGTACAAAAGAGAACTTTGAACATTTCGCAGACCCAGCTCATGCGGAGTGTACTAAATCGGTTTGGGGTCTCGAAGTCTAGCCTCATCCCCGCTACTCCTTCCATTTATCTCAGACGCGAGATCGAGGAGGAAACAGTAGTGGATGTACCGTTCCGTGAGATCTTGGGGGGCTTAATGTGGATCGCGAACCAGACGAGGTCCTATATCGCGAATGCAGTTCGGGCAATCGCGCGGTATTGGCATGATCCCAAGCCTAATCACTGCGAGGCGGCACACAAGATACTCGAGTGTTTGAATGCTACGTCGGACATAGGGCTAACATTCAGGAGAGATGATGACTTGGGATCTGCGCACTTGGAGTTTGATTTGGAGACTTACATAGACACAGCAAACGCCCACAAGGCAGCAGGCAGGCGTTCCGTTTCAGGTGTGGCCATTTATCGCGGGGGTACGCAGGTTTCGTGGCTCTATAGGACTCACAATTGCGTCAAATTATCTACCACGGAGGCGGAATACGTAGCCGTGGCAGAAACGCTCAAGGAGGCATTACATGTCAGGGTGATACCGGTGTTTCTGATACCCGGTCTGGGGCCGATGAGCATCGGCGTGTACGAGGACAACCAGGGAGCGATATTTTTTGCGAAAACCCTTGACTTCATCCAACAGCAAGCCGTTGATATGTGCGGCAATATTTTCTCAGGGAGATGGCTGCCAGCGGACAAATGTCAGTGCAATATGTTCAGTCAAATCGTCACCATGCTGATGTTCTGACGAGAACCCGAGATACAGGATAAAAGAGTTTCGAAAGGCACCGCGATTTCCTTTTAGACAGTGGTTAGGTTTCGATGTTTTCATGGTTTTTTATTAGATGCCATTATTTGATATAACCTGGTTCGTTCTGGTTTTTGCAATACTCAACATGGCAATGCCTACGCTTGTTGATATACCGAGGGAGGGTATTCAACCGGACAATTGTATTTCAAGGAATTGGGCGGGGGCACAATAGCAGCGATGCTGTTCAATGCCAGATACACAACGGCAGCAGCAGCTGCTTGCAATCAACAGCAACGCACAAGTATTAGCAGTGACTACAAAATGTGTCTGGTGTGTGTTGTTCATTATTTCAATACCGCCGTTGGAGTGTGGCTGGCACTGATGGCAGAGATTCCATCCAAAGCCTATGCGCCTTTTGACTTGCGGTTCCTGGCAAGTAGTTTGTGCAACGCCCTATAACCTCTGTCTGAACGGTCAGCAATGGATACGTTGAGCAAAAATCCAATACTACAGACAGCTCGCCAGAGGGCACACGGTGGCTGTGACCACAGAACGTGCTCTCTCCAGGAGTGGGCATCAGCACGAGCGCTGTGTGTGCTGGATGCCGCTCGGGTGGAAAGAACATACCTGGTACACAACACCCACAAGCAGCAGTCGAAAAAAATGCATTTTCAGGTACTGGTGGGAAACAACACCACCAGCAAATCAGCAGAGCAGAGTATCAATCGACTTACCTGGGAATGAGACGTTGGTTGACTTGAACGGCAGATATGAAGAGGCGTCGTAGCTTGTGCCCGTCGCTCTTAGGAGAGGGAGCAGGTGGTGGTGGTGACGGTGGTGGTGGAAAATCGTCTGCTGTAGAATGGGAAGTGGGCGATGCATGCGGCAAGCTCATGATAGAGTTTACAGCGGAACAAAAGAACATGTGTCTAGAGCACAGAAAAGAAAAAAATGAAACAAATGAGAATACACGAAATTGCATGAAAGGCTCGCGCAACCTCAGAAGCCTTTCCGCGCTGAACCAAAGAGCGGATGAGCAAGCGAGGCAGGCCTCGGACGGGTTATCTGTTGCGAATGTACTCGTCTACGGGGCGTGTTGTCGCCTGTACGTGGGTGGCGGTTGTCTTTAGCTTCGCCTCGATTGGAACTCGGCTCTCTCCGTCACAGCTCCCACCGCGCACCGAACGCAACAGTTCGCCCGGAATTCAACGACATCGATATTCGGAGACCCCGGCAATTGATATTTATTATTTTGTACCGGTATCGGTGCATGGTGCAGTACGATTATCCCAGCTGACCTAGTTCGGACATATATGTAAGGACTGCCTCTGCAATATACCACTATATAAGCGGTATTTATTTTCGTGTCCACATTTTATGTACCGGAAGGAATTCAATTATATGGAATAAAATGAACTGTATATTAATTCTCCCGCTCGCTGAGCTTTTGGTTACATTTTCACCAGCTTATACGATTGGCCTACAAATACTGAGCGTCGTTCTCCAGGCACAACGGCACAACACTCAGACGGCACGAGGGCACAACCCTCACCGCAGGACACACAACAGACACTCTGCTTCCCTGCTCGCTCTGCGCCGTGATTAGCAGCCGTAGACACAACAACCAGACCTTGATGCGGTGGCACCGAAAGGTATTTGGGAAACATGGCGCGTACGAGCAACCTCAGCGGTGGGCGATAATGAGCCAGCGCTCCTGCGTTCTCTACGATGACCTCGTTCTCTGTTGGTGGTATGTGCTTCTTTTTCCAGCCAACCACGCGACGCTGTCACCGAAGCTCCCACCGCCACCCACGTCGCACCGCTGCCGCCGCCCAGCTGCTGTGCCGCAATTTGTCTTGCGGGGGCCACTGCCACCTCCGCCCCCGTCTCCGCTGCGGCTTCGGCTGTGGTGCTGCTACTGCTGTGCCGATGCCGCTGCTGCTGCTGCTGCTGCTGCTGCTGCTGCTACTGCGCGACTATCTGTTGTGCTGCGTCCGCGGTTGCTGTCTCCCGCGTTTGTTTTTATGAAAGTTTTTTCTATTATTATTGGTAGGTCTTGTTTTGCCGTTTGCCTTTATTTTTGAAATCTGGCACGTACACTGTCGCCGGCGACGTTAGGTCACCACCGCCTCTGCTGCTGTCTCTTCTGTTGCGCTGCTGCTGTGGTGCTGGTGTAGTGTGCCTGTGGTGGTTTCGATGGTGGTGGTGGTGGTGCTGTCGAGTTTGTGTGAGGATGAAGCTCTGTCTCGCACACAACAAGCGCAGTATGCTGTCGTAGGTGTGTTTGTGATTACTTCTGAACCCAGTGATTTCTGGTCCCATAGTGGATGGTTTTTATTTTTTTTATTTTTTTATTTTTTTTCATCCTCCGGCGGATGGGGAAAAATAACAGGGATGTTCACGGAGTAAGATCCGCACCGCGGTGCGGATTTTTTATTTTTAGAATCTGACGGAGCGGAGCGGAGCGGATATTCGCTCTGGCAATAAGTTGCGGATTGTCACGGTGCGGATTTCCGTCCATAAAAAATCCACGGATGACGACGGAACGGATATCCGTATGTTCATGGATGTCACGGAGCGGAGCGGATTTTTTAATTTGTCACGGAGCGGACCGGAGCGGATATTCGCTCACAGAAAAAGTCACGGATTTTTACGGAGCGGATATCCGACATCGAGATTTGTGCGGATTATTGCGGAGCGGATATCCGTCAGACGGATTTTTTCACGGAGCGGATTGTCCACTCCGTCGAGCTAACCGTACAAATCCTCTGCGTTTCTCCACGCAAAACCGTATCCATGAATCCGTAATATTGGACGGTTATCCGCGGATGTTGACCGGATTTCTCCTGGTATCAGAAACTACGGAAAGACACGTCGTTCTCGGAGTTATACATGGGGGAGGGGGGTGGCGAGCGGGGAAAGAATCGCGCGCACGCACGCGTCGAGTCCCCTTCATAAGAAAGGATGTCTGAAAGAAACACTTGGATTAAGAAAAGGGTGAAAAAGAAATAGAACAGAGTGACCAGAGTTGGTACAGCAGGCGCGCAAGAGCAGGAACTCCGCGCACATCTCTGGTAAATAGGTAAGTACGTAAGTACTCCTACAAAATACCAGATACTTCACCAATTCCATCGCCGCGACAAAAACAAAAAACAGGAAAATAGAAAATAGAAAACAGAGACAGAAAAACAACAGAAGTGAAACATGGAGACACTTTCCTCAGCAGCAACAGCGGTACATGGTGAGACCACCGAAGTACCGAAAATGCGAAAATTCGAAAATTCGAAAATTCAGCCCTGGCGAAAGAAGGGAACAACAGAAAAACCAGGGATACAGATCAACTCAACGGCAGTGAAAGATGAGCGCATGCACTCGTCTGCTCCAACCCTACCGCTCGCCACTCGTTACTCATCGAGTTCGATTACGAGATTGTTCCCGGCCTCTGCGGCCTGCACCTCGACCACTTTAGCCTTTGCTTTCTCCTGCTCTTGAGAGATCTTTTCGATCAAATCTCGAAGCTTCTTGACCTCCGGAATGAGATCCGAGTTGGTCCTGAGGAACATCATTTTCTCAACGCGGTCGGGAGTCGTACGGCGACGAAGGCTAGAATGCACAAACCCCAGCTGCGAGAACTCCCTCTCCGACTGGCAGCTTGTGCTGTCGATGCAATGGTACACGCGGGCAAGCACGGATAAGATGGGAAATTGCACCGCTGCCATGACGTTTCCGTGGGGATCAAGCCGCGGGCTTCCAGCGTCACGCCAGTAGGCCAACACGTCGAAGTCCTGATTGTTCGCTACAGCGGGTGGCTGCTTGTACTATTCCACCTCGTTGCTCATGCGAATCTGCAGCAGTACTAGTAGGATTCTCCGGTGTTGGAGATGGAGAAGGAGCGGGAGAAGAAGGAGCAGGAGACTCGGTTGAAGGCGAGGATTGCTGCACCTCAGCCTCTGCATCGCCAGAATCAATGACATCTGGCATCCTATGCGTGCGTACCGCTGCTGCGCTGCTGCGTTGCGAGTGTGTTTGTGTGTTCGTACCTCTCACGAGTAGGGTCCGCGTTGTGTGTGCGGAGCAGGACGTCGGCCAACCGCGGTGTGTATGGCTGATAGCAGCACAAATCGCACAAATATATAAAATATCTGGAGAGTGCTGGCCAAGAACAATATTTGTATAAGTTATCCGCTATTCAAAACAATTGTTCAGGGCTCAAAACCCGTGACATTCACACGGTTTAATCCGTCACTGTACTACGGATTGGTTACGGATCATCTACGGAGCAGACCAATCCGCTCCGTAAATAATCCGTTACTTACGGATCGGGCCACTGAAAAAAAAAATAATACGGAGCGGTGCGGATTTTATTTTGTTGTGACGGAGCGGTGCGGAGCGGATATCCGCGCTCTTTTCAAATCACGGATTTTTGCGGAGCGGATTTCTGCCTTGGAAAAGTTTGACGGAGCGGAGCGGATTTCCAAAATGCGTCACGGAGCGAAGCGGAGCGGATATCCGCCCCTGACCTACTTCACGGATTTGCACGGATAGGTTATCCGTTGTCTAGTTTTGTCACGGAGCGGTGCGGTTTGTCAATCCGCTCCGTGAAAATCCGCTCCGCGGACTTTTTTTCACTCCGTGAACATCCCTGAAAAATAAAGCTTTAGCTCACCCAAGGGTGCACGAAGATCCCAATCCAGCACACTTACGTTCCCCCCCGGAGGGGCGATTTTTTTTTTTTTTCTCCATTTTTTTTAAGCGACAACCCGATTGACCTGTACTCTTGCTGTACTCGTAGTAGTTGATCTCGTTTTCTGTCCTAGTTTCAGACGTCTGCATGCTTCGCAGAATTGGTTAACAAGTGCTCCATCAAGGCTCCCCGCTATATTTTCGCCACACAATTTGAACGAAGAGTCAACAAACGCACGCGGAGCCGTCGAACTTCTTCGGACAAACACCCTCCAGCCATGCCTTCTTGTCGAAGGCATCCGCCAATGGCTCTGGCCGGTCTCCCCTGGAGCTAGCACTCGTACTCATGAACTACGAGCCTCCTCTCTTGCTCCTCTCTATCGCTCTCTGTGTATCTACGGTACGCAGCAGCTCATCATGCTGCAGCACACGGTGTCTTTTATATGAGAATTAGTGTAGGAAGGTTTTATGTAGAAGTTTGTATGGCATCGACAGGGGGGGGATGGGTGCCTGGTACCCTCCCCCCCTGTCTGGGAGGGTCAAAATAAGAAAAGAGGACATAGGTGTCGAAGAAAATTTTTTCCGTGCACCCACACTTCCGCGCATTTTTATACGCGTCGTGTGTCGATTTTCATACGCGTCGTGTGTCGATTTTCATACGCGTCGTGTGTCGGTTTTCATTTTTGGCGTCGGAGACCCGGTTAAAGTGAGAAATAATCGATGAAAATATTCGCCTTAATAGTCTAGGTCTTGAAATACAAACGATTTATTGGGTGAAACTCAACCTTGCACGCTGCGTCGTACATCTATGTTTCACTAATATAGACTACTACAGCAGTAGTTGCACAAAATTCGCGGAAGGTCTGAAAATCAATAATAATAACTGGCTGCTCTGTGATGAATGATGATCGTGTTGATCGAGCTATTGATAGGCCAAGCTCCTGTGCCGCAATTACTTCATCTTGCGGGGGCTACCGTCACCTCTGCCCCCGCCCCCGCCGCTCCTGCGGCTGCGGCTGCGGCTGCGGCTGCGGCGCTGCTACTGCTGTGCTGCTGCTGCTCTGCTACTATTCTAACTCTCACGTGCGCGTGTTCCAAAGGTGTTATGCGTTCGTTGTTGCGGGAGAGCGGTGCTGCCTTGCGTGGATTCTGTATTCTGTACTCACTGACTCACTACTCCGGCATGCATTTATTAGCTGATTTTGTGATACACAAATTCCACAAACAATTCCACAAATCACAAAAACGCAAGGTTGCGTTGGGTAGGGTACTCTACCCGAGTACCCGCGGGTATTTACCCGGGTACTTACCCTACCCAGCCCGAGGGTAGGTTTGGTACTACTCTTGTACCCGTACCCGAATCCCGTGTAAGGTTTGTACGACTCTCTTTACCTTTTGTTACCCAAATCCCGGGTAGGTTGTGTGTACTACTCTCGGTACCCTACCCAAACTACCCCTATAGTCTACCCTACCCAACACGATCTTGATAGTGCCATACGTGTATATCCTGTCATGAGTGTGGCCATTTTCAAGCCTGATGGAAGAATTTCTAGCGCTGTTTTCAAACGCAAACACTCAATTGTTACTAGTAATTGGTGGTAATAAGGCGCGGCCCCAATACCTGTATGCAGTAGTCATATCTGCAGTGCCATCTATCATAACGAAGTAACGCAGTTGAGCGCGTGTATACTAAGCGCTCCTTTCAGAACAATAACGATTCGCATCTCTCTCTTTCGTTCTCAATGGCGGTGACATTGCATGACCACATCACCTCGCCTGTTGTATTTGGCAATATTTATATCTTTCTTATAATTAGCGATGTCAGAAAATAATGGTGTCTTCATGCTTAGATTGTACCTTCGACTGAAATAATATATCTTTTGATCCATGTACATTAACAAATTATGAAGCTTTCAACACGTTGTTTACTACACCTAAGAACTGGGTTGCATACTATATGTAACATCAAACCTTCAAGAAAAATAAACATTTCCAGGGGGGTGATATAAAGGGGTGTCTCTTCTTGCTACTACCGTCAGATTCGTCCCCTTTAAGAGTTTATAGTTTCCGCGCACATATTGAAATGCCCCCACCCCCCGCCCCCCGATCCATCTTTTCAAACGCCCCACCTGAAAAAAAATCACCGGAATAGTAACCACTACCAGCCAGCTGATATCATCTCATTATCAATCTAGCCATTCATGCCGTGGCTCCAACTCATCTCCGCCCTACCCTCCCCCACCCCCTTTTGTTCCCCGCCCAATTTCTTCAAACGCCCCACTCACAATCGAAATCGGCCAGAGTAATAAACACTTCTAACCAATTGATATCACGTCATCATCTTTCTAGCCATCCATGACGCAAATTTCATTCATCCCCCCCCCCCCCTCCAACGCCCCCTTCTTCCTCACACCCCGCAAGATCGCCTAGACCCAGCACCATCCGTATAGCAAGCCCTTACATATTTGATTAATACGCGCGATGGGAGAATCACACAAAATGTTGCCAAAACCAGTGTCGACCAAATCCTTGATCTCATAGCTGCAGTGTATTTAAATACTACTGTATATGTGACCAAGACCTTTTGAAAACCCTCCCCCCCCCCCCCCCCGCCCTTTTTTTTTTCTTCATCGTTCTCCCTTGCTCAAACGCCCCACCTAATAATACCGAAATCAGCCAGAGTAATTAACACCCCCTGGATATCGCCTCATTATCTTCTTAGAGCCGTTCATGTTGTTCTGCAATTCCCACCCCCCCGCCGCCCCAAACGCCCCCTCCTTCCCCACCACCCGCACCATCGCCTAGACCTAGCACCACGCGTAAAGCAAACCCCTACATCTGTGCGACGTAAAGCCCTCCCCCCCCGCCCCCCGCCCCACCCGCCACCCCCCCCCCCCCCTTCCCCCACAAGAAGGATTTATATTTTCCACGCACAAATTGAGCTGCCCACCCGTCCCCTCCCCCCCATACCCCTCTCCCGCCCTCCTTTTGATCAAAATCAGCCCCCCACGTCCTTCAAAACTCCGCTCTCCCCTTACCGGTTATTCGACCTGTGCAGGCTTCACTTGATTAACTGATGCATTTCCTTCCACAGCTAGCTGTCAGATTTTTCCCCCCTTAGAAACGGGTTTATAGTTTCCGCGCACTGACTGCCTAACATCACCCTGTTGACCCTGATAGCTACACTGTAGTTGCAAGGGGAATCGCCGACCTACATCCTTAATGAGGACACACAACCCGTAATAGGCGCGATCGGAGTATCGCACACAGCTTGCAAAGATGAGTTTCGACAAAATATTCGATGTCACAGATTGAGTGTATTTTCATGCTTTATAATTCTCTTTCTACTTGTTGCTGTAGACCACTCTCGTCTGGTTGATAGCACTGAACAAATAATTTATTAGTAAAGAGTTTCAGGCTCGATCGAGTTTTAGACCAAAAGATAAACGTAAAAATCCTGGTGTGGCTTTTTTGTCTGATTGCTGGCCGCTCATTGTCCGGAGATCCTACACAAAGTGTCCGTCATTTGGGGACGATAGCGTCCATTCCCAGAATCCTAATCCATGCAGATACATACATCTCCGACAACCCCGGGAATGAACGCGGGTATGGCACCGGGACTGATTCCTCCCCGCACAGTGTGGAAATCCCCAACGCCACGGACCGGCCGACCTCTAAATAGATGGATGGGGTTCGTACATTATAGAGCACGCACGAATTGAGCCGCCCTACCCGCCCCCCTCCCCACCCCCGCTCCCTTTTGATCAAAACCAGGCCCCCACGTCCTGTCAAACTCCGCCCTCCCATCACCGGTTATTCGACTTACGGGATTCACTCTATCTATAAACTGATGTATTTCCTACCACAGCTGTCAGATTTTGTCCCCCTCAGAAACGGGTTTTATAGTTTCCGCGCACAGGCTGACTAAGATCACCCTGTTGACCCTTATAGCTACACTGTAGTTGCAAGGTGAGCCGCCGACCTATATCCCTAATGAGGACACACAACTCGTAATACGCGCAATCGGAGTATCACACACAGCTTGCAAAGATGAGTTTCGACAAAATATTCGATCCCACAGCTGAAGTGTTTTTCTTTTCTTCTTTTTTTATTGTTATAGAGGCAGCTCCAGCCGGGGACGATGGGGTCCCATTCCTGGTCCAGGGGTGATTCCATCTATTCAAAAGTTAGACAAATTTTCTTTTTTATAGGGGAAGAAAACCAAGTTCTCTCGGGTCGACACCGCCCCTCACGGTGGGAAACCCCAGTTCCATTTACTAGAATCGCTGATTGGTTCGAGCTCCACAGCGGCCCCCCACCCTAGTAGGAAGATTATAGAGGCTCACCAACCGATGGGGGGCAGTTCAGTCGCACACGGGGGAGATAGGGACTCATGCCCTCGTTCAGAAATACTCTGAATCTCTACAGCCTCAGCAATGCAGGAACTATATCGATCACCTCCCGGGTCGATATACCTCCCCGCACGGCGTGTCAACCCCGACTCCAATTGCATATTTCTCGTGATTGGCTGGTAGGCGTTGACCCAATAAGCTCACATTAATTTTGACCGAGTCGAGTTTTCTCGCATACTTCTCGCATACGGTAATCATTTGTAATGCGAGCACAGTTCAATGAGTTATTTGCATGATAGGTCGCACATAAACGCGATTTTGAGCCTATCTGCTACATCAGGTTGGCGTGCCGAGAGAGCACGCTCAAAATGAGGATGATAAACACTTGAACAGCAACAACAGCACCAAAATGAAAAAAAAAATGGACGAATTTGAGCCATTTGTATGCAGGATTCAGGCCCCCTCGGTTATAATCACAATTAATTCCAAACAAAAATGGGGTGTTCAAAGGAAAACGACAAATTAACATGTGGAACTAAGATCGGCATCATCACTCGAGCATAATAGCCAACGGCGGAAAAAAGCCTGACATAAGACCAAAACGGTGCGTATTTGAGTCACTGGCATAATTAATTGTCGAATATTCATGGAATACATGCTGTGACTGTGCCCGAATACTAACCTTTTTGTCGCTTATGCGGCACGGAAAAAAATCGTTGAAAATTCCAATTTCGTTCGCTTATCCGGTCAGAAACCTAAGCTCGCTAATGTTTCCGCGAGTTTTCTTGCCAACTACTCGCGCAGGGCAAAAAATGGCATGCGACCGCAATTCGTACCAAACTCTCGCCCTTGGGATGAATGTATGAAGTTGGTGCCCAGAGTTTCACGATAAAGACATTTCAGAACTGAGAAGAGCATTAAAATCGCCACGTCCCAGCACACTAACAGCCATATGTATTACCCACAACAGATACGAACAATAAGTACCTGCTTCGGCTTGGCACAGGGTGATTTTGAATCGGAATATAATACCCCTTTTTTTTCTTCTGTATTTTCTTTTCTTTTCTTCTTTGTAAGTGACTTGCGTCTGACGTGCGTACGCGTAGTGATAGTTCCCACGGGATCTATGTGCAGAAGATCCCCATTTTATATGATACTGGTATATCGTCGATTGCCAGTAGATATTGACAAGAAGATCCCTATTACTCTGTATCATCGCGTCTCCTGGCGAACACAAGACGACATTTTCAAAAAGATTCCTCTATTTTATTGCATTGTCATCACTTAATTGCCGGCGCACACGATGTATTGACCAGCAGCAACAACATGTTACAGTCAGGGCGCAATTCGTGCAACTACACAACAAAGCGTTCGAAACACTATTAATACTACCTTGATAATCACACCTACCTTTAGAAGTGCATTCCTGTTTTGTCTGTGAGGATACATACATGGCATTTGTGTGGAATACTCATTATGATGCGGTCCTGAAAAATGGGTGTTGAATCGTGGACCACTATTATATACGGAACGACTCTTTGGAGTGGCGTTGAAAAAGACTGACAAAACGTTGCTTTTTGTACTGTGATTTTTACAAGCGCCTCCGTTCGTTGTGTTTGTTATTGATTGTTTTTGACGGTCTGGCCAGTTTTGTTACGTTCTCGTACCCGGTCCGCTACCATTTTACTTGCTTTATACCTTGACGATTTGCGATTGTTTGGTTTGCTCTGTCTCACTGTCTGTGATCACATAAGAATAAGTTGATTATCTATCTAGGATAAAGAATCAGCACGAACATTTGGTGTAATGATGTTCGGTAGGGAACGGCCCCCCTCGAAGACGACGAAAAGTCGAACAAAGGAAATGAAAACCTGAAATCCGATATCGAAAAGCAACGACACAGCAGTCAGTCGAACGATGTGCCCAAAAAAATAAACTTTTCGAGGTAACCATGATAAGTGTGGTGGGGACAAAACAAGAAGCTAATGAGGAAATGATGCCAACTTGAAAAAAAAGTTTTCACATATGTTTTTTTTTTTTCGTTCAAGCTCTGCATATATATGCCAAGATCCAAGAATAGCCTGGGCGTAAACGGCCGTAAATACAAATAACTTGCGCACTTCTCGCTTGTCTCGCTTAGCCCACGTACCCGATCCCGGACAGATAGTGAACGGATACGGCAGGGCGAGGGGCGCTTGAGTCGCCCCCCCAAGATAGTGCTCAAACAAACGGAAGCTATTTGACCGAGAATTCCAGTTCCGATAATAGCATACAGAGGCCGAGACGGAAAACAACTCCTGAATAAATGCCCTCAAAAAAGAATGACCATCCATGACGTAGTTTTCAATTATTCCCCCCCCCCCCCCGTCCCTCCAACGCCCCCTCTTTTCCGACCACCTGTACGATCGCCTAGACCTAGCACCACGCGTATAACAAGCTGCTACATATTTTTGATCTCACAGCCGAAGTGTATTTGAATATTATTTGTGACCTAAACCTCCGGAAAATTCCCCCCCCCCCCCCCCCCCCCCCCTATTGCTCTCCCTTACTCAAACGCCCCACCAAATATCGAAATCCGCCGCATTAATAAACACTTCACGCACAGGATATCACCTCATTATCTTTCGAGAGCCATCCATGCCGCTGTTTCCCCCCCCCCCCCCGCCCCCCCCGCCTCGAACGCCCCCTTCTTCCCCATCTCCCGCACCATCGCCTAGACCTAGCACCACACGTGTAACAAACCCCTCACCTAAAGCCCTTCCTCCCCCCGCCCCCCCCCCCCCTCCAACGCCCCCTCTTTTCCGACCACTTGCACGATCGCCTAGACCTAGCACCACGCGTATAGCAAGCTGCTACATATCTTTGATCTCACAGCCGAAGTGTACGTGAATATTATTTGTGACCTAAACCTCCTAAAAAATCTCCCCACCCCCCCCTCTTGCTCTCCCGTACTCAAACGCCCCACCAAATATCGAAATCCGCCACATTAACAAACACTTCACGCACAGGATATGACCTCATTATCTTTCGAGAGCCATCCATGCCGCTGTGTCCCTCCCCCCCCCCCCCCCCCCCCGCCTCGAACGCCCCCTTCTTCCCCATCTCCCGCACCATCGCCTAGACCTAGCACCACACGTATGACAAACCCCTCACCCAAAGATCCCTGCCCCCCCCCCCCCCCCCCCCCAGCCCCCCCCCGCCCCCACCCCCCACCTTCCCCCCCAACCCATCCTAACCCCACCCCCTCGAACACTTCACCCTCTCTTTACTCACTGATTGTACGACTTACCCCAGGATACACATGATAAACTGATGTATTATTTCCAAAACCGTCACATTTATCCCCTCAAAATAATGTATAGTTTCCAGGCACATATCGAGCTGCCCCCCCCGCCCAAACCCCCACCCCGCCCCCCCACCCCCCCCCTCCCCCCCCCCCCCGCCCCAAACCCGCCCCCACCCCGCCCCCTATAAGATACTGGTGCCAAAACCGTCAGATTTATCCCCTCGAAAGGATTTATAGCTTACATGCACAAATTGCCCCTTCCCCCCCCCCCCCCCCCCCCCCCCCCCCCCCTCCAAACCCGCTCGTTTTTGATCAAAGCCAGTCCCCCTTTCCCTTCACAGCTGTCAGATTTTGTCCCCCTCAGAAACGGGTTTTATAGTTTCCGCGCACAGACTGACTAAAATCATCCTGTTGACCCTGATAGCTAAACTGTAGTTGTAAGGGGAGTCGCCGACCTATATTCTTAATGAGGACACACAACTCGTAATGCGCGCGATCGGAGTATCACACACAGCTTGCAAAGATGAGTTTCGACGAAATCTTCGATCTCACAGCTGGAGTGTACTTTCATTTTTTATAATATATCTCTTTGAAGGATTTATAGTTTCCATGCACAAATTGAGCTGTCCCCCCCCAAACCCCCCTTCCCCCCCGACCCCTTTTGATCAAAGTCAGCCCCCCACGTCCTTTAAAACTCCGCCCCCCCCTCACCGGTTATTCTACTTACAGGATTCACTTGATAAACTGATGCATTTCCTTCCACAGCTGTCAGATTTGACCCCCTTAGAAACGGGTTTTACAGTTTCCGCGCACTTACTGACCAACATCACTCTGTTGACCCTGATAGCTCCACTGTAGTTGCAAGGGGAATCGCCGACCTATATCCTTAACGAGAACACACAACCCGTAATACGCGCGATCGGAGTATCACACACAGCTTGCAAAGATGAGATCCGACAAAATATTCTATCTCACAGCTGGTGTGTATTCTTTGTTCGTAACATACATCTTAATATCCTGCATTGTATATTTCAGAAGCTGGCTCATTGCGCGCGTCTCAGTGGCTACGAAGAGAACACGCAGCGGACATGGTCAACCACCTTACTTACTGGGCCCGGATGCTTGATTGAGTTAAAACGTCATAAGAAACGCACTCCACACGTTTTGTCGCCAGACTAAATAGTCAGTCGGCGTGTGCTTTGATTTATCCGATCGAAATCTGATGAATGAAGCTCGGAATCGCATTCACTTCAAAAACGGTAGCTATTAATAGTAGTACATTGTTGTGATTGTTAGTCTATATCGAACTCTGGGCATTACTCTACATACTGTACGCGCAGACTATGATTGTGTGTGGTGACGTTTTTTACTCTATCTACCAAGAATTGAATCGAACAAATCGACGTGCTGCCTTGCCCTACCCATGCCGAGCCCTTGTATGTAATATGAACTGGACTCAGTTCACTCGGTCTGGTGAATCTCACTCGCGAAACTCCTGTATGCTCGCTAGCTATCCAAACTCATTCCATACAATATCTGCAGGTTCTTCCACATGACGATATAGATGCTTGCTGAGGCTTCGAGAACTGGTCAAGAAATATGACTAATGGATCGTGTGTAATTGAGCATCATTTCTCCTTTTTCACTGCTGTTGTCCGCCTACCAATCCATTACATACTGACTGCTTTCGCCTGATACTCGCTTATATCAGTCCCACCCGACCCCGGTGGCTTGCCATATCGTGCATCAACTGCAGACGGCTCTAAGCGACACCCAGCGAGCTTCTGACATGAAAGGGCAACCACGACAAACGTATCGACCTTACAACTACTTGCTGGCAATCAGTTCTGTACCACGACGGTCATATTCTTCTCAACTTCTTCCTGGACACTACGTAGTACTCAAGGACGACCTCTCCACCTACCGAAAACCCATGATTATTTCATCTATTCAGATAGATGCATATCCTACTCCAAACTCTACCCATGACAACGAGCGTAGGTCAACTCCAACACCCCAGGTACTCGTATGTAGGTGTCTTAACCCCTGCCTCAGATCTATTCCGAACCCGAGTTCTCAACATACGTTATGAGCTTTTGACATATCTCTATCAAGTTATCAATTGACTTATAAATTCTTACCACATTGGCCCGCATTGCTATTTTGTGGCAAACCAAACAGTTTGCTGCTCAAAGGAATTACGGCAAGGTTAGAAGTCATGACAGTAATCGCACGCAATTACCTTGATGGCAACCATACGTGTGCACCGCTGACACGTTTAATAAACTAAACGCGACCCGAACAAATACTTGAATGACCACTCCGACTACTGAACAATCAATCACGACAGAACAAAAGAACAGTCTCGCTCTGAGCGCTAACCGAAACACAAGGTGTATTTCATGCTTTCCCTACTCATACATGCCCCTTTACGTAGCGTGGAGTGACAAGCCGAGAACTTTCATCGATACTCCAACATGGCCAATCGCCCAATGCGACGATGAAACCCGAATGCAATCCCATTGTTTTTCTGAAACCACAGCCTAAACGAAACCCGGGGGCGTTGATGCAAAGGATTCCAAATCCTTCGCCGAACGGCAGCCTCAACGAAATCGGAGAGCGTGGATGCAATCATTTCAATGCTATCGTTACTACGCCACCGGACCTCCCAGAGTTCGAGCCATTTTGGCGATCCCGGTAGCTTCCTACGCCCCACCGAAGCACACACCGGTCCTTCTTCAGAAGAAACATGTATATCTGAACTTTTTTTCTTCCTAAGAAAAAAATCGGATCACTGGTAATCTTCCCAACGGCAACGCTGCGTCCATGCCTGTCTACCACATTTTTTTTTTTACTTTCAATGCCCCATAAAAAAGCACAACCCCAAACAAAAAACACACAACGAAAATAATGGCGGCGTAGGGTGATCTGGCGCTCCCTTCCGACGAGGCGCTGGGGACGTGTCCGAGTCCCATGAACTAAGCGCGAGCTTCTTCACGCCTTGCCATAAACGTGCCTTGCCGGTTTCTGATGTTCGGGGTAAAGACGTAACCAGTCAGGAAGCAAAACAGTGGTTGTCCCCGATGTTCTACACGCTGTGCGACAAGGCGTTGGTGCGTTCGGAAACACCTGTTATCGGATCCTACGTGGGTGATGTTACAGCTTCGCCAAACCAAACGCGAAAGAGTATATGACAATCTCACACTGAGTTGTATGCGTCTCGGACGCCAAAACCCGGTAATCCAAATACGATAACAATACATGCGCTCGTTCATTATTTCCTTCAACGGATGTCGAACGTCGAACGAAACCCCCCACCAACTAAAATTGCAGCGGGAGGGAAGTCAGCGGCATAACAATGGGTGTTTTCCGCGCGCGACGTCTCGCGGCTCTACGCAGTACTATACTTGGGGTTGTCCACGATTTTGAATTAACTCTTGATGACATACCCGTGTACCAAAAATATCGTTTGACTGATGCCCGCGGTTGACATTAATGCACGAGCATCAACCGAAGCGTTGAAATAGTGGTGTGACGGTAACCGAAATCTTTATCCTACCATATTTCTTTGGCTAAACCTCGCAGACGTGAATGATGGTGTCAGGAACCGATGAGCTGCCAATAACCAACACTTAGCCGTAGCTCACCAAAACGAGGCACCTTGCCACGGGTACCTGGTTTCCTACCCTGGAAACGGGGAGGCGAAATGGGCGAGCCTCGTTTGCTACAGGTATTCGCATTTTTTAAAGCGCCTAACTTAATTGTGTGATCGACACGACCGGAGAATTTCCACGTCTCCTACTGAAATTCGTTCTTCAGCCTACAGGGGAATTGCCACATGGCTCATGCATGCAAACAATCGTAAAGCCGATGACGAATCGAGGTCATGAGTCCCGTTTTTGTCGGCTTCCTGCTGTACAACGGAAAAACAAAACACTATGGTTAAGAGAGCCATGGAAACTCTGGTCCAATGTGCCCGAATTATTCCGCCACACGGGTCTGTACGATATCGGAAGTCCCGATCGAGGGGCAAGACGATACTGCACAATTTGGATTATGTACTCTACAGGAATCGGCGGTCAAAACGGTGATCGAAAAGGCGGAAGAAGACGGCATGCATAGCCCTAGGTGCTTTCCGAATGACTGTCTACGGCTACTCAACACTATGATGAATGGTACAGGTTGGCTGCCTGCAAACACTTCACTCTGCTTTTTTGTACAAAAATCCCTAATCCGCGAAAAAAAAATGGTTTCGCAGCGCCCAGTTCATGCTGAACTGGGGATGTACCTGGTACCACCATGGCCACCTGCGACGAGTAGAAGGCCGTCAGATCGTCAAGATACGATGAAACCATCGCCCTGATGCGCGCGTGGGAGGGAGAAAACTGCTAGGGGGGAAGGGCTAAGGTGATGCAACCGACAACTACGTGCTCGCGCGGTGGCAGGAGCAGCAGCGTTGAGCGGCGAAGTACGGCAATGGAAAAGCGGCAATGCAGGGTATGACATGCACCACAATGGACACAACCATAGCCGCCATAATGGTTTACGATGAAAGTTATTGATTCCTTACACTTGCGCTCATTGTGGTCTCTCGGAAAGCAAAGCGGAACAGTTTGATGCGAATAAAAAACCAATGGCCGGTCGTACCACGCACCAGGGTACGAGGACACGTACAACCTATCGTCTCACATTTCAGTGCAGTTCGGGTCTCGAGTCGTTTGCAAGCATGTAGCCAATAGACGGCATCACAGGACAACGCCAACGTTACAAGAGTTGGTCTCAGCTCATTCGGTCTGGTGAATCTTACTCGCGAGAGTGCTCTATGCTTGCTAGCTGTCCAAAATGTGCGTGCACAGAACCCGTCGGAGCTGTCCTCGGTGCCATGTGCGCTGAATGCGGTGAGCAAACGTGGCCGAAGAACTTGATACAAACAAAC
Source organism: Undaria pinnatifida (assembly GCA_012845835.1). Taxonomy (NCBI): domain Eukaryota; class Phaeophyceae; order Laminariales; family Alariaceae; genus Undaria; species Undaria pinnatifida. Next base: position 15,825,179 of record JABAKD010000025.1, on the reverse strand, counting down.
AAATATACACACTTAAAGATAAGTAATTCGAGGTACCCTACCCTCGAATGCAATCCGACATGGGGAGGCTTTTTTTCCTTGGAAAACCCAGATAAAAGGGTCAGCGCTGCGCGCTTCGCGCCCCTCATTATTAAATACAACAACGCAATACGTACCCGGCCATGACACCGATCGTACTTAGCCAAGGGTCTAGCAAGACTCTGCTGTGCTGTACGTAACCAAGAGCACGCCTAGACGAACGATTCTCCCATAGGGAACCCCTTCGGGTGCCCAAAAGAAAATATTTTGTACCTCATGGCCCTGCGTCCTGCCTGAACCCATAGCGTGTACCGGGTACCTGGTAACACGTGGTACCACACACCGCCGCGGACGAGGTTACAAGTAGTTCTTCGCGTCAACGGGGAGAACGCAAACGCCCACTTTGCGCCCATGGCAAGGTTGCCTCAGGGTATTTCCGAAGAAAGAGCATCCTCGGGGTCTCCCCCCCCGTCCCCCCGCCTTACTTGTTTTGGTTTTAACTGACCCGGAAATTTGTTCCGTTCGGCCTGCGTGTTATTCCGCCTCAGCGACGTATGTGCAAGGATCATCATACGAGGCACTGCTGTGCGTACGATCGTCGTGAAGGGCGCCCGAGGCCTGATATCCTCGAGTCAGGAACACAGGCTGATGATCCTTGTATATGGAGAGCAGGCCGTTGTTACTCGTTTGACGGTTCTTTCGCGCCCGTTAATTAGGGGGTCAGGCTATATGCCACCCTAGGCTACGCAAGATGATCTCCCTGTTAAAAGAGCGCAGATTGATGATCACATCGTACGAGGAGAGCAGGCTGATGGTCCTTGTATCATATCATATAATGGACCCGATCTACGGTAGAGAGAGCCCGCTCTCGGCAGCGGCCCGGGTCACTTGCTCGAGACGCCCCCCCTTCCGTTTCCGGTCGTAGTTGGTGGTACCTGGTCGTAAGCTTTCGTGCCGTTTTTTACTTGAGAACTCCTTCGTGTTCCCCACAACAATCTAGTTTTGGAGTGCGCGGCTCTGTCTCCTGCATGAACTCGTAGTGCGCATCACTGTAGCAAAGTTGCAGGTAACGCGTAAACGGAAACTTGTACCCACAGCGAAATTACCCTCTCGGCGCTCTCTTCTCAATCATGGTAGACACGGTGTTGTTTCGTTGCCGCGTGGCGCCATCTCGCCATAACGAGCCCACGTATGCCCTTATCACGACTCCTGAAGGTCAGGGCCGACACAGGTAGATAATTGCATTCTCGGGGCGTAGACGCTCTCCTTCCCTTCTATCTCCGCCGTGCACACACACAGTTTAACATAGTAGACACAACATGTTCTTGTGTTTTTTGGCGTGCCCTGCCAAATGCACGAACTCGCGTGCATTCCTGTGGCAGAATTACAGGTCAACACGACAATCATAAGTTATGTTGAACGCTGTATACACGGGGCGTGTAGTCTCTTGTCACTTTCCGCCGTGTGTGTTCGAGGATAGCAGACGCGGCGGGTTCTGTGGTTACTTCGTGGCTCTGCTTCATGCATGCACTCACGGGTGTAACAGTTGAAAACAATATGGTCGACACCTGGAAGAAAGGTATAGGTAGAGCATGGGATTCGCGGGGTGTAGACTCTCTTGGCAATCGCCACTCGACACACGCTCGCCCATAGATGCTTCAGGGCCATGTAATCGGTTATTACTAATCTTTTCCCCACAATTGATAAACATGACGGTGAAAACTAGGTACTCTAGGTACCAGCTACAACAAGGTCGAGTAGGTACCGTATCAAGTTTGGGCTTGAGCGATAATGTGTGAGTTTGTCGTGGCGCATACTGTGATGACCGCACAATGTTCTCGGGCCCGACTACCCCCGTGCCCTCCCCGCAGCCCATCTCCGCTGGGTAGGCGCGTACTATCGCAACAGTGCACCTAGTTTTATTGAGCGCGGCAGTTGAGGAGATCCATACTTCTTGGGAAAACTGACGACGCGTGCTATACAACAGGTTGAGGTGGCACGCGTCTCGGCAAAAACATTGTTTTGTGCATGACAAGGTTCGTTAACCCAACATCGTCGGGATATCACGTAGTTCATTTTCCGCAGCAACGCTGTTTTTTCATACCTCGGTCAGATCAAGGCTACGGGCACCCTCATGTTTATGGCCAGGTTCGACATAGTCGCACTAATGACGCCGCGTACCCTACGGAAAAACAGATTTTTGGATATTTCTGGCTCATTGCGAATTGCAATCAAATGTAAACAGCACGAAACGTTAAGACCGCTAAGCTACAGGGGGGTTAGTCGCCCGAGTGAATCCGAACCACAGCAAAAATGTCTCCAAAAAAGCCTCCCCTACCGTAGCCTGGGTCGTCACTGGGTACGTCGATCCGGTTTCACCTTTAGTGTTCGACACAAAATATGTTTTGGTGGTGAGGTGTGGAGCTCTTGATATGAAGACCGTCAGCAACGGAAGGGCGAACCTCTACCGTAGCATGCATTTGACCTACTGTGCCTAGAAAAAACTCGTTCCTGGTGCGAACCAAACAAAACGATCCTACAACAGCTAGCTTCTCGCGATTTGTCCCCGATACGGAGGGTGTAGCGGTACCTGGGTTAGTTCGACGAATAATCCCATGTAAACCTTACAGGCACATAAAATATGTAAAACATAATTGCATTTCAAACTACAAAGGGCATTCTAACGACAATGGGCAGTTTGTGAGATCCGAGTCATTCTACGGTAGCCCCCGCAACTTTTCGTTAACCAAATTGCCGGTTTTACAACCAGCTGCAGGCTATTCCTCCTGAAATACGGGGCCCCTTGCCACCCCGACGTCATCCTCCGATTGTCATTTATTTGCAAAAAGTAAAATATTTTGTAGACTTATTTTTCAGAGCATCTTTCCTCGACAAGTTTAGAGCAACCATGAAACGTTCGTTGAAGAAAATAGTGGTTTCGGGGGAGGCTAGATCGTAGAATCAGTCTTGCGTAGTATCAAGAAACAGGGTTCCGCCGAAAAGGGCTACCCTTAGAGCAGCACCTGTATAGGGGAATGTTGGAACCATCGTCATGGAGAGGGTCATCCCGCGGCAGGGGTGCAGAAAAAGAAAAATACCTCCCAACATGGGGAGCCCAGTGTTTCGACCAAAATATGACTTCGGGACATTGAAGTCATTAGTTCGCGCAACCCGGCCATCAGTTGTACGCGCTAGAGTCCCGAACACCTATGCTCTTAAAAAGACCACACTAACCGATCGTTGCACACTTAAGGAGCTCAAGTTCCTCAAGTGATTCGATTATATCGTTCAAAAACGTTTGGCCTTAAACGTGCAACCCCTCCCGTGGGATGACTCTCAATCTTTTCAATAGCGGAAATGCCCAGCTCTTTGATGAGCAGAAATAGAGCACAACATTGCGTCCTCGTTGACCTTAAATTTTCTACCCGTTATAAAAACCCACCCGCCGGCATGTGGACACTACACAGCGGTGGGGGTTCACCTAATAGTAATGCTGTTGAGGCTCCTACCTTGACATGGGCATAAAACCTCACACACAGCAACTAGTCATAGTACACCTGCAACTCGATGAACAGCCTTGTGTCCTAAGTATGTCGAAATTATCAAACACTACGAACCCATAAATCGAAGCCCAACGAAACGTGCGACCCCGAATGCAGCACGCGTCGGAAATGGAAACCCTAAGGTTTTCATTTATCTTGACGTCCCCATATTGCGCAGAGTAGCGCGGTCGTATTGTCACGATTTTCGTTAGTTTCCCAGTTGAAGCATGCCTCGGTAGACTTGAACCGTTTTTCCTCTGACGCTACTCATGTGAGGAGGTCCAAACGTCATCCAAAAGCTGATCTAGATCAAAACCGAAAGTGCAACCCGAGAGAAACAGTTCCGTGGCCTTGGAACATAAACCGGCGGTTGCGCAACGAAAATTCGTATTCCGGCGATTGTGTGTTATGGAGCCTATGTCATGCCGAAAATATATTTCCGATAGTGCTACATCTATATTAGCATGCATCATAAAAAGTACTCCACCAATCAGAAAGGTTTCCCCCCAAACTCCGCGAACGGTGTCGCCTTTCACGCGTTTTTGGCTACTGTTTGCTGAAGCGCGTATCATGTTTTTTTACTCCCCCAGTGCTACACGTCTGTTTTCCAACACGCTTGTGGCTACTTCCTTTAACTCCATCATATTCGTTCCTCCTAAGCTGCTGCAACTACCTTTCCCAGAAGTACAGACGGAGGGCGCACCCGCAATGTGGAAACAGCAGCCTTAACGATTTATGGCGTCACCTCATCCTCAATATTTAGTTCGCCGATTTCGTGTACCTCTACAGCGGGTGCGGGTTGAATAGTATCTATTCCGTATATAGTGCCGATGATATCTGTTGGCACCACTAGACCTCGCTGAACCAGTACCAATTATCGGTATTACATACGACAGTTCCTGTGCCCGGTATACCGCGGGTATGGTTGGCTAGCATGTACCAGCACAATAAGGAGACCATGGCTGCACTTACTTGTACCTCGTGTTCCTTAGGTTTTTCACCTATCCTCTCCACAAATATATGGGGCAGTCTCACACGTAGCATATAGACATCATTAGAGAACTTCACGCGCTCCCTCCTTCTCCCAACTCCGCTATGGTGGCCCTCTCCCCACCCCGCTGCCCACCATCCCCAGGTAAACGTTAGAGATGCCCATATCATAGATAATATGCAACTCCCACATTGCCCAGACCTAGCACGTACAGGATAGGAACACATGGCGACATAGCTATTGGCGCCGACATCGCAAAGAAAAGGAAATCGTTGTCCTACCATGTAAAGTCTTTCCTCCTTGAGCCCCGTTATTCAGTGCCGTTATGCCCAATCACTGCCAAGACATCCCACGGTAGATGTCCTTCGAACGGTTTGGAGCTCTGAACATGGGGAGTTCAATATCTCACCCGAAGCATAACTTCAAAGGCATCCAATCGCGCAACTCGATCATCGCTTCCATGCGCTAATCCTAATACAATGCCCTCGTAGCCGTATTCGACAACGCGGTAGTTACTCACCTGAGAGGCTCAACCGACCGACTCGAACCAATTGGCCCAACAAGTGAAAACCTTCCCGCGGGAGCACTTTGTCCCAAACCTAGTTGTAGCATTTTCTTCTTCAAGCTTTATTATACCTCTTAGGTCACTATACCTGGCGTTCCAGAAGTATGGAGGGCAGTCACATATGTAGAGCAATATCAGCGGTCTTGAGAACGTTTGGCGTCACATATTTGTCGAGTCGACTTATGCTCATGGTACTCTTGTTATTTTTCTTCGAGTGCCCATCAAAAATATTGCGCTGGAAGCTGTGTTGATTCCCTGCGGCAGCCTCAGCGGTATAGCATCGGCAAGGGTTTATGGCAGCTGCAATCCCACAACACACAAAGGAAGAGGGGACTCGCTCTCGATAGTAGCTGATAATATGGTCTGTAAACGTGCTTTTCCCAACGATGCTCCGTCTCGAAGGAGATGCGTGATCAATGAACTAATGGCTATATCAACATATAATTGAACGCGATCCTCCGCCCCAGACCTCTACGGCGCTCCGTTTCGAGAGCCGCAACTGCGGCAACCAAATAATGACCAACCCTCCCCCCCCCGCTCCTCCACACAACTCGACTATGGCTTTTGCTTCTCAGGCCCTACACATTTCTTTTTCAGAAGCTCCCGTCGCGGCCATACACAGAACACAACATCGGCAGCCTTAAGGGATTCGATATTAATCTTTTCTTTGAACTTTTCTCATGCCCGTGGCGTTCCTGTTGCCTCCGTCGGGTGCGTATAAAATATGTTGTGCTTTTAGAGCTCTGTAATGGTTCGCCGCCGCAGCTTCGGCGGGGCCGTACGCTCAACAAGATCAAACGGCAGCCGTAGTCCCACCACTTGCAAAGCAATAGGGCACTCGCGGGCGTGAGTGGCCCTGAAAGGCTGAAATATAACACCGGAAGCCTTCCCGCCCCTATGGTGCTCTGTCTTCATAAAATGAATGCGTATTCAATGAACACATACCGAAGGTAAGCAACGAATGAGTATGCCGCCCCTACCCCATGCTCCTTCTCGAACGAGGCTACTACGGCAAGCGACACTCGAGTACGCGCCCCCCCTCGCCCCTTCCCGTAACGGTGCCCCACCTCGAATGCTACCACTAAGGCAACAAAAACACGAGTACCCCCCCCACACCCACTCACGGTCGTTTTTTGGCAAAAATCGATCAAGGTTCTGCCTCCTCTGGTACCACATTTATCTCTAGCAGACGTACGTGGGACAGCCTTGCACAAAGGATTTCAGGTGGGACCTTATCCTCGAATCATTTCGTGACCGTGGTAACATTCTTAAGCGATGAACGAGACGGGTTGGGTACAGGCTGACTCGCGGAGACAGGAGTCATGATATACGGAGCGCCATCGGTAGATGCAGGAGAGACAATTTTGTAGTGTTGAAGGTATCAATGATAAATTTAGAAGTGTTGAGTAGATGGGGCATTGCCCTGTGGTCATACTAAGTATATGGTATACGATACCCCAACGTGCCGTTCGTACACCAATTTTTCGTACCCTTTTAGGAAAGAACGAGTTCCACCGCATCCCCGAACAGGTCACCACCCCACACACCAAAACACCATAAAAAGGGTAAATCAAACATGTCCACAAGCATCAACCAACAATAATCTCTCCCGCCGGGTGCATGTCGAAATTGCTGTCCTCCAAGCTAAGTTGGTTCGCCATCGTAGACCCAGCCGCATCCTTGGCAAACTCGACAATTACCCTGAAAATCATATATATATACGCCGCTAAATGAAACCCCCACCCACAGCGATCTGTGTCAACAGGGATGCGTGATCAATTATCACATGACAACGATAAGCAATATATGAGAATGTTCGCGCCCTCCGGGCCGCCCTCCAGTGCTCTCTCATATAATGGAAGACAACGACAAGCAACAAAATAATTCCCCCTAACCTCCCTGCCTTAGCTGATCAGCGAAATTCGATCAGGGTTCTACGTCCTCAGGCGCCAGACCTAGTTTTTCCAGAAGTACGGGGGGCAGCCACACCCGCAGGATGGCATCAGCGGCCTTAAGAAGTTCAGGCGTAACCTCATCCTCGAAACGTCGCATGCCCGTGGAACTCCTGTTCATCTCTCCTGGGTGTCTGTCAAAATCCTTGTGCTTAAAGCTGTGTTGGTTTGCCGCCGCAGCTTCAGCGGTATCTACAACAAGCTGATACGGTAGCTGCAACCCGACCGAGTCCAGAAAATGATAGTGCCACCCCAAAGGATCGGCCATGGAATCCTTGTACCAGAATTCTACAGACTGATGAGCGAGCAGCCCAGAAAATAGAATGTGGCGGACCGCCATAAACTGGCAGACAATCGGCAAATGCTTGATGACAAACTCTTCCATGCTTCCCAGCTCCCGTCTTTTAAAGTGTAGCCCTAGGTAGAAGTATGCGCTGACGACCACAGGTCTTGGGTCCCTGTAGACAACCATTTGAAGCCAATCATCGGTTACTTCGCAGTTTGCTGCATGCATACATTGCCAAAGCTCGACGTTGTCCTTGGCGGGTGTGCCATCTGGAAAGGAGCAGGCAGGTTTTATGGGATCATCTTTTCCTCGTCCGGCTGCGACCGCCATTCCGCGGCTGTGACTGAACGCACAGGTAGTACGGTTTACGGGAAGGGTGTGCTTGTCGACTTTGGAGAGCACGATGGACACCCTGGATGAAACACATAACAATGCCAGAAAGAGCAGGTGTGAGCAGGAAGAACATTTTCAAAAACAAAAAAAACGGTAGGTAAGTAGCGTTGGAACGAAAACGATGGATGCTTTGCTGTAAACAGTGGAGATCAACACCCGCAACAAGTTGTCGGCCATTTTGCAATTGGCTTTATGCATGGAGCTCCAGAGCCCGATGTTGTTCGCGAGTGTACGACTGCAAAGGAGTAGACTGGTTCTGTGAGATTATTTCTGCCTGACCGTGAGCGACTGCTTGACCACGGCTGTGGCTGCAAGCGCCACAAGCTATGTTGACCAGGGGATTATGCTTGTGGAGTCTGACAACATCGATCATCTAGCTGACGTGCAGAACAAGAGGGCACGCACAGGCATGCGTACAGAAATAAGCGCCAGGAGGCATAACCTTTAGAAGGAATGGGGTAGCTCGGCTCGTTGCTTGTTGGGGTGTGGGGTGCTTCCCACACATGCTACGGTGAAACACACTCTGCTGTCATGAGGGGTTACACTTGACACATGCTACGGTAAAGGTGAACCAAGCTTTTAATGGGGAGCTTCACGTGAGAAATTATATACCCAACCAGTAAATCTGAGTTTGTAAGAAAGTTGAAAGCACAGCCCTATGAAAAAAATCATGTGTTACTGTAGATATGACGCAAAATATAATAGAACATATAACAACATTCCATCAAAATTCGGTTGAGGAGTCCCGAAATTCATAAATCATTTCGGCGAAAAGATGCTAAGTCTATCTTAGCACGCGTCACTTGAGGAGCTTCAAATTGTTGTCAAAATCTAAGCTCTGATGGAAGGCATACGACATACTGTTTTTTGCGTTGAAAGGTATCTTGTCGACTTTGGAAATTACGAGCGACATGCTCGCTTGAAGGAAATATGAGAAATGGCCCAGGCAAGCCTATGACAAATAAGCGTTCAACCATAATCGACGAACGCTGCGATAGGCGCGTGTCAAAACAGTTCAGAGGCTCCCACTTGAGCTCTATACTTTAATCGCAACACGAATTTGTTAACAGGTGCAAAACCTGGCAACGGTGACACATTCTGTGGTAGAGGTGCAGCATTTTTTTTTCCGAGGTTTTTCAACCGAGGAGCTTTGCACATCACCCAAAAGTTACTTTCAATCCCTGGTCTAGTAATGATAAACATCAACATTGAGAAACAAGAATGGCATTCCGATGACTTCTGGAGCGCAGTTATTCACAAAAAAACTTAACATCAAAGTTTCTGTCGTTATTGTGGCACGCATCTAGTCCGGTTGATTGGGAGGAAGTCCTTGCCGACTTTGGAATGTACTATCGGCATCCTGGACTGTAATTCAAAAGGCAGAGAGAGGCAAAAATGCCAGCAGGGACAGCAGCAGAACGAAAAATGCGGCATGCTTCTGTAGCAGATTAACGTCTAGATCTGGAATTCCTCGCTTAACGCGTCGTATATGACACCCAGCAATTAAGCATAATTTGAATGTCCCCATCAATGATCAATCCCATGCGCTAGGTATAGAACTACAAACTGCACAAGAAAATAATCCACTCAACAACAATTGGAAGTTTTTCAGTTGAAGAACCCCGACAGTCAGAAACATTACCGAAACGTGTGCCACAAATGTCACGGTAGGGGAGCCCTAGGTTTTCTGGGTGTCCTGATTTGGAGAGATCTATACCGCACCCAAAAACTGAGCTTGATTATAAATGAAAGTTCTACCCGAGGAGCAACACCAAGGCCTAGGCACGAAACCAAAAGTACTATCAAAACAACAGTGGCATGCAAACGTTGTAGTCCGTCCTTCGCCTTAGGCAGCCTGGGCAGACAGAAACAGTTTGGCCCAAAGGTTTACACTATCGTAACACGCGCCTATCGTAGCATGCGTCAGTTAGCACGAAAGCTGTCACGAGTCGCAACCTGTCTCTCGGTATTTCATCGTGGACATGAGAATCAACACGCAGTCAGAGGTTTAAGAGTTTGGAAGTGGTCGTCGTTGGTTATCCTGTACCAACATGCCACACCTGTCAAAGGCGCAGCACATCGCGGTATATTGGAATAATTACTTGGATATCCACCTATGTGTTGATGCGGAGTGACTTCGCATCAGTAAATGAGTATATAGTAACAAATCATTTGTGATACATGAGCTTCACTTATTTTATTTACAGATGCGGACAAACACTGAACCCGGTATGCTGGAATAAGCAACATATACAGACCTGTGTATGATTAGCGGCAACAACATTGAATGTAAAATCACCTGTGGTAGCCCTGGCCTCGATCTCAATCCCCACCCCCTATTTCCCCCGAGAAATCTGCTGCTCGCTGTTATCTGATGCTTTCACGTACTCGATGGATTGCGAAGACTCATCTCTCCAGCCTACGGTACAATCTTGGTCGGGAGCGAGATTTTACTTAATAGTGTAAACTCAGAAACTGCCGGCGGCGAAGCTTTGAACAACACACAGAAAAGCGTGGTGAGGGCGTGCACGACGACGGGAAGCACTGCGTGGTGCTGCCATGTCAGCCTGTTGCGGGAGAACGCACGACCGTCGTTGCTGCTGCTGCCTGTAGCAGCAGCATCGACAGTCGTATGTAGCGCGCGATTATTTACCAGCAGTGGGTTCAGTTCCTGGGCTCTACGTCCCTAGGGCCCCTGCTTTTCAATGCTGTTTGAAGATCTATTGTCATTTTATATACCCACTCATCACAATATATGAAGCGGTTATATAGCGACCAAGGCCATCAAGACCCTCTACAATGTGCTTCTAGGATCCTTTGATGACGCGCGCAACCAAGTAGTTGTTTCTCTAGGACTGATCAGGACTCTCACGAATAATTGCACTTTAGCCGTGACATAAAAGTGGGTACCCCATTTGGTACTTATATTTTTGACGGGCATGACCTGGCGTAGCCCAAGGAAGGATGCATCTACTGAATTACTTGTCTCTCTATAGTTTCGGTATCTGCCAGCCGGGATTCCCGGCACTATAGAGGCAATCGGCACTGCATTCTCGTGATATGATACGGTATGATACTGTGTTCCTGCTGGTTTGTTCGTTTTGTGTCTGAACCAGTCTGTAATCATGGATTAGGTTTAGATGCTTGATTGATGATGCATCCACGTATGTTTAATTTCGCTCAATAACTTTGCTCTACTTATATAAGGTGTACGTATATCTGTCTTGTGGTATATGACCATACAGCTCGTCCTTGTAGGAGGCACGGGCAAGGACGTTGGTTGTGCGTGGTGTGGACGAGGAGAAATTTATGCAAAATGATCTCAGACACGGAGAGACGAGAGCCCATATGATAGATGGAGGCATACAGGATAGGCGCAGCTGTTGGAAAACGATTTCAAAATAATTGCCTCTACGTTGGATATTGTGTACCGATATATACATTACCCAAAGTAAAACGCAACCCAACGCGAACCTGCATGGCTCTGGGCAAGGGGACATGATGGGAGCGTCGAAGGTTTTACGGTAACTCATGGTCATTGGATTGAAGATGTCTGACTTGTGGTTGGATCTTCCCTCGAAGTGCTGTTGAAGAGAGGCGAAACTTCTTCTCGTATGTAACACTGCTAGACACATCACCCTTGGCTTGACTTCGTATGACACCAGGTGATGCTGGGTAAGAAATACCCATGTTGGTGGACCGACAAAAGTGACAACGTTTGGTTAACGCTCAACCGTCGATCTTGAGACACAAGCACACAACTGAGCACCAACGCGATTCGGGATAAGATCACATGAACGCGGATGGCGCATTAGAACGTTTTAGCCTAGTTTATGGTCTAGAAAGGGAAATCTTGTGAGCCCTTGTCTCGAGGATCGCTGCTGATGCGAGCTGCCCAAGGTTGATACATTCTTGCCTCTTGGTTTTCACCTTCGTCATATATTGAGGGTTAGGGTTGTTTGCTGATGATGACGTAGCTGTTGAGGAACCACGAATTGTTGCACATTCGTGAACCGAAAAAAAAAAATCTATGACCTGTGTGCTTGGAGTATGGTCGGAACAAATCGCCCATTCAACCAACCTGCCTCTCGATTATGTGTTTTGCATGCCATCGCAAAATAGTCATCCATGTTTTTGTTTAACATTACGACAACAGATATTTCTTCGAGCGTTTAAAGTAGTTTGATCCGTATATCTTTGACTTGAGATTAGTCAACAGCCATAATCAAATATGTAACTGTCGATGTACTGGACGGGGGTTTTGATTGCAGGATCTTTAGGCGTTGAAAAATTTGTGTCGACGTTTCGAGACATTTCCGGGATTGCACCCCGATCTTAGCGGGCCGCCCCGCGATATTTCCCAGATGGCGGTGCGTAACATGTGCGGAGACACCACGTCGAAGTCGTGGGGGTCGAGGCCTAAAATTGGACGTTATCAGTCGCGATATATATAGCCTCTCGGCACTCGAACCGCGGTCAATTCATTGAGGACAAGAAGGGATAGCCGTCTGAGGAATAGCTGAAACAAAAACTAACCCTGTAGGAAAATAGAATATATGTAAACATGCCACTCAGATAATCTATTACGTGCCATTCAACCTGTTCCCGGGGATACCGTGCATCACGGGCGCCTTCTCCATCTATGACGACACACTCTTGCCTCACTTACCGCTCTAATCGTAATTAAGCAAAGCCGAGGGTGAAGCGAGAAACCGTCGTTGACATTAAGAAAAAAACGCCTGTTTATTACAGGATGCTTGCAGGCTTCCATGATTCAACTGCTGTATAGAACAGGGCACCTGATAAGCAACAGGGTAATAAGAAAGGCTGACTGATACTTTAGAAAATTAAGATAACCGGAAACCCCTGTACTGAAATTTGTGTGGAAATTACCCTATCCCAAACACAAGACCAAGCCCGGGTTGTGTTTCTGCTTGTGCTATATGTGGCCTGTACAGTAGCCGACGAAGACTAAGGTAGAGGTGGTACTCCTTTTTGGTACCAGGCACATTGTTTAGGCTCTGTACCTTACTCTAAACTGGACTTCGAATAGTCGTTTTACGGTAGCGTCCACAATGTTCTTTTACGAAATCACCGGTTTCGACACCAGCTCCCGGTCATATCTCCTGATATACGGTGCTAGTTTCCGCGCCGACGTCATGGTTCGATTGCCCTTCGCAAGAAAGCAAATACTTGAAGACATATTCTTATTGCACCCCTCCTCGTGTCGAGGGGCCATGAACCGTTCGAGAAAGAATATCGCTAGTGTGAGGGTATTGTAGGATTGCTCCGGTAATTTTTGCTGGCAAAGCGTGACAGAAAAAGGTTTCAACGTAGTGCAAGTCCCAAAGGCGAAAATCGCAGACTAGCAGGGTACTCAATTTCGCGACAGACTCTGAGCCGCCGAGAAACGAGACCCAAAACGTGGTTAGGATCAAGGCTACGGTAGGCGGCCTACCCCCATGTTCACTACCGGGCTTGAGCCACACGCATGAGTGACTCCATATTCCACACGAACGAAACCACTATGGGCTATTGGCTTTGGCGAAGCGTGTAGCTTTAAAATCGATTCAGGTTGACATCGCAGCAAATATACAGTACAAGCGCATAAGACCGAAACGGCACAGAGGGGGTTACTCGCGCAAGTGACACCGAGCCCCACTGCGCACTACCAATACCCCAAACGTGGACCCCCCACCATAGCCAGGTTTTTAGAGTCACCCTACTGCAGGACTTGCACATTTTGGAAGGAATGTTTCTCACTGACCTGACCGATTGAGTTTATTAAGCGTGGAACTATCGGTCATTATGACATTTTTACGCGCAAAGTTGTTTTAGGACTACCGCATAGAAATATTGGCCGGGTTGGGCAAACGAATGCCTTTGAAGTCATGTTCCGAGCAGTAATTTGAACTCCTCAAGTTGAGAGCTCAGAAAGTTCTGCTACACACCTAACGTGAGACGACTGACTAGTACAATCACTACCGTAGGGGTGGTAAGTTTTTCTCCACCCACGAATAATCCCCCACCTGTCGATCATTTCGCAAGGACACTTTGCATCACCGACGCCTAGCGCTGGGTCGAAAGTCATCTTTCGATTGAAGAACCGAGCATGCTGGTGCCCGCCATTACCCGGTCCACCACGAAAAGCCACGCGGCAGCTATTTTTACCTGTCGGTGAGACGCGGTCATGCACATCGAAGCGATAAAATGGATATAGCGTCAACCTCGTATTGTTAGAATTACTGCTGTTCATCGCATGCTGCGGGAAGGGAGGTATCCTACCTTTTTACCGCCAGGTTTGGGCCACTTACGGGAGTAACTCTGTAGACTCCGTAGCTAACATACAAAAAGACTTCAAGCTCCTGCTTTGTCGCACCGTGGGTCCCAATTCCATTGACCATAACTAAGGTAAAGGGGGCCACTTCTGGGGCTTGGTTTCGCAGTTTCGCAGTGGCTCTGGGTCACGGCGGTCTTGGGTTTTGTCGCCTAACTTGTTTTGCGATGTAAACCCCCACGCAATGGGTGGCTATTCTCTGCCCAACAATTCCGCAGAGGCGTTGTTCTTGAAGAGGCACATAGTCACTCCTGCAGGTGGCCCAAACCCAGTAGTGAAATAGAAAGTACCCCCTCGACCGCAGCCGTGGTCCAAATTGCAGATTCATTCAAGACTCGTCCCACGGTCGAGGTGGCAATGTTTGTATCTAAATATTATAAAAATTAAAATACACTCCAGCTGTGAGATCGAAGATTTCGTCGAAACTCATCTTTGCAAGCTGTGTGTGATACTCCGATCGCGCGCATTACGAGTTGTGTGTCCTCATTAAGGATATAGGTCGGCGACTCCCCTTACAGCTACAGTGTAGCTATCAGGGTCAACAGGATGATTTTAGTCAGTCTGTGCGCGGAAACTATAAAACCCGTCTCTGAGGGGGACAAAATCTGACAGCTGTGAAGGGAAAGGGGGGCCTGGTTTTGATCAAAAGCGAGCGGGTTTGGAGGGGGGCGGGGGGGGGGGGGGGGAAAGGGGCAATTTGTTCATGTAAGCTATAAATCCTTTCGAGGGGATAAATCTGACGGTTTTGGCACCAGTATAATATTGGGGGCGGGGGGGGTGGGGGGGGTGGGGGGGGGGCAGCTCAATATGTGCCTGGAAACTATACATTATTTTGAGGGTACAAATGTGACATTTTTAGAAATAATACATCAGTTTATCATGTATATCCTGGGGAAAATCGTACAATCAGTGAGTAAAGAGAGGGTGGAGTGTTCGAGGGGGTGGTGGTGGGATGGGTTGGGGGGGGGGGAGGGTGGGGGGTGGGGGCGGGGGGGCGTGGGGGCGGGAGGGGGGGGGGGGGGGACGGCTTTAGGTGAGGGGTTTGTTATACGTGTGGTGCTAGGTCTAGGCGAAGGTGCGGGTGATGGGGAAGAAGGGGGCGTTCGAGGCGGGGGGGGGGGAGAAACACAGCGGCATGGATGGCTCTCGAAAGATAATGAGGTGATATCCTGTGCGTGAAGTGTTTATTAATGTGGCGGATTTCGATATTTGGTGGGGCGTTTGAGTAAGGGAGAGCAAGAGGGGGGGGGGGGGGGTTTAGGAGGTTTAGGTCACAAATAATATTCAAATACACTTCGGCTGTGAGATCAATGATATGTAGCAGCTTGTTATACGCGTGGTGCTAGGTCTAGGCGATCGTGTAGGTGGTCGGAAAAGAGGGGGCGTTGGAAGGGGGGGGGGGGGGGGGGGGGTTGGGGGGAAAAATAATTGAAAACTACGTCATGGATGGTCAGAAAAATAATAATGACGTGATATCAACTGCGTATAGGTGTTTATTACTCAGGCCGATTTTGATTGTGAGTGGGGCGTTTGGACAGACTATATATGTGATCGTTTGAGTTCCTTAAGTGCGAATCTACTGGTCAGTACGGTAAAATTCGAGAGCGTATTGGTCTCAGGCATAGGGCATAGAGATGTTGGTCGGGTTGCCGCAAAGTAGCCCAAAATAATTTTCCAGTTGAGATATTGTGCTCCTCATGTTAGGAGGTGAGTAACTTGTACTGCACTTCTAGCGTGGGACTTAGCACACCGAAAAATTATACAAAACGAAAGCGTAAGACCAAAAAGGCACAGGGGAGTCTCTCGGGCAAGTATTTCCGAACCGCTGGAAAAGTTGGAAATGAGCGAGCTCCTTACCGTAGGGACTGGGCTATTCGTCGCATGCTGCCAGAAGCAATGTTTCGTCATTTTTGTTTTCTGAACAACGGGTTTTCTAAACCAAATACCTTCGGGACGATGCTCTTCTTTCGCTCTATCTAGTACCTGTTGTATGACCCGAACCGTCCTGCCAATTACCAACAAATAACAAATGTCGGATTCGAACATGTTCTGAGGGACTAAACGTAAAAAATATCGTCTAAATGCCTTGACCAAGGCGCCTCGACCGCTTGAGGAATGTATACAAACATGTTTTTTGTTTTCACCCGAGGCTAGAGAAAATATAGCTTTAGACAATTGTGTGTTGTGTTGTGTACCGTCGGACGGGGCGTTCGGTTTTTATTGGTTGCACCGGATTAGCCAGAGCTCGGCCGAGAGAATACGTCTGGACAATTCGTGTTTCTTTTCCCAACCATATTCGCGAAGAAATTGTCGTAAAACAACGAGTCCGAGAAATATGACGTAACGTGTGTATATACATATGAAAAACGGGTTGAAATACCCTTGAAACCTGCAGAGAAATTGGGGCAGACCTAGAGCCCGGCATACTCCTGACTTGACCATACTCTGTACGACGACCAATCGACCGTCAACCACGGGGGATGAAAGACAAAAGCTACGGTAGGGGGGTGCCATTGATTACATTTTCATGGTCACTCGTGCCGGTGACCCCCCTGTCCGTTTTCGTTCTGAAATTGTCGTGGTGCTCTTTTTTTTGCGATGTGAACCCGCAATGAAATGGTAAGCAACGGTGCGACTAATGCACAACCTGGAGTATTTCTGTTCGGGCCGTGCATGATCAACGGTGCGAGTGGGAACCCGGAAGTGCAGAATGGGGTACCTCCCCTATTGTAGCCTCGGCGATAACGGAGATTTCTTTGTCTAGTCTTCTACGCACTTTTTCTATAGAGCATTGCGAACTATAGTGTTGGTTTCGCAACAAGAGTGCAGCCGAGTACTCAGTTTCCAATAACTCGGATCCGTTCTCCGCATCGCACTCATTGACACTCGGTTCACACGGCGGAAAGAACTTGAACGATACTGCCCAAAAAGTAATGCTGCGTCGAGAGTAGAGACGCGACATTGAATATCGATTTCCGATTGATTTTACGCGAAACATTGGGCCTTACCGCTGTGATTGAAACAAACTTCGTTTCATCTGCGAACTGCGAAATTGAACGAGAACCATGTGGATGATAGCCAGTGCCGAATTATATCGCACGGATTGTATTCATAGGCCGTGGTATTCTTAATCGTTGTGCCTGGGCAAGGTACAGAGAGCTCTTCAAGCCACCACTCTCAGAAGCAAATACGTCAGAAGACGGCACTATGATCCATTGACGGACGGAAACCTTTCACTACTTCCCCGTTAGTTACGGCAAACGACTAGGTTTTGGTGTGGAACCATCGATTTGACACTCTTGACCGCTCGACGCTTTCCTTTCACTGACCGCCTGTTCACACCTTTGCTCAGAAAGCTAATGGTGCATTTCTACTGCGGCATGTATAGATCGACGCGTGCTACGATAGAAAAATGCACCTTTTCGGGCTTACCTGGCATCTGCATCACGGGGCCCCTTAACCAAAAACAGCTTGAACGTTTTTGCTTGTTATACAAAAATATCGAAACGTTGTGTACCCACGAGGCCACACAATGTCTCTAGTTCATTGGCGTCGAGTATCCGCCTACCCCAAGCGAGTGGGTGAGGTTCGGAGTAGTTACTCAAGCCACCCCCCTCAGAAGTAAAATTGTGATACCACCTCTGCCCTGGTGTTCTTCGTTTAGACGCAACTACGGTAGAGAGGCGCACCAGTATTTCTCTAAGGCCAGTTGCGGAGCTCGGCACCCCACTCACTACATTGAGAAAACGTAGAACGGAACTCAACGAAGAAACTAATGTCCTAGGTATAAACGAAAGATGCATTTTGCACAACAACTAGGTCACTCTGACGGTTGGGGTAAGGCGGGTCTCATCATTCAGAAACTATTATAGCCAAACAGACCAAAAGCAAGGTAGGGGGGTCACGTTTTACAGGTCTTTTCTTGCAGTAGCTCGGGGTCAACGGCGCAAATGACCCCCCATGTTCTATTGCAGTCTTTCTAGATTTCAAACGGTTCTTTTACGCGACATGAATCCGCAACGCCCGGATGCTCGGCTATCCACCAGAATGGTCGAAGGATTCGGAGCAAGCCTGGGTGTATTAGCGTTATTATAACCTTTTCTTGTCTTGGTTGTCTGTGCAGTTCCCTGGACGTATGTAGATGATGCCCACCCAGATGTACCGAAGGCATACCAGAAGTCTTCTTACGTCGCCGTCGATTCAGTCGGACAAGGCTACGGTAGGGGTGTCATTTTTGGGGTCGCTATTGGCCGTTAGTTCGGTGTAACTCGCGTGTGTGATCGTCCCGTTCCTTTGCGAGCTTGACCTTTCGTGCTGTTATAATTTCTTTATATTAGTCGCACGGAATGATAAGCTACGCTGCGCAAAAACAGTCTCCCAAATTGTATTCGTTCGTGGGGTACATATCTAGGCTTCTCGTGCGAGTGGTGAAAACCCGGTTGACCAGCATTGGGGGTACCCCTCTAACGGTAGCGTTAGTCAGTCGCCGTAAGGGCACTGCGTACTTCTCCCTATGGAGGGTTGTCCGTGCTGCGTTTCCTTAACTGAGCATTTCATTCGGCATCGCTGCATGGTTAGCTACTCTGGGCCAAAGTAATCACATTTCGTGCTTATTTGAGTGAGGTAATGAATCAGTCGCGCGAGTGGCGCTACCCCAGAAGTGAAAAAGGGGGCATGATACTACCATGCCGTAGTGTTCACCAACAACATCAAGGCTATGGTAGGGAGGGTATCCCATTCTATAATACTGATATTAAGCCAGTCGCAAGGACGACTCTATACCTCACTGGCCATCAGACCTTTGGCGATCTGCTTGGCGCAGCGTAGCTAAACGTTCCACTGCGGATTTTCATATCGTAAAAGTAAACCAGCACGAGAGCTCGAGATCGCGCAGGAACCGGAGGGTCTGTCGTTCGCGCGAGTGGCCCCTAGGCGCTGAAATCAAACCCCCTCCCAACCGTGGCGTTCGTCCTTGGTCAAAATCGCTACCTCTACCGTGTAGAATGGTGTCAGGATGTCATATGATGTCCATCGGAGGACGCCCTATACGCTACAAGTGCACCAACCATTGCTTTCGCATTCTGAGGGTGGTGGCTTGATAAACCATACAATATAAGTCCCACCCATGAACTGGTTTTGAGCAAACGAAACTTTCAATTCGATGAACAAACTCGTGACCCAGGTCTACGAGAAAATATTTTCGGCTGAACAAAATGATGATTCACTAACGTTACCATTTTGGGTCAAGAAACGTCGTCATTCACTAAAAACAAAGTGACAAATAGAGCTACCTCTATCGTGTTCCACAATGATAAGGGTGGCGCAAAAGCGAGCCACATATTCTACGACGGGCCGGGACACATGCTACGCTAGAGGTGCACCCTGTGTGTTCTGGGGGTGGCCACATGAGGCGCTCTATGCCATGCCTTCTAAACCAAAGCTGATTTTGAGTAAACTGGGAGTGTTTCCGTGATCAACAGACCCATGGCCCAGATAGCACCGATTGTGTTGCCAAACAAGAAAGCCCTCCGAATACTTTACTAATATGTTAGGGAGCCCCGGTATCCAGAAAAGACCTTGCCCAAAATGTATCCCCTCCAACGTAGCGCGCGTTTGGGTTCTTCAACTGGGGAAGCCGAAATCGTTTGAGTGCTTTTCAACACGAGAGCCATCTCACGGTTGTAATGTTAGGTGGTGGCCTTGTTTTGGGTTAAATACTGTTTGTGAGCGATGTGAGCGTTGTGAGCTATAAAAAGCGGCGCGAGCGCTTGAGCTCCTCAAGTGTGGAGCTTTCTGTTTGTGTGATAAATGTTACAGCTATGCTTGTTTTAGGATTAGCGCGCAGGGTGGTGTTGGTTGGGTTGTACAAACGATCGCCTTCGAGGTGATGTTTCGTTTGAGCTAGATGTTGAACTCCTCATGCTAAGGGCGCATATAATGATGCTGCTGCACCCCTCGCATAGGAAGACTCGCGAGTTACCAGAAACAGGGATGTGGTATTTTTTGCCCAAAAATGTTTCTGACTGAGATGGACCCTAAGCAAAATTTTACACTGCCTAGTATATTTTGCATGTCTCGTGCGGCACGTTATTACCCAGACCAATAGATTGGTTGGAATGTCTCGGGCGTTGCGTTCCATACCTAGGCCGTCTTGAATTACCGATCAAAGCGAGCCTTCATTTTTATTGTAGGCAGCGCATGGGCGCGGTGGAGATCTCCTCATGTGAAGAGCTGCAGAATAAAATTGGGGCTACCTCTATCGACACGTGCTTCGATCAAGGTAGCACTGTTGGGCGGAATTCGTATGTCAACGAAAGTGCTCCTGAAGCCGAAGTCGTCGCAAATTTATCGTTTTTAATACAGTTGTATGCCTAGGCCATGGGATTATTGATCAGGATCAACTTCCAGACGCATGCTGCGACAGGGTCACCTTTCATTCTTAAAATGTTTCTGAATGACGGGTCTCTCTTGCCCAATTGGAAATTTGGCATTTGTTTTCCTGATTTTCGTTTTGTACCTAGGCCATGGGATTTTTCATGAGGTAGCAGTTATATTTTTGTCCAAAATATGTTTTTGGGAAAGGTCTCAAGTTCACGAATGGAGGTATTTCCGACAAAAAGTGGTGCGCTTCTATCGTAGCGCGCGTTATCCGTTTATAATAGCTGCTTTTTGGGTGTCCTCAAGTCAAGAACCATGAATGGACAAAACGTGGCGCACCTCTACCGGAGCATGCGTCTATCGTATTAATATATCGTACCGTGCATCCTTTCTATTGGTCAACACTTTTAACGTATTCGTTGTGTGCCTAGGGGGTTGAGTTATCCCTCGGATCAATTCCACGTTTGTTTTCGAAGTTGAGTTTTGGGGGGAGATAGAGAGCTTTTCACGTGAGCAACGCCACAAAATTTTCAGGGGCAACGCTAACGCACTGATATTAGCAGCATTCACCCTCTTCAACACAGACCCCGCGCAAATATATTTCCCTGTACGGGCGTTGCTTCATCACAGAGCTCTTTTAGATAGATGTATATCCGCACCTCCGTCGCCCAATCAAACATCATGCCCGTTTCGTTCATCGGCTCTCTCCCCACGAGTTATCCCGAGGGAGTTTGACGTTTCCTTATGGGACGTGCCACGAGAATTAGACGTTCCATTAGACAATCACGGGACATCACATGGGGTATTACGGAACGTCCAATATATTACAGAAAATCCCATTGAACTGCCCTGCGGAACATACCTTTGCAACGTCCCATGAACACATCCACTAAACCATACCCCAAATGCTCGGCCCTACATAGACTATACACATATCTCTCCTCACCGAACAGTTTCTGCAGGTAGGAGCACGTCCGCACCAGCACTCCCGTCGCCCAATCGAACATCATGCCCGTCCCGCTCTTCGGCTCTCCCCGTTCTTGCACCCTCACGACTTGGCTCAGCAAACCGTTCTCCTCGTCTTTTTCCAGCTTGCGGAAAAAGTTTGCGCAAGGCGGACACCTCTCCTCTCTGGGGTCGTGCTTCGCGGCCGACGTACCGGGTTGTGGTGAAGATAGACCACTCGTGGCCAGGAAAGATACCAACATCAGCTGAAGCGTAGAAGCGGCCAACATTGCGACCGCGTGTTGTAAGGCGCCGTTGGTTTCACCTGGAGGATACCTGGGCGACACGAGGCATGGGAGGGGACGGGAACGACACGACTGTGACGAACGTACAAACCACAAGGCAAACGTTGTCATTGGATGGTAGATGTTTCCATCAATTTTGGGAAGAAGTCACACACCAGACAAATATAATGTCTGCTGTTGTTTTTTGTGGGACTGAGACTGCGATAGGGGGTCACGTTTGGGTGCGTTTTTTGCAGTGAATTATTTTCACTCACTCGAGTCACCCGCTCTGTTCCTTTTCGGTGCATCGTTTGTCGTCGTCAGTTGATGCAATCCTGCGGCCTAGGTATATCGTAGTGTAGAGTGCCTTCGGTTTCGGAGAAAAGTTATCCAGGAGTACATGGACGAGGTGCCGGACACATTTTAACGTACTACTTGAGTCATCCCGCGCTAGTTTTGCATCGGAGGTTTATGTGCTCCTAACATGAGGAGCTCAACATCTCACCCGAAAGATGACTTCGAAGGCAATCGTTAGCACAGCCCGACCATCACGTCCATGCCCTAGTGCTAGAACATATATACCAGTAAATGTATCATACACGTCGACAGTTCCACACGTGAGGAGCTCCAACGATCAGAAGCGTTTGACCCACAAAGTGCAAACCCTCCCGTGCGATAGTTCTGTTGCCTGTAGGGTATACAGGGCAAGAACGCTCTACTTTCTTGCAACATACTAGCTGGTAGAGGGGTTTCCATGTGTGTTGGGAAGAGAATTACCAGAGAAACGGCCATCGACCACAGTCAGTCGTGTAAATGCCTTGGGGGTTCTGACGAAGGTTGTCTCGATGGTGGGCATGGCATCAGCGCCTTGTGGACCACGCTCGGTGAAAGCCTAACCCGCGGGCTATGACAGAAACGTGCCCTGGTTTTCAGAGACTCCTCTTTTGTGGTGGTCCATATCTCGAGCCCCTAAACGAACTGTGATACAGTACGAAATTGCAACTTGACGAAGCACACGACGGCCTACATATATATATAAGCGCATGCTACGAAAGAGATGTACCACCTTGTTTATTATGTAGCTCTTTAACTTTGTGTGAGGCGCTCAATACCCCACCCAACCCTATATTTTGTTACGAAATGACGTCCAGCGCGGTGAACATTCCCACGGCCAAGGTGTAGAACGAGCACCACTGACCAAGATCACGGTAGGGGTGGTACCCCGCTTGCCACCCAAGAAATACTATCACATATATATCACACGTAGTATCTATCACTACGCATACGCACAGCAGGCGCAAGTCAATTGGAAAAATGAAACAAAGAACAAAGAAGAGAAAGGGAAGGAAATGGGTGCATGGGGCCAAGAAAAAGAAAAGAAAAATAAATTTTGGGGGGTCTACTGGCGAGGCTGCCACCAGAACGGGATGTCACATGTCACGTGGTGTTTCGACGGTCTACAGCAGTAGTACTACAAACGACTTCCGATACACCCACCGAAGCACGGACTACCGGCCAATTACGCGATCGACAGCTGGCCGTGGTTGTCACGTGTCTCTGTGTTGGGGGCCCCTGCCCTGCCTCTTGTTGGCTCTTGGGAGTGATGCGTGTACCACTAAACTTGCGAACGAACGGCACTCGCACTGCACTTTGAGCTATCTGCTGTAGTTCTGGTTGCTACTTGTTGCTGCATTATGTGCTAGACGTTTTGCCCTTCGGCTACTGCTGCTACACCTGCTGTTTTGTGCTTGCCAATGTCGTCAGATGGCGTTCATGCTCGTCGTACATACTGCTGTTCTCACCGAGTACGTACGGAGTGCCTCGTACCTCAACCGTACGACGACGAGCTCAAAACAGAAGGGAGGTGACATGAAATGGCATGGACAATGGCCACATAGAAGCGAGCACAGCGGGATAGTTCGCTGCGAATCAACCAAATTCGTTCATGCCTGCAGCAGAGGCTGGCTGGAGTGTCAGCGGCCGTGCTAAAGCCAGGGCCAAAGGCCGAAGAGACGGCTCTACCTGCTTCGTTTTGTCTCGAAATTCTGTTACGTGAAAGCATCATGATTTGGGAGTTATTTTGTCACGAAACGTCTTGCCGTCGGTAATTTGTGTCACGTTTTAGGTGAACCCACACTAAAAGATTGAATTTCCAGCTGGCAAAACGAGCAGAAACAAAAGCAATAAAATGCCGAGCAAGAAACTAAACGAACTAGTAGAAAAGTACAGCAAAGAATCTAACGCTCGAGAGTATGCCACCGCAATATTCCAAACATTATCACGTACCATTTGGAAATGATGCCAATTTTGTAAATCATTCAGGCGTTGCAGCCATTAAGATTCACCAATTTTTCCGAAATTCCTCCTCGACACTCGCTCGTCTCGCTCGGCACCCGTCCGCGTTCACGTGGATGTGCGGAACGGACACGGCAGGGCGAGGGGCGTTGGAGCCGCCCCCCGAAGGCGGCGCTCGAACCAAGCCTTATTCAACCGAGAATTCCAGTTCCGCGAATCGCATACTTAGGCCGAGAAAAAAAACGCCTGACCAAAGTCCATGACACCAAGGAATGACTCGATATTCAAGGAATGATTTTATATATATTGATATAGGGGTTCCGCTTAAATTGGGAAGCGTTTTATATTGACAACTGACGGAGGGTTGTCTTGTAGCACGCATCAGGGGCTCGTGAACAGTCTCTGCATAGCGCGTGTTCCCGTGCGATGGGTTTGCAACAGCAAAAAGAGCGTTCATCATTTTCAAACGAAACAAGCGTTGTGAACTCCGATGGCCCTTAAGACCAGGCACTCCAGGACATACATTGCTTTCGGCAGGTCCTCGTTGTTGTGGTAATTTCGTTTTTGTGGGTTGCCTTCTTCATCCCCAAGGGTTTCGTGACGATCGTTTGACGACGGTCGACCCTGTTTGCGACCGCTAAGCAATCCTTGTACGGCTAACAAAGTAAATTCGACGTAAAAACAGTTGTACCACAGCCATACGTTTATCGACCCATTGTCTCCTGCAGTGTCTGCAATAGCATCTAGCTGGCTAGGTATGGCAGTGCCTTGTGCTCGCGCGATCTTCATCTCTGCTGCAGCATGATGAGCTTTCCGTCTTCGCATTACTGGGTCTTTCCGCGTATCTTACTAGGCACTAGAGCACCCAGTCGATCGAGACGTGTACACACGCAAGTTCGTACCAACAAAGACCATGTGATTAGCCTTACTTATTAGACGTCTAATGTCTCGTTTTAAGATATTACAACTAACAGTTTTTTTGTTTTTTTTTGCCTTTTGGGCGTACAATCGTTTTGTGAAGACCATTTGACGAGCCCACCTTGCGACCACGAAAACGTCCGTCGGATTATATTTCTTTTTCGGGACGATACTGCTGTTACCGCAGGCAATACAATTGTTCCTTCCCGCTGTCTGTAGCTCGCGTAGGCTCTGCTTTTCTTACAGTAAGGGGGCCTATTATATAAGGCGGTCTGGATATGGCGGTCAGTGAAGATAGGGCCGTCGAAAACTGCTTGACACGACAGAAGATGCGAATAGGGCGGCTACCGGCCTATGTAGCAACGGACACTATAGAAGACGGTAGCCGCCTATTCAGGGCGCGTACGCCGTCCTATTCAGGGCGGCGGCCGACTTATCCACAGCCAACCCACTTTCACCCTTACATCAGTAGAAAAACTCGCTCTGGTGCTGCTTTTGAGCAAGGTATAGGCAGCAGTATCACATCCCTTCTGCTGTTGTTGCAAATGCAATAACACACGCCCCTGGCACACAACGAACAGAGGGGATACGCACGATGCCCTGTTCAGCAGGCGAAGTGTGTTTGGTTCCAGCCCGCACCCCCGAGTGCCCTGACGGCCACGATGTCACGGAAAATGCGATGGTCGACTGCACGGACTTTGTGATGAAGCCGATCCGGACTGCGACAACCCAATGCGGCGCGTCTGCCATGATTGCCTTGCCGCCAAGCGATCTTCGAAGGGCAAGGGCAAGGCGGTCAAGCCCCAGGCAGACCCGAAGATCGTAATAGTCACATCATTAGAGAGCATGGCTGAAAAGTCAAAATAATTCCCTCTTTTAACTTTGTGTATTTGCCTGGGTATGCGCATTTAAGTTTGTCTTGCTAAACGATGTATCTCCGTTATAGATGTCGACTTGTGGTCGATCACAACACTCGTCGCCACATCTTTCATACTGCTACTTAATCCTTCCGTAGATATGTACAGTATGTGCAACTGATATGGATGTTGCCCTTTTCAAGGTGAAAACCATTCCGATCTCGTACCTAATAAATCGAGAATTTCTCCAATATGGTCGGGATACCAACATTCATTATGTTTTACATGTATGCGTCCTCGTTGGCCAAGGGCTTGTTATCAGGCTTCATTTTTTTTTTCCTCTTGACCAGGTTTTGGGTGAGGTGTCAAGCTCTTTCTGTAGAAAAGACAGGCGGCATAAAAGTTAGGGTCTATGCATTCTTCTATTATCCTAGCATGCGTCTGCCGATGATCACTCCGGAGTAGTGCATCCCGCTTTAGACATGCTACTCATGATGCGGTAGCGGTGCATCACTTTTTTCTGAGGCTCCTCTCACATGATGTGCTACATACTTCGCCCACAACGAAAAACCTGCTGAGTGAAAAGGGAGATAGTGCAGGCCGATGAATAATTGCCCCGTGGCCTGCATAATAAACGAAGGGAAGTTATGCAAAGCTTCCGACCATATATATACGGGCAAGTAGCCCGTCGTTCACAACACATAAAATACTTTTTTGGCGGAAACGCAACAGGCTTCTCGCAGAGCGCGTCTGGCATTGGGTAGGTGCTGCCTATTATACGTGGTACATTTTTTTGGGGCCTCCCACCTGCAGCGGTATGTGTTTTATCGTCACATACCTTCCCCGCGAGTGTGTCTTTCTTCCTTCTTCATTTGTTTTTGTTTTTTCAGGTTTCCTTTTCATTGCATTTGTTCTTTGCCTTTACGTGTTTTTTCGTGTTTTTCTTTTATGTATAGACTAGACCATAGACTATAGCTTTACTTCTCGTCTAGGCAATTTTTCTGGATTGGGAGCTTGTGTGATTCCCCTTGTCCATATCCAACACCTTTGGCATCGCGTGGCCAAATCAAATTTTCTTGCCGTATTTCTGATGCTGTCTCCCTCGAGGTTTGCAACTACAAGGCTTGTCCCTCCCCAGGATGAGAGGCGTCGACACGGGGCACAGAGTATCTTGTACGTCGATGGCTGCGAATAACAGTTTAATGTGTAGAATGCCCATGCGTGGTAGGTGATTATAACTAACATATATGCTGCTTTCTGAAAAAAAAAACTACTATTAATAGAAGTCTACAAACAAATGTGAGATCGAGGATTAAAAGTCACACCACGGGGATCATTTCTTGCATTATATTGTAGTGCTTGCTTCCGCTGTAGTCCTGCACCCTAGATTGAGTGGTAGGTTTGGTTTTGTTATTTTCGTCACGTTCAATGGGGGAAGTACGGACGAGGCAGTAACGGCGATTTGTTATCTTGTTTTTTTTTTTTTAACGTGTTTCTCACTTCGGTCCCATACTTCCCCTTCCCACCGGCTTTACAAGGGTATATTTCCCCCCTTTTTCGTGTTGCTTCGTCCGTGTCACACAGTGGTAGTAGTTATCTGTTACTCATCGGCACGTATATATATGATGCTCGTGTCGCAGCCTCTCTGATCTTCGTGCTACACATCTTCAGAACTCTTGTCGTATGTATCGTCTTTGTTAGTTCCTACATAGTTTCCATATTTTAAATGTTTTGACTTGTTTTTCGGTGTTCTCGTACCCGATACCCTAGAATTTCATTTGAATTGTCTTGATTAATCGAGTTAATTTTATTTCTCTAACTAACATGCAAAATCAGCACGGAACTCTTGTGTGCTGTCTTCACATTAACCCGTTCACTCTATCCATCGGCATCATCAACACCCACCCCAGTAGTGTCCGTGCTGGTTCTTTATTCTACTAGATATATCCTAGATATAGCTGCCCCGCCCGCCCCCCCCCCCCCCGCCCCACCTCCCCCCACCCACCGTCGCCTTTGATCAAAACCATGCCCCCACGTCCTTCAAAACTCCGCCCTTCTGTCACCGGTTATTCGACATACAGGATACACTTGATGAACGGATGCATTTCCTTCCACAGCTGTCAGATTTTGTCCCCCTCAGAAACGCGGGTTTATAGTTGCCGCGCACAGACTGCCTAATATCACCCTGTTGACTCTGATATCTACACTGTAGTTGCAAGGGGAGTCGCCGACCTATATCCTTAATGAGGACACACAACCCGTAATACGCGCGATCGGAGTATGACACACACTACACACAGCTTGCAAAGATGAGTTTCAACAAAATCTTCAATCTCACAGCTCTGGAGTGTATTTTTATTTTTGTAATATGAATATCCTACGAATACATAAATAGTGTGGTCACTGATCGCTGTGAGACAAGGTAAGAAAAAAAAAACGCATTTAACAAAGGTAAAGCAAGTGCATCTAACGTACCACACTGTGTGCACATAATGCCGTTGGTTAGAAAGAACAGCAGTTTATTGTGAAGACAACACACAGTGGTTGGCTAAGATCGCCTTGCGTGCGGGCATTGTTTGTAGCATTTGCGTTTCACTCTTCTAGTTGCATCTAGTGAACTAGGTTGACTAATTCGCAGCCGTTCAAGACATTCTGCGTGTGCTCTTCGACTAACATTGCTATGGTCACCCGTGTGCACCCAGGACAATAATCAGTACCCGCGAGAACGACCACTCCCCTGCTCCACAAACAAGCAGCTTCGTGGCCACCAGCGCCACAAGCCCTCAAGGAGACCTTATTATTATATTCCCAAAAACTCTCGTATGGGTTCGCGAACTGCTGAGGATTCGTTCCCAAACCAGGACAAGCGACGACTGATTCTAGGATAGACCCCCCCCCCAAAAAAAGTGATTAAATTGAACGATTCAGGAGCTGCCCGACATGACGAAGGATGATATAAAAAATCATATATCTTCTCCTTTGTGAAGGACTATCAGACGATGACATCGGTGAGGCAAGGGGAACCGTATTTCAAAAGATACACACTTCAAAACAAGACACTTGGTTAGAGAAAAGTAGCGGGATGGGGCACCATAAAGCGACTCCCAAATGCATTCATTCCTATCCCAGGAATTATGGTATAACACGCGAAGCACACGCACAAACATATAGACCGCTGGTATTAATAGTACGTCTACTAGGGCGTCAATTGTGGCACCGTAAAGTGACTCCCACACGCATTCATTCCTATCCCGGGAAAAAAATGTATAACGCGAAGAACACGCGCAAACATATCGACCGCTGGTACGGGTGGATAAGCTATGAATAGTACGTCTACTAGAACGCCATTTGTTGCCCCATCAGTAGTACGGTGCCTTGTCACGATACCGGCATTAAAGTGAGACACCGCATTTTTCTGGGCTGGTGCACAGTACAGTAGTAGTGACTTCTACAGAAAGCAAGGTGAAGACAAGCGATTTTAGCCGCATTGACCGGGGTACCGCACTAAAGGGGACGGAACCTCAACGCGGGCGCGACTCAATCGGATCGTTTTGCAGATACAAACACCAACCACTCACACAATCAGGTTCGGTTGTGTAAGCCCGCCCTCGGACTTCGGCCACTAATAAAGCATCAAGAACGGCATGGGGCAACCGATATGCATGCCGACAAGCCCGAACCAGGGTTATATATTATATTGTGCTGGCATGACCACCAGCACCATTCATTACAGAATCAACAGGACACACATGCTACAGCAACAGCAACAGAAACGCTAACCACGACATCGCGCTTCACACGCTATTGCTGCAAAGCGACACGCTACCAAGAGGATAACAATAGTAGCATAGTGCCGCTCACACTGGACCTGATGGCTGTCTCGCGAGCACCACCGCCTTGGTTCCCCGACTGCGCAGACGCACGAAAGCCAGATCGTGAATGTACGCTTTAATAGCTTCGCCAAAAAAACAGAAAGTACTCTTGCTCCCAAGTGCCCCCCGAAGAATATACCGGTGGGTATGTTACTAGCCACTAATTTGGTATGATACCCGGCAAGTATTCCCGAAGATATTCCAATATGTATATATGATAGAAGCTCGTAGTGAACGTGAAAGAATACGATCCATCACATGCTACGTGTTTATAATCAGAAAAAAGCAAAATATTACATAAAAGCATCAAGAAAAAGAAACAAAAACACAGAAGAACGAAGGGCTACGACACCTCACTCATCCGCTATCATTTTTTTTTTTTTCCGCACACTTTTACTCTCCAGATTCTGGACAAGCCGTGGTAACAGGTATCGTCCTTCCTCCCCCCCGGTTCTCGCCTTCAATTGGTATCGCGCATGGAGTTCAGCAATCCCACTGCTCGTCGATTTTTTATCAAGCATTTCTAGCTTACGCCTCGCGTTTTCCGCAAGCCAAATAGTGCACAAGAAGAAGTCCTTACGACTTAATATATACGAGCATGCACTCGGCGGGACTCAAACTCACGAACTGACGTATACTTGTATACCAGGCTCGAGGATAACTTGATACTACACCACCCGGGCGACCGGCATTGACATGTTGTACCAAGTAAGACCAGACCCACATCGATCTTGTAGTCGAAGATCAATGTATAGACTAGGGGCAAATAGACGAACTTCGCAATTAGGAGCTCCTCGGTATTCAGAAGCGTTTCAGCGAACATGTGCCTATTTTGCCTCTATATCGCCGAAGCATGCGTACATCGCCATACCGTTGCTGTTTTCGACAGCTTTCACCGCTCGGAAGAGCCTCAAAACATCACCACCTCCACCATCAACAGCAACGACAGAAACAGGTGATAATCGCCAATCTGCGAGACGGTGCTCGCGTATCAGTCCCGCCCGTCCGAAGTGTCACGATATTTCAAATTTCAGCGTTCTTCGTCGAAAAAAAAACAGCGACCACATACATACAGCAGATGCTTACCGGCCACACGAAACAGCTCCGCGGGTAGAGAATGTACCCGGAGCGAAACGTTGTTAGGAGTTGAGAGGGTAGGGCCTAGACGACTCGCGCGCACTATGCCGAAATGTTGATTGGCTAAAAACGAGCCAATTTTGCTGTTAGTTTTTATCCTTTTCGGTAGAAAATGCCCGTTTGGTCTCCTCTTCACGGAAATATGCTTTTTCATAAATACTATCGCGTTCTCCTCGAGGGAGGGGTGTAAAAACTGGCGACTCTCTCTCGTCCCGTTTCCCGTGCCCCCCTCCCGTCCGCCGTTCCGGCTTCCGGCTATTGTACTCGGCGACCTGCCCTCGACTCCGACAGATAACCTCAACAACCAGAAGTACCCCCCGAAGAAAGCAAGAATAAAACGAACACCGGAAGATTAAGGAAACTACCCCCTGCCCTTCCTCCCGTTGCACCTCACGCCCTCGACCCCCCCCCCGCTCTTTAGCCCCCCTGCTGTGAATCAATCAGCTGAGTGAGTTGATATTGCGATTGGTGTCTCCCCGTGCTGCATCTCTGTACCTTATGCTCTTGCCGTCGATATTGCTCCTTCTGCTACTGCTGCTGCCGTCGCCACTGCGTGGGTACTATTTCCTTCTACCTCTACCGGTTGTCGTGTCCGGTGCTCGCTGCTGCTATGCTGCTGTGCTACACTATTGCTGCTGAGGTTCTCCTATATTTTTCTTCGTTCCTTCCCCTGCAACACCACTCCTCTACTACAGAGTTCTCTGATATTTCCTCTTGGTCAAGCCAAACTCTAGACTGTTTCGACATTCTTACAATTATCTTCCGCTTCACGAAAACATGTATGTTTATATATATCATGTGGTTTTCTGCGGGGTAAGGGGGGTGGAAATTGGCCGCTTTCGCTCGTCCCGTTTCCCCTGCCCCTCCCGCTTCCCCTGTTTTCTCTCCCGGCTATTGTACGCATCTGACTTGCCCTATATTCCGACAGATAACCTTACAACTAGAAGCCCATTCAGAAGCCGCGTTTTATGCCCGCGCCTACCCTATTCTACTGCCCTCCTCCCCATTTCGTCCCTTGCCCCGGCGGTCTACGAAGCGCTCATATCCTTCGTACCAGAACCCTAGACATCCAAAGGGGGTCTTCCATATCCGACTTCACGTATCTCAAAATTTCCTACGATGCCCCACTTTCTTAATCTCCGGATCACTCATGATTGGGCTCCTGCGTCTGAAAAGCCTTGTCGTCCCCTTTATCCTTCCGAAGTGCAGCGCGAACTCGGCCGGGACCAATTCCCCCACTGCCCCCCTCCCTTGCTCCCTCCGCTTCCTCCTCAATTTCTCTAGCCCGCTCCATAATAAAAACTTCGCTTGCCCTCTCATCCATACCCTCCGCTTTCTCCCTCTCCTGTACGCCATCAACGGGGCGCTACCCCCCCCGTAACCGTGCTCCCATAGCAGTGGACCAGCTCCACCATCAAGTCAACCACGTTCCCTCCCAGCCTCCCCCCGATTCCACTTGTCCTCACGGCTACCGCCCCTTTTCTACCCTGTTGTCCACGTGTCCGTTGCCTTCCTCCTATCACAGCATGCACCCCTTTCTCGAAGAAGGCCGCGTCTCCCCTCCCCACGCAGTAAACCTCGTGCACCTTTTCTCCGTCCTCCGTGAACAGTTCCGACGTCCTCGACAACATCTGCTACGTCAAGGCCAGTCTGATCCATGCGATTCTCCGCGCGAACCCCCACTCACCTATACTCTACTCTATCACTCTGATCATCTCTTATGTCAGCGGCCTCTTTACCCGTGCCTGGTTCACCGCCACTACAGGCGCCCTCCTGGTAATCTCTCCTCTGCCTTGGTCCTGGTATAGTGCAGCAACCGTGGCAGCTGCCCCCACTACTCGTTAAATAAAAAAACCGCAATCAACTTCACTGCCACGGTCGGCTCCCTTTATTTTTTTCTGCGCAGCGGTAAGCGATTTCCTCTGTCAGCTCGACCACCAAGCCCCGCTCGTCCACGTCCTTCCCTAACCAGTTTTCATTCCCTTTCATTATTGTCCAGCTCACCCACATTCTCCAACCTTGCGCATGCGTCCTTCGAGCCGGAGTCGCAACTCGCCCACGTCCGTAGCTGCGCGCAAAATACCCAAACACATCTCCGATCCTTCCACTGCAAGCTCCTGAGACTGCTGCAGAACGACGGGGCATTCTATATGCTCAACCTCGATTGAATTTCATCTTATTGTTTCACCTCGTTATCACGTCTGCTAAAACGTTATCTACCCCCCGCACGTGTTTTGCATGGAAGCACCACCCCCCTATCTTCTCCAACACCCCCAAATTTCTAAGCAACCCTCTCGATCTCACTCCTCCGTTACCCCTCTTGCATTTCTTCACCCACTGAACCGCCTAAGAACACTCCCCCATCACCAGCACCGGCTCCCCCGCCCTCGCCGGCCTATCCGTCTTTATCGTCATCATCACAAACACCGCAATCACCCTCCCCAGCAGCTCTAGAACATTGATGGATAACCGGTTCACGTGCCCCCCCTTTTCTACTCCTGATCGTTCTTGCTCTCTCTTCCTTAGCCAGGTTATACCTCCAATACACCCCTGTCTCCAGGCACAGCCCTCTTACCCTCTCGAATGATGCGTCGGAGAAACCATGTCCTTCTGTGGAGCTGTTTCATCAACCGAACGAGCGCCGCTGCTAACTCCCCTCCTCTCACCGCCAAGCCCTTCGTTGGGCACCATCTCCGCCACTTCAAGTCTGCCATGTACTGCGCCGTGAGATCTAACACATTCCGTGTTTCTGCCTTCTTCCTGCCCCATCGCCACCCCCCCCTCCCCCCCATTCTTCCTGCCAACAGAGGTACAGGTTGCCCAGCTGGATAAGCCGCTGCAAGAAATACCGCCCTGGTATGATCACGTACCCCACGTGGTACAGTTTGCCTGCCATTACAAGGACCTGCCGTATGTCGGCTTGTTCCTCTCTTCGGCCATTCCTCAAGCAAATTCCGTAGCTCGTTGATCTTCCTGTCCGGTAAGGATATCTTGGTTCTCTCTGTGTCAGGGTCAAAGCCCAGCACCTCCCGCCGGGTGACCCAATCCACCACCTTCAGATGTGACAGCAGAGGCTCCTGCTCCACCGCCCTTTCTCCAATCGCCTGCTGGTTACCCAACGCCAGTGCCTGCAACGGCGCTTGGCACCTCCCTGTTGCTTGCCACTGTGGCATCACCACCGATGATGTATCATCCATGAAGCAAGCTACTCGCACGTTGGGTGTTCCTGCCTTCCCGCCTCCACCTCCTCGATTATGCAGCCCTGCGGCAGCGGCTCCACCGCTACTCCTGTATTCTCCGCGACATGAGCATGCACTGCGGCCTCCCTGCCTGCGGCTAGGATCGTCACCGATGCCTTTGTCGTCGGCCGCTATGCTTGCTGGATCGTGCTGGCCATCACTCCTTGCCACCCTGCCCCCCCCCTTCATCTGAACTGCGTCGAAACGTCGACGAACAAGTATCCTCCCATAACGTAACCGACTTTCGCTGCCCCAGCCGGGTCCACTGCCATCTGCCGAAATATGCTCTTCACGTCCATCTTCTGTATCAGGACCCTTCTACCTATCCTGAATTTGTCCTGCAGCCCCAACACCCTTTTGATCATTTGCCCCATCACGCCTACCAGGTAGCATTCCTGAATCTGGTGCCAGTATGTCGTCTCGTTACCCCTCCCCCTCCCGTCTAGTTGCTCCGGTGTGCTACTCAACGGCGAATCATGGACTTTTTTCCCCTTCCCTTCTTTTCCACCACCCTCACCGGGATGACCAGTAAACCTCGCGCACTCCGCGCTATTCTCACCGGTATCACAATTGCTCTCCACTTCTTGTCGTCTCCCACTGCTTTCTCCCACACCTCGGCCGCGTGCTTTCTGGCGCTGCTGGGACTCCCGTATTCCACCTCCCGCTCGAAATTACCTCCGGGTCGCACGTCCGCTGGCACGCCTACATTCTCTATCTGTTCCAGCAGTGCAAACTGGTCGATCGTGTATTGTTCCCTGAAAATATTCTTCACGCGCCCTCTGTCAACATGTGGTGCGAGAAGCTCCCCACCCAACGCCAAAAACACATTTCCCAGACCCCCTCTTTTCCTTAGTGGCATCTCTCTCCCCTAAATATGTTAAGACTCCTAACAGTAGAGGTTTCTTCTTTGCGTCTTCCCCCGCCTTCTCCAGGTGATCCATCACGCTCCTCCACCGTAGGACCGTCTCCCGTTTCTCTCCCCTAAACTAGTGTGCGGCCCCATGGCCGCGCTCTGTCCCCCTCCCCCGTGCGTAGTACGTTTCTTACGCCACACCCCTTAGGCTCCGTTACCGAATGCCCATATTATTTTGCAGGTGTGACCCCGTTGCCGCCCGCTTTCCTCATTGTCTTTGCGCGGCCCCGTCGCCGCGCCCACCCCCACCTGGTTATGTAAGGCCTCGGTGCCGCCCACCCCCCCCCCCCCCCCCCCCCCCCCCTTTTTTAGCGCAGCCCTGTTGTCGCCTTCCCCCTCTCGCGCCTCGCCTTGCACGGCCTCGTCGCTGCACACTACCTTCTCCTCGTTCTTTTTTGCGTGGCCTCATTGCCACGTCTCCTCCTGACCGGGTCGTGTATATCCCCGTTGCTGCACCCATCCCCCTTCTTACCTTGGGCGACCCGTTTGCCACTCAGGCCCGTTCTTGGGAGCTCGCAGCCTGACTGCCGTCGCCCTGCCCCCCCTTTTCCGGTTGGATAATTTTCCCCTGCAGCCTTTCGGTCTCAATACCACTATTTCTTCCTTCGTGGTCCTGTACGGCCCCTTTTCTGTGCATTTTATCGCCACTCCCCGTTCGCGAGCCCTTTTCCGCGTCTTCCCCATTCCGTCTAGTAGCCTATTGCCTCCCCCATTACCTTTCCTGACCCCCCACTTGTTCCTGTTCTATTTGTGGCCCCTTTCCCTGCCCCCCTTCCCCGCCGAACCCATATTGTTCTTCACTTGAGTGACCCGTTTTGATCGCCCCTGGTGTCGGCTCCTCCGCGACATCGGTCTCCCAGCCATTTTGGCCCGCACGGTTACCCTCGCTGCGTTTGCACACATCCACCGGTCCCCAATTCCCGGTGCAGGCCCCGCGCTCTAGCAGGACCTGCGCCTTTTTTCGTCTTCCTGGTTCGTGTTCTCCCCCCTCTCCTCCCCCTGCGAAGCTGCCCGCTTTAGGCCCCTTTTTTACCGTTATTTTCGCCCAGGTGTTCGAACTTACAATCCCCTTCACCTCTCCGTGTACGGACCGATCTTGACGTTCTTAGAGAAATAGCGCCTTGCTGCCCCCCCCATCTTCTCCTAACCTTTCCGTTCTCTTGCCGGACCCCTCCTCCCACGCCCCCCTTCCCCTCGCCGTTTGCCCTATTCGTACAACCCCCCCTTCTCACCCTTCCAGCTCTCCACTCACCTCCCCCTTTCGTTCATGGCGGTGTTACCCCCAACCACGCCCGCGTCGCCTGGAATTCCGGGACTGGTAGGGCCCCGGCTTCTTCCGCGGTCAGCCACGTGTTTCCCCTCAGCTCCAGCCTGAGCGCTTTCGTCCGCACCGGTTCCGCCAACTGCGCCAGATCTATATTGAACCGCGTCACGAACTCATCCTGGAAGTCATACGACTCCACCACATTCCTGTTGGTTTCGAAAACAATATTTACTCTCTCCTTTGTGCTGTAGAACGGTTTCCCATATTGATTTTCCACCTGCTCCGACGTTTTCCGCCCTATATGGGAGTGCGCGTCGGGCGCGAGTTTCGCTATGTACAGTAGAACACCGGACGTAGTCTCTACCCTGTCTGGCAAGGCTGCCCCCTCCTCACTCTTGCGCCTCCCTGACTTCTCTGTCCGCGAATACATGGTCATGTCAACGTCGGAAAAACGCATCAGGTCTCCTTCTCCGTTTCTGTTCATAGACAACCGCTCACTACACAGCGATGACATCGGCCGTTCCTTCTCAAAACCCCATGGCGGCACTTCACCGTCCGCCATTAATACCTGCCACATGATTCTCCGGATGCCCATCACCTTCGCCCATAATGATGGTTCGGGCTCACAGAATTAGCTGCTGGGCCCTGTGTCCCTGTCTGCCCCCCTTCCTCCCCCGTCTCTACACCCTTCTCCCCCGAACCGTTCTCGTCCATGCCACTCGCGTGCCGCTTCCCTATCTTCCCACCCTGCCCCCCGTTGGCACGTATTGAAATCTATCCGCAGCGTCAACACCGACATCCAACGCGCTCTCCGCCATGTAGAGAAAATCGAAATGCACAACTGCGTTCGGCTCTCGCCCATGAGGGGTCTCGTCTACGACACGGGGCACTAGCGCCCCCGCGTTGGTGTCCGCACAGTACCGGCAAAGCAGAGTCATATTCCGTATGTCACCAGCCATGCCCTCCCATACGCATTGCCGATTAAGCCTAGCCATTGTTGCATCGACCCCCTGTGTCCGGCCCCCTCCAGGTGGACACACCACCAGCAGTCGCTTTTTCAAAGGCTCAGGTTCGGCAGGCACCCAAATCACTCAGTGGCTATCGCACTCCACTCCTTACAGCTTTTCTTAATATATCGAAAACACCCTCAGCGCCGTCTGAAGGGTGGGACCATCCCCCGCAGCGGCCACCGACACGCCGCGCACAACCTCCTTGGTCGGAGACTTGTCGCTCCCAGCGAAAAGCATCTCTGCGTACTTGACGTTTGCGTACACGCACACCGGGCCTCCCGGACGCATCACCCAACGCGACAGCAAGTCCCTCCAGCAGTTCTCGTCGTCAGGGATGTTCAAGATGGTGTACGGAAACCGTGCGAGACACACACGGCATCCTTGTAGACGTTTTGCCATCGCCTTGGACTCGGGCGTTCCGTTCGTACAAAGGATATATGGGAGGTTCCGATTATCACAGTGAATCGCCACCCCACCCCACAGAAGGTATGCCAGCCGCTTGCAGGAGCTCACGATCGCGAATCTCTCCATCTCCACAGTTGCCCATCGCTGCTGCAAACCGCTGAAAGGTCCACTCAGAAATCCCAGCGGCTCATGGGACATGTCCACGATTGCAAAGCTGCCCCTCAACGCGACCGTTGGAACCTGGGTGATACAACTCCCCGAAACGTTGTCACTCGCATCAGGGAACATCATCACAAAACAATCTGGCTTTAGGTGATTCAGAGGCACCGTTTCGCTTACCCGTAGTCGCCAAGCAATTCACGCGGTGGCACAACGTCTACAAGGATGGCATGTGTCCGCCACGGGCTTGGTGCGCCGTCCGTTGCACAGGCACTCCTCGAGAATCCCGCGCAAGGGCGCCTCTAGCTCCACGAGTTCAAGCAGAAACGTTCACATCCAGTTTATGGCTTGAAGTAAATGTATGGGCTCGCCGGCAGTTTCCGGCCGACGCAACTCACTTAGTCGCTAGGTGCGCTCGGGGTCGTGGCTTACCGCCTGTCCGGAGAGGATTTGCCCACACCACTTGATTTCCTTCTGAAAGAAAACGGCCTTATGGGCTGCAGGAGAAAGCCCACACTCCAGCAGGCGATCTAAACTTACCAACAGTCGCTTCAAACGAATCTCAGGCGTCTTCTGCCAGATCACGATGTCGGTCACCCACACCGGGCAGATCTTGTCGATGTACCCCCCCAAACCATCACCCATTGTCGCCTAGAAATGTCCGGTAGCGTTCAGCGCCCCCGGAAGAACATGACGAGGCGTGAACAACCCCTCCGTAGTGACCATGGTGAACATCGTTTGAGAAATCTCACCCAGTGGCACCTGCCAGTAGCCTTGCAGCACATCCGGCTTGTACCATGCGGTCGAACCTGCGAAAATAAACGCTTTGTCTTCAAGGTTTAACTTGGGCATCGCCGCTGATTCGATTGTGTCGTTGACGACCCGATAGTCCGTGACCATGCCGTAAGAGTGGGCTCCCTTGGGAATTGCCATCCGCACGCTTGCTTAGATCGCCTGCGGGTTCTGAAACACAATTCCGGCTCTTTCCAAGTTGGCCATGTGGTCGTGCAGCCAAGCCGCCTTGGCTGGCGGGGATGCACGCGGTGTCGCCAGCACCGCCCTTGCACCTGGCTGAAATCGCACCGTCATGGGCTCCACGGGCGCAGGCGGACCGTCCAACAATTCTGGACGGAACACATCAAGGTGGGTGCGAAAAATGATATCGTGCGACATATTGGCAGATTCCGCGGTAGGCCAAGGTGAACAGCGTCATCGATCGCGGTTTCCAACGCGCTCACACGACCCGGCATCTCCACTTCGGAATGCTGCAATATCATGGGCCGTCGAGCAGCTTCGTCAGTGTGACCTCATCTTCCACGTTACCTGACACGTCGACGCCCGTGCCGAACGCCTTCACAGCCATCGCCGCCCGCAGGGCATCACCAGCGTTGGGCTCGCCCACAGCAAGAGCTGTAAACTCCATCCCAGAGTCATCTTGATGCCTGTGTGCCTTGAGTATAGATGCCTTGTGCTGCGCCATGACGTAGATTCAGAGTTTCTCTCTCAGCGTTTCTGCCTGATTATAACTGCATCGTCTCCCCTATGAAGCATGACAAATAGCATAGCAAACCGGACTAATTCCCATGGAAGTTTGATCGTTAAGTGGAGCGGGCACGATTGCGTCTCAATAACGCACTTCTGGCCCAACGACGTCGCCACATGCGCATGCCCAACAAACTCCTGCGTTAACGCGGTTTGGGTAATCCCCGGCTGTCCCTGCAGGGCCTCTACCAACTCCTCCGATATAACTGTAGTGCCTGAACCAAACTCCACCAGCACCTTAACCTCAGCAGCCGCGGAAGCACCGAGAACCACGAGACGCCCTGCGATATGTTGCGTCACGGCCACCAAGTGCGGTTCGGTCTCCACCGTATCCACGCTCATATCACTACCTCCACCCGGCTGTAAGACCGAGATACGCGCGCATAAAATTGTGTTGGAATCACCAAACGATCGCTGCGACGCTGACGCCGGCAGCTGCAC
This sequence comes from Undaria pinnatifida, assembly GCA_012845835.1. Classification (NCBI taxonomy): domain Eukaryota; class Phaeophyceae; order Laminariales; family Alariaceae; genus Undaria; species Undaria pinnatifida. The sequence goes on along the minus strand of JABAKD010000025.1, from coordinate 15,785,436 downwards.
CAGAACGGAATGAAGAACGGGCACTGCATTATGTGGCCTAGCACACGACACCTGGTGGTGCACCGTCTCGGTGAACCCATAATCCACTGGTGCCATCTTTTCCTGCGGCACGCGACTGTACACGTAGTTGTCGTCATTTAGCCTAGATGGTTCAGGCGCAGCAAGTTTGATCTCTTTATCCACCGCCGTTGAGGCGGTTTTGTTCGCACCAGCTCGAAGGGTGGCAGACGCAGGGGCCCGGTCGTCTTGCTCCGAGAATTCTGAGCGTGACCACTTGTGGACTGCTGCTGCTGTATAGCGGTCTGGCCGTGCTCTGGCAATGGACGTTTTTCCCCACCTTACCCTGCTGGCTTTCGGGGGAAATCCCGCTGCTTGTGACTTTGCTTGCCACACAAAAAGCACTCCATATTGTCATACCGACGGTTCCGTTCGACTTTCACACCAGCAGCACTGGCACTTTTGCATGAGTCGTCAGCAATACTCCCCTTCGGCTGGGTCTCCGTGCAACAGCCATCGACCTAATATCTTGCCGATTTGCTGTTTGCCGGCGTACCGCATCGTTGACCTCAACTACGGCTTGATTCTGTTGCTACTTGGAAATTATGCTGAACAGCGCGTCAGGGTCATGCGTTACGAGATCAAAACGCATATTGTTTTTTACCGTGCGGCGGAACTCGAGTGGCTGGATTCCTGCTGCTATTGCCTCCACCAGTACGTTGCCATGCTTAAACGTGTACCGCCGACTGTCGGGCCTCGCCACCTCCGGGAGCCCGCGTCAGCAAGGTATTTCCGCAGGGTACGTTTTGCTTGAGCACTCTGCTATCTACCGGCACGCTGGCACTCATCTTCAGCACACGAAATACCTGGCGGCAAAGCTCCTCATTTCTCGTCAGCTGCATATCAACGCCAGCAAGGTTTTGAGCCCTTGCATTGGCTCCATCTCGGAGAGGTCGACCCAGGGCTTGTCATCGTAGAACTAGTTAGCCACCATCATTTGGGTCGCCGAATCTACCATATCTCGCCTCCTCGTGAGTACCCGGTCTTCTCCATTATGGTTGTGACATGTATTTGCTGCTCGTACTCCGATAAGGCAACAAGACGTTCACGCATATCTTCGAAGGTAACAACATCACCACCCAACCTAGGCGGCCTATCTCCCTCGATCGTCACCTTGAATTCCGGCTTCAGCCGGCCGCCGGCTCGGCCTCCACCTCTCGGGTTGCAGAAAGAAAACCGTCATCGCCATGCGCTCGTGCTCCTCTTGCTTCTGTAGTTTCTTCCATTGCTTTCGGCTGGTGTCCCACACCAGTACCAAACACAGAGCATTCCGGCCTCTAAAAAGCAAATTGGTCACGCTTTGGACGGTAAGCAAATCTTCCCCAATTCAATTGCATGGTACCGACTCGCGCGACTGCCGGCTCGGTGGTATCAGCTCCGAGGACTTCCTCTCGTAGGCTCGGAGAGCGTTTGTCCATAACACAATAGTCCATTGGTTACCACGCAGGGAAGTGCCACGCCATCGGCCATGGTCCTTCCCGTTCGTATCTCAAGATCTCAAGAGCTCACAAGAAACGCACAAAACGACAATTAAACTCGCTGACAAATTGTATCCAACCATTTTATGTAGTCTAATGTGAATTGCCCGGTGACACGACCACAGCGGTACACTACGCATTATCTAAAAAAATACCCACGGCGACGATGTCATTAATACGACGGTGCGGTTACCTTGTCGTGACGACGACGTTGTTCTCGCTATACACTTTAGCTGTGAGATCGACCAAAACGAATTTAGATCAAAACCCAGCTTTGCACGCTCCGTGTGATATTTCGATATCGTGTGTCACGGGGTGTGTACCCTCGTGGAGGATACAGGTCGATGACTCCTCTGCTAATAGCAGGGTAAACAGGAGTAAGTCATTCAGCCTTGTTCTGCGCACGCAAACTGTATACCCCGCATTGAGGGTGACAACACCAGGCATCTGTGGAATTTAGTATGCATGCAACAATAAATGTTATAGAGTGAGTTAGCTTTTGGAGTGGGCTACTTGGGTCTACCGGGTTTGTGCGCAAGATCCTGTACACTCCGTGTATATGTAGCAGGCTAATGGAGGTCTAGCACAGCCCTGTTTCTCTGGTTGTTAGTGCTGTCGAATCCTGATGGAGCATGCCGTGGACGTCAATCGCTGATCTTGACGTAATGCAAAGGCACACTCTCACACACACCTGTATCGGTCGAATGAAGACACGACGAGTAAGATCTGGCGTTCTGCATCAGGGACTACCAAACAGCTTCTAAATAGTTTCTATTTCAACCATTTAATCGCTTGTACTCGTATATCTGACGTCTTCCTATAAAATAAAAACCTAAAATATTTGGTTTGTTAATATGCTTCTTTTGTTTCGCTTTTCGGTCTATATACGCTGTTTTCCGTTGTTCTATTATAAAAATATATCGAATTCCAACTGTGACATCGAAGATTTCGACAAAACTTATATTTGCAAGCTGTGTTTGACACTTCGATCGCGCGTACTAATGGATGCGTGTTCTATTACACCATTTTCGGTGATCTAAACCCGCAAAACGTACTACATAAAGTGCCGATATTACTACGAGCTTTTGTGTCGGTCCGCACATTCACTGTTTACCTTGTCCAAAGGCCATCATGTAGCAGCGAGCTGTCTCACATCCTTTCTGCTTTCTTACTGTTCAGCGTCACTCGAAGCTCGAAACCCACTAGCGTATACTGGTATTGCTGTTCGTCTGCGCGCACGTGTGTTAAGGTACGGCTTTCAAATACCTGTAAGTATTTGAAATGAGATGGTTTGGCCGGATTAGGTATGATGAGGTTGGCGCTTCCTATTCGGGTTATTCAGGAAATAGAACGGGGGCACGTGCCTCCGTTCTCAGAAGTCATCCCGGGCTCTGATGAAATCTAATACAGCCACGTCTCTCCTTTTCAAACTTGAAAAAAATGCGTACTCTCCGAGGGCCCGCTCAATTGGCAGATCTGCCGGGTACACGCTGTGTTCCCGCCCTATACCCTTACAATATGGCCTTGTCGGGACGGCGGGAACATGCGCGACATGCGCGTGAAACCACAATGGGTTTCCAATCCAACCAGTCGCGTCCGCTACAGCGGGAGCTACGGCGACCCCCTGGCCTTCGACGCCCCGCTGGGTGTCGCTTCCGAGCGACCACGCCCCTGGGACGACGCCCTTTTCAGGGACAGCGTCGCGTGCATGGCGTCTGCACCGAGGGTATAGTTCGCCCCAGCGTTGGCGACCGTGGTGATGCAAACGCCCTCCGCCCTCCTCATGCCAGAGAGGCCGGCGTCTCGGCACGTTGACGCCTTTTCAGTGGATCCGGTCTGGGTTCGCATGGATTGTACGTCCTATGGCGGATAGACGAGAGCCGCCCCGATCCTTACCATCGTCAAGGCCCTGCCTATGGCTCACGACGAGGCCCCCGACCCCGCTATCGGACCGACCCCGGAGGAAGAGTTGCCGGAACGCATCCGGGAGAAAGAGCGACGCAGTAGCAGTCGTGAACGCATGGACCGCACCCATGGAGATGGTGGCTCCGGGGGTGCGGGCAAAAATAGTAGGCGTGTCGACCACCACCACCGCCGTGGAGATGATAGCAGCGGTGGTGGAGGCGAGGGAGGCGTGTCGGGTACTCGTGGTGGCTCAGGACGCCGCCAAAGGAGCAACCAGGGCCGGAAAAACCGAAGTGTGGCGGCCGCAGCTCTGGGGGAGGCACCGGAGGGCGGCGGAACAGAGCACGAGGTCGTTCAGCGTGGGACGGCTCGTCCACCTCCTCCCGCTTAACTTCGGGCTCGAGCGCGGACCACGGCGAAGTGGCCGTGGTAGCAGGCAAGAAGTATCGAGAGCAATAGACGACGGCGCATCGGGGCCTGCGGCATTAACCCTCCTCCTACCTTTGCTCGTGATGCACTTCGACCGGGTCGACACGGGGGAGGGCCACACTAAGTTGCATACTTTTGGAGTATGCAACGGCGCGCCTTTCTCATATTTCAGTCGGGAGTTCCACCTGTTGGTAGCGGCAGTCGCGGGTAGCGAGCGTGTTTTATTTCCGATGACGGGCGTGGTGTTAGAGGTGTTTCGGAGGGCGGTAAATGAGCAATTTCCGACACTCATGCCTACGTTGCACCCTGGTTCGAAATCAATAGACCCGAGGCTATTCGCTTCGTTGCATTCTCAGTGGAGGCGTTTGAGTGAATTGGCGCACAACAGGACACCTTCCGTCAACGGTGAGAAATATTCTTCTCTACCGGATTGATCGACCCGAGCGCGGTCATCCGCCCCGTCGGGGCTCCGGCCCGCCGGTCATGGGTCCCGCCAGGGCAGAGTGCCGTCCCAGTCGATTTCTTGGCAGACGGAATCGAACCATCATCTAACTGTCATGCCCGATGGTTCATCTGACCATTGGCTTGACCACACATCGAACCGCTGGCCACTAGAAAAGCATCATTAGGCAGAAGGTTTCGCCGTTAGTGCTTGTTTTAAGACGGACGACCCTCCTCTTTGGAGCGACCTCCTTTCACCCTCTACTCTCTCTCGACGCTGCCCTCCGAGAAAACCGGGGCCTTGGCCTCAAACTGCTACGAAGAAATCCGCTGCTTCAAGTATTGTAGGCATCCTCTCACTAATGCGAGTTGCTGTTTGAACCCGAAACTTGGCCAACTTCGCGACGATGACGCATACAGCCATTGGCAAGCACAATGGTCTGCTACCGCCAGGGCGGCAAATCTTCTCGCCCGAACAACCAGAAAAAAAAATAATCGCTATCTTTCAGGTCAATCGCGAGGGTACCACCAGGATCAGGGCAAGGTAAACTGTCACAAAGATATCCCATACACGACGGATCACCTTGGTGGTATCCCGCCCTCGCTCGCCTCTTCTGCCCCCGTTTGTGCTCCTCGAATGCGCTTTGGAGCCGGCCATAACCCGGGCGGAAATTCTAACGTGCGCCAGCATGGCACATTCCGTACCGGCAATCGACAGGTCGACCGCGGTACGGCACAACCGGTCTGTCCGTCTACAGCACTATCGGGAACACATCTTTCCGTTTATGAAGACGTTCGTTTACCTGTCGCTAGTCTGTTCATTAACGCAGCCCAACTTGCTTTGGTCAAGAGCCCAAGGCCTCTACGACGGCTGCTGGCAATTCTCACGGCGTCGTACCGGCGGCGGGGACTAGCGCTTTGTGCGTGGTTCCCCCCAGGCAGGTAGTTGTTTGGACGGCGAGAACGCGCGCTTCCAGAGACATTCTCTTCGGTCATCGTCTGAGTTCGGCATCGGGAACGCGTGCTTCCAGCGCCGTTCCCCTCGGCCACGGCATTACCTCGGCGACGGGGGTACGCTCTCCAAACGCCGCTCCCATCAACAACGGCACGGAAGACTACACTTTGCGCGCTCTCCCCTAGGCACGCGTCGCGCGGCACTATATCTGCGGTTGCGGCGCGTCCCCATTTTCCCCGAACGTGTTCACCCCCCCATCTCCCTGACGAGGCGGTGTCGTTCCCTTCGAGGTGTGAGACGGCCGACTCTCAACCACATTTTCTGACCACGAGGTGTCGTTCTGTTTGAGGTGTGGGAAGGCCGACGCTAAAGTACCGAGATATTTCGCGAGGCCCAATCAGGTGTTCGCTCGCGATATCAGCAGGCGCTCTGTCATTTTTTTCCGTCAAGGAGAAGTCGACAAGACCACCCCGTCTCCCTTCTCCATGAGGCCTAACGGAAAAAAGCCTCTTCGGGTAAACATATTATTGCCGCATGCCCGAGCCTCGCTCAATAAGACGCCCACAGGGTCTACGGGCCCTGCTGCGTTATCTGGCACGCTAACCCACGTGCTTCAAGCTACGTCTGCCCCATTGGTACAATAATAAGATCCGACACTGCGCGACTGGCCAGTGGTAATGCCACGGCCTCAAACCGGATCAGCTGAACGGGATTCCCGTAAATTCACAGAAGAATCGCGCCTCTCTTCAAGCAGAAACAGTTCAGAGCCCCTGTCCCTTCGGTCGCAATTAAAGCGGTTTTTTATAATTATCCGACAAAGAGCGAAGAGGCCACGACGCAAAAACCATGGGTTCGAACTCGTGTCGTGTTCCCGAGGCCCGGTCTTCCTGAAGGGGACACTACTGCTCCCAAGTGCCGAGAATTGGCGTTCGCAGATGGGTGTATTGCAGACCCAAATGCCTAACGAGGCTTCCGACGGGTTGGCACGGTCGTGATTTGACCATTTTTTGGGCGCAGTTAGGGCGGATACTCGCGTTTCCTCACCAACGAGCTAAAAGGACCCGGCGCGAGAAACCGCGAGTTCGGATTCGCTTTGTGTTTTAGAGGCCTGGTGTTCGCAGATGGGGACATTGCAGGCCCAAATTCCAACACTGCTTTTGACCCTTCTCTCGAATACTCCACAGACAAAATGGTGTTGTTCTGGCGGCCTCCATCCTATTTTCCACCGTGGTCCGCTTCGTCGATTGCCGTGGATGACGAGCCAAATTCTTGCGCGGAGCTGCATATGATGGCCGAAAAGACCTGGCTTTTCAATGACCAGCGAACAGTGAAGCTCATCATCTCGTCGCCGAATTCAAACACACACAAACGCACCGGTCGAGGAGTGAAACTTTGACTGCGCTGCTGGGGACAGGGAGAAGCAAAACGCCGCACCTACGTCAAATTCATGCAGAATCTAGCTATGAAAAATCAAGTTCTGAGCACTGACAACATGCTTCTGGCCGAATTACGTCCTCTGGAACCATTGTGGGGCATTGCCCTCCGGGTGGGTGATCCCACGGCCAACAACCCATGCCAGTGGAGAAGCGAAATTAGCTCGGCGACGCACTTTTTGCCGTTCGCGACGCTATTCGCGACAGTGAAACCGGGTCGGCGCACCAGGCCTCCCCTAGTCGGTTCCACACCTGCAATGCGAATGCAAGAACAAAGAGATCGTGTCCGCACCGCGGCCGGGCCGTTAACAGCAGCCAGCGCTTGCAAAGGCTCCCCGTAGGATTTTCTGATCTATTTCTCGGACACGTTGATAGACTAAACGCCGTGAAGGTTTGGAGCTTCTTGCGTCGGCCCTGACCTTGCGCTGTCAGGACGCGGACCCTGTTTTGTCGGGGCTACTGTGACGCTGGACGACGTCTCGTTCAGGATGAAAATCGCATATATCAGTCGAACAACGCTCGACTCGGAAAAGCACTGGGATCCTCTAGATTTGGAGACCGGTGGCATTTGTTGGGCTCCCAAACGCCTCCGAGGCTACTTTGGGCAACAAAGTTCCGCATATTCTGCGGCCACAAGGCACAGGAGAGCATTGGCAAAGTCGGGACCCTCAACGCACGAGTCCATGGGTAGCTTGAGTTCGTCGCCGCGTTCGACTGCACACTCGAGTACTGCAAAGGCAGCGCCAACCGTATCGCTGAATTTTCTGACCCGTTCGCCAGAGCCTGCTACAGAATACGACCGCAGTGGCTTTAAACGCTTCAACCCCGTTGAAGATAGCGATATCTCCCTCTTGCGAACCGGCGGTTTGCGCGCTCCCTCCTCGTCGACCCCAGGGTTCTGTTTGGGTGGACTTGTGCCCCGCACCGAAAGCATTGCTTTAGGTGGACGCTTGCCTTTCGATAAACGCATTGTCTTGGGTGGCCTCGTGCCCCGCACTGAACATGCTGTCTCGGGTGGGCTCCCTCTCACCTCCACTGCATTTCATGAATTTAGCGCACAAGAGCCACGTATATGGATTGACGGCTTTTCTATTCCCCCGGGGATATTCGTTGCTCCTGTTTCTGCCTCCGTCGCCACTGCCGAAGGCTACACCGGCTGCGGGTCGACTTCGCCTTCCGCTGACACTGTTTTCGCTTCGGTTTTTGCCATGCCCATGGAGGGCAGCACGGGATCCGCAGACGCCCTGGCTTCAGCGGCCCCATCGTACAGTCGACTCCTCTATCATGGAGTTCCACGCAGGAGACGGACTTCGCCGCGACCACTGGTTTGACTTTATCCGTCTCTGGCCGTCTTGGCACGCCAGCCGATCCGTTGTCGACAAACGTGCCGACAAACGGCGACAGCAACCGGTAATGCACCCACGGCGTAGATTATGGGCTCGGGCCCGGTGGGGCCCCTCGACCACCTGTCCAGATTGTTAACACCCCGCCGCGAATCCCACGGCCGCAGCCGACCCCGTCGACCGCCGCGACCCGTGCTGCTGCCGCTCCTCCGATGCCCGCGGTACTGATCCCGTCCGACCACGACCACGCAGAGCCTATGGTACTTCCCCTCTTACGGCTCACGCTTTCTCCTGGCGACACGCCAACTGCAGCTGCAAGGTCGGACGCCCTCGGCAACGCCGCTGAATTGCGGTTCGCTTTTTCCGTCGCGCGTTATTCGGTGTACCGGCCGGAAGCGAGAGCAGCACGCTGAGCCCACGTGCCACGACAAGACGCGTTACATATCTATCGGTCGGCCGTCGGCCCTGCCGCCCAAGGTTTTGGCGTGCTACCCCTCGCACAAGCGTCCCACCCTTTCAGACAGCCAGGAGCTGGGGGATAGCGCTCTATCGCCGGCATATTGGCGAATTCAGGCTGAACGCCATGGTCAACAACTTCATCGACCACCGTCTCGAACGCGCCCACACGATGCCTCATCCCCACATCATATACATGGAACGTCATGGGCCGTTGAGACAACATTGTCAGCGTGACCGTCTCGTCCACGTCACCTGGCGCGTAGCCGCCCGGGCTGCATGCCGTGACAGCCATCGCCACACGCAATACAGCACAAGCATTACGCTCGCCCACAGCAAGAGCCGTAAACTCAATCTCAGCGACACCTTGCCGTCTGTGTTCCTTCAGTACAAATGCTTTGAGATGCGCCAAAACGCCGTTGCCGATTTTCTCTCTCAGCGTCTTTTGCCCGGTGATACCAACACCGACGTTTCCAGGGAGCACGACTAAAGGCATGATATACCGGACTGGTCCACATGGATTGGCGATCGTTAGGTAGAGCGGATACATTTGCGTCTCAATTTCACACTTCTATCCCAACCACATCCCCTCCCCCACATGCCCAACCAAAACCTGCGTTAAAGTGGTGAACGCCATCAATGACTGTCTAAGCAGAACCTTTTGAGGCTCCTTCGGCATCGCTGTAATTGATTAACTGGAATCCTTGAGCACTTTGACGTTATCAGACGCGGAAACACCGGGAACCGCAAAGCGCCCCGCAACATGCTGCGTCGGCGCGGTTCGGTCTCCACCGTGTTCTCGCTCGTATCCCCACATTCGCCCAGGCTGTAACACCGAGACACGCGAGTATGAGGTGATCAGGAAATCACACACCACTGCTACGGCACGGGTGCAGGCAGCTACACCGAACCGGAGTGAAGAACTGGCGCTACCTTCTCTGGCCCAGCGCTCTGGAAACGTTTGCACTGCACCCGCTCGGTGATCCCGGTTTCTGCTGCATGGCGTCATTACGCCGCGTGGCACGCGAATGTACACGTAGTCGTCTTCCCTCTGCTTAGACGCGTCAGACGCAGTAGGTTCAGTCTCCGCAAGCACCGCCTTTTGAGGAGATCATGTATCCATTGGCAGACGCAGGGGCCATCTCGGGGGTTTTGCCGCGGGATCCCTTGTGGACGCCCGCTGCTGCTCAGGGGCCTGGCCGTGGCTCTGGCCATGGACACCCTTATCCGCCTTACCCTGTTGTCGTTGGGGTCCGCCCCGCTGCTTGTGACCTTGCTTGCTACACACAAAACCCTCGTTTTAGTTGTATAGACGGTTCCGATCTTCTTTTTCACCCGCGAACTTAGCAATCTCGCATGAGTCGTGCTCGCGAGCACCATTACCTTGAGGATTGGTCCCCACAGCAGCCACTGATTTACCGTCAAGCCGCTTTGCCGTTTGCTGGCGTGCAGCGTCGTTGGCCTCTCTTACAGCTTGGTCCAGTTGCTGGTTGGCAATAATGCTGAACAATGCGTCAGGGTCATGCGTTGCGACATCGAATTGCTTCTTCCTTTCCACCTTGCGCCGGAATTCGAACGGCCCGATTCCCGCTGCTATTGCCTATACAAACACCTTGCCATGCTTCACCGTTTACTCCCGACTATCGGGCTTGACCTTCTTCGTGAGCCCGTTGTCCACAAGGTACTTCCGAAGGGTATGTTTCTGCATGAATACCGTGCTATCTACAGGAACGCTCGCATCCATCTTCTACACACGGAATATTCGGTGGCAAATCTTCTCATCACTCGTCCGCTCCTTATCAACGCCAGCAAAGTTTTGAGGCCCTGCGTTAGCTCCTCCTAGGATTCGTCGGCGCAGGGCTTGCCATTTTAGACCTCATCAGCCCATCATAAGTGTCACCGAATCTTCCAGCACTCGCCTCCTCGCAAGCACCCGGTCTCCCACATCTCTGTTGTGATATTAATGTGCTGCTTGTACTCCAAGTAAGCAATACAATATTGAAGCATATCTTCCAAGGCCATAACATCACAATTTAACCTTGGCGATCTATCTCTTCCGATCGTCATCTTCATTTCGGGCTTCAGCCTGCCACCGGCTCGGCCTCCGCCTTTCCAGTTGCCCCAACTTGAAGAATGGATTCCGCCAGCGCCCTGCGCTCGCGCTCTTCCTGCTGTTGTAAGCTCTCCGACTTACTTCGGCTGGTGTCCAACACCAACACAGAAAACAGTTATTTCGGCCACCGTGAAGCAAATTGGTCACGTTGTGGGCAGTAAGCAGAACTTACCCAATTCAATTAAAATGTATCGAATTGCGCGACCGCGGGCCCGGTGGTATCAATTTCGAGGACTTTCCCTCGTACGCTCGGTGCGTCTTTCCACAATGAAACGGTTCGTTTGTTATCACACAGGGAAGTGTCATGCCATTGTCCATTGAACTTCCCATCCGTCCCTCAAGAGCTCACACGGTACGCCAACAGCGACAGTGGAACGCCCTGATAAATTGTATCCTACCATTCTATGCACGGTATAATTCAACGGATGCACGTTATTTGACTTTATGGCTGAAATCCGCGGCAATGACCACGGATGTTGGGTGTACTTCCGTGAGTGTTGTCACGGGCAACCATCCGCATGTTGACACGGCAAAAGCTACGGCTTATGGCACCACGGAAAATGCCACGGTTGAGGTCGTGGTACGTGTCACGGGTATGGCCGTGGCAAACTCCATCGTACCAACCATTGCAACGCACGGAAGTCCGCGGCAATTTCGTCGGAATATTACGCAGAAACATCCTCGGCAATTCCACGGCCTTGAGCGGCCTTTGCCACCGCACCGCGTCAATCACCACGGAAGTTCGCGAAGGTCCGTTGGAATTACCACGGCAGGTTCCGCGGACGTCTAATAACCACGAAACGTCTGTGAACTTCCGTGGGTGCTGCAACCGGATACGGTAAAAATCTGCGGGTTTCTACGGAAATTGCTACGGCATATGGTACTTCCACGGCAAAAGCCACGGTTGCGGCCATGGTACGTGCCACGGTTCCGCCCGTAGAAAACCCCGCCGTATCAGCCATGGCAACTCACGGAAGTCCGCGGCAACTGCCAAGGGATTGTCCGCGGAGACTGCCGTGGCTATCTCCACGGATATTCGCGGCCATTGCCACGGCTTCGCAGCAATCACCATGCCCGCCACAGTTGCCCCGGAAGTTTCCGCGGGCTTGCAACCGCAGCAATTTCCAGGGCCATTAGCGGCCGTTTGCAGCCATTTTTACGACAATTCTTCGATGGTGATACAGTTTGGTTGACATTTGCACCCATTATAACCCATTGATGTCACTTAGGGCCATTTCGACCGGTATTTGGTATGGGTAAGGGTCAGGGTTAGGATTGGTTCCATGGTTTTGAAAACACAGGAATGTATGACACCTGGTGTCCGCGGGCGTGGTCGTGGGTCTTGCCGTGAGTGTTTCCCCGGACTTCTCCGCGGATGTCCGTGGACGTATCCGTGAAAACCTACTTGGGCATCTCCATGGGCGTGTCTGTGGGTGTGCTTCCTGGGACGTTTCTGTGTGTGACCGGGGCTTTGCCGTGGGCGCTTCCGTGGAGATTACCGGGGAGATTGTTGTGGAAATTGCAATGGCTAGGGCGATGGGCCTCCACAGGGCTAGGGCGACATGCCCACCCTAAGCAATGCGCGGCACTGCCGCTGAAACAGGTGCATACAAAAGTGTGCGTTCGCTGATGATCCTCGGATATGTAACGCAGGCTGATGGTCTTCGTAAATTGAGGGCACGCGGGAGATCATCATATCATTTAATAAAGTTACTCCTTCGCATTCCTTGTTTTAGTGGGCCAGGAGATACACCACCGTGCGTCATATAGATACTGCTGCAGATAGCAAAGGAGGCATGGGCCGATAATCCTCGTATGACGAGCGAAAAATGACGCTCCTTGTACGTAAGGATCGGAAGCCGATCGTTCTGGTATAAGGACTCCTTCCCGTCCCCTAACTTTGTGGTTCAGACGATGCGCTACAGTACGTTTCGCGAGAACCTGCTGCCGCACGTAGCTAAGAGCGCGTGCGCTAATGATCCTCGTGTGGGGAGCGCATGCTGCTGATCTTCGGATGACAACTTCTGCGCGTTCCGTGGCGCATCTTCTTATGTGTTCCTCGACTCTGTCTCCTACATTAATTCGTAGTGCGCACCTTTGTGGAAGAATTACAGATTAACGCGTAAGTGGAGCCCTGAGTACACGAGATAATTACACCCTTGGCTCTCTCTTCTCAGACATAGTAGACACGGCGTTATTTTGTGGCCGCTCCACGCTATGTCTCTAAGATTGTCGCGATTATGCCCCTGCCACAACCAACTACGGTCAGCGCCGACAAAGGAAAAAAGGGTATTCTCGGGGCGTAGAGTCTCTTTCTCTCGGTGCTCTCCGTTGTGCGATTACACGGCTGAACATCACATGAACGGCGTTCATCTGTTCTGTCTCGTAGCCGCTCGACGTGTATTGCGCACCGAACAGCGGCCGCAAAAACCCTCCGCCGGAGGCCGTCGCAGTCCAAATATCGACGATAATGGCGCTAGCAAAAGCCGTTCAAAACACTCACTCCGCCAAAACGTTTTGTTCGAATTATTTTAGGCGGAATTCGACATGTTTCGCTAGAACCCTAGGTACGATAATAAATTCTATGGGGCGGTCAAGGACTGTTTGTTCGTCGTTGGGCTGCTGTGCAAGCCTAAACAAGACCTACGACCCCTCTAGCGTCAAGCGAACAGGCTAAAAAACAGCCCCACCGATTGGTTCTACGATATCCAGACTCCACACCAACGGTTTTACTTATCGAGCGTTTTATCGCTGCTCGACACGAGAAAAGATGCCTAAAAAATAATACTTTCAAGCGTTTTGTTATGTAGCAAAGGATTACTGAACGATGACGTCTCAAGGTTGTGGGGAATAGAATACCAGAAGGTACGGCCGGGATTTTGTTTCAAAACCAACGATTTCGTTAATGAAGAGTTGGCGGGGCTCTAACGTAGACCGACACCACCTTGTATTTTTCCCTTTCGCGAACAAAAAACAAATATATTTTTACTTACGACGAAAGGTGTGCAGAACGATGTGGTAGCACTTTTTGTGTCTATTTTTTCTTAATCACGCGGGAAATCTCCACGGCAATCTCCACCGCATTCTCCACGGCATAACCCACGGCAAATCCTAGGTCACCCACGGAAACGTCCACGGAAGCACCTTCGGCAACGATGACGGAAACACCCCCGGACACGCCCACGGATATGCAATAGGAACTGGCTTGTCTACGGAAACGTCCGCGGATATTCACGGGTAAGTTCACGGAAACACCCACGGCAAGACCCACGGCCACGACCCCGGATACCGGGTGTCTTACATTTTAGTGATTTTGAAAACTATGGAACTAATCCCAACCCTAGCCTTAACTCTGACCCATACGAAATACGGACCGAAGTGCCCCCTAATGATACCACTGGGGTAAAATCATTGAAAATGTGAGATATTGTGTATCACTATTGGATGGTTTCCGTGGAAATGGCCACGGACGGCCACGGATAGCCGTGAAAATTGCTGCGGTTGGACGTCCGCGACAACTGCCGTGGCAATTGCCGCGGACTTCCGCGGACCTCCGGGGTCATTGTCGCGCGGCCGTGGCCATTGCCGCGAAAATTCGTCGGTTGGCATGGCTGGAACGACGGAGTTTGCCAAGGGAAAAACTGCTGCACGCGCGATAGCCACAACAGTGGCATTCGCCGTGGATGTGTCATGAGCGGTGGCACTTGCCGTGGAAACCCGCGGATTTCCACGGTAACCCTTGGCAACACTCGCGGAAGTCCACGGATGTTCCGCGGTCATTGCCGCGTACCTCAGATAAAAAGTCAAATACCGTGCATCCGTGTCATGTACCTGAACCCAACGAGGTGGCTTGTTCATCGAAACAACAAACAAGCACCTGGGAAAAGAGATCTTTTGCCCTAATGCGTCCTAACAATGTGAACCAAATCACAACTATTCTTCCGTGGACCTCGCGCACTCAACTGCGGGAATGCTTTCGTACGCCGAATGTCAAACCCAACGAAAAGCTGCGCCTGATACATGTCAAGCTCTTTAAGTTCATTCTCTCCAGTAGAGGGGCAGAGGAAGCACTCTTTTCAAAGTAATCCAGAAACAATGTACGATATTTCTGAAGGCAAAATATATCAATCACACATCACCGGTACGAGCACTCTCCTTCACTCCCCCCCTCTCTCCCTCTGAAATAATCGACTTCTCCTACCCGGACCATAATATTTCCGTTGTGTTCGTTAACGTTCTCATACTACGGTAGAGGTGCACATATTCGTTTCTGGGTCTGTCGATCATGGCTACGGTATTTTAGTATCACACTCCCTGCAATCATGCCCCCTTTTCCACTACCTGGCTTGGAAGCCACTCGCACCAGCGACTCTATACCTCACCGACGAAGCATACTTCGGGCGATTCGCTTGGCCCAGAGTAGCTAGCAAACTATTCTATTGTGGATTTGCATTGCAAATTGTTCAACTACCAACGAGATAAAAAACCGCTAAGGAACAGCGGGGTCACTCGCGCGAGCGACCCCGGGACACCGCGAAAAGAGACGCCACGAGGGTTACGGTTAGGGTTAGGGTAGGTAGTCCCCAACTGCTCAAGCTTTGGTTGGGGCCCTTACCAGATATTGAGGGGGGAAATTGGCGGTATCATGATGAGCAACCTCATGGCCTACGTATATTTTTAATAGTATTGAAATATGCGAATCGCATTCCAACCAAATATAGTGAGTAGCTCTTGGGCGGAGGATTCAGGTCGATCCTAAACCACTACGACCAACAATTGCTACAACACGGCTATGGTACATCGTCCTAACACCCTCTAACGTTCGGGTGGTCGCCACTGCATCTGTCGCTTAACCCGAAACGTATGAAACCGATTTTCGTGCTTTTTTCATTCCTGCGGTTGTCAGGCTTGATTTCATGCAATATTGATGTCACGTTTCTGCTGGTCTTGGGTTATTTTCAGCGACAACAGCATCATCACCAAGCCCGATCATTTAATCCTCACGCCTGGCTCCCCAGGGATGTTCTACACCTGCTGTTGCGCAGCCTTTGCTGAGCATTGCTCCAATCTCGCTCTCGAACACTTGCAAACCTTTTTCCCACCAATCAAAGTGAAATATAGCACGGCAGCCTCCCCCCCACCCTCCCGCTATTCATGTGTAGTAGGCTGCAAAGCATTCCACCAACCGTGCGTTTGCACCGACCTTCGCTGTCTATCTAACCGAAATTCCTCGAACCATCTAGACGCTTGCCACAATAGAGGTAGCGATTTCCGTTGAATATAGTTTCTGGAAGACGGTGCTCCTCATCCAAAAATCGTCGGAAATAGATCATTTTTGTTGGCATGATTATCGTTGTATGATATGCGAATTTTTCATCTCCGGTAGCAGTTCTAGTTTTCTGTTAAATCGCCTTTTAGAAGGTCTAAAGCTGCTAACGTTGGGAACCTTCGACAACACGTTGTGCAGCAACGTTTTTTCACAAATCTATGTCGAGCGATCGGGTCCTCAACTACAATGCTTTCCAAACCGCTGTGTCGAGATCCCGCGCATCTTCCTTACGTCCTCCACCTGCCGCTGTTGAAGCCGGCGTTTGTGTGTCGCCACGCTGCTCTTCATTATCACCGCATCTCATATCGTCGTCCTACCCTGCATCATCTACCGAAGAAGTAGCGTGCTCTCTCGTGACATGCTAGCACCACTCCAGCAATGACACGTCTGAGATCGACGCTACGCGTGTTTGGGCATGTGGAATCCGGTATTCGTGCATTTTTATCAACCACACTGTCTGCCACTTTACATGAAGTCGGGGAAGACATTACTGCATGAATCGAATCATTGCACCACGGAGTCCATACGTGCATGAGCTGCAGCAAAACGACGACGCAAGAAAGAGATAACGAAGAGAAAAAGGCTATTTTTCCTTCAAGCGAAAAAACGTGTCATCATTTTGTAGTGTATTTATTACACTATTTATAGGCCTTTTTCTGTCTGTCTGTCTGTCTGTCTGTCTGTCTGTCTGTCTGTCTGTCTGTCTGTCTGTCTGTCTGTCTGTCTGTCTGTCTGTCTGTCTGTCTGTCTGTCTGTCTGTCTGTCTGTCTGTCTGTCTGTCTGTCTGTCTGTCTGTCTGTCTGTCTGTCTGTCTGTCTGTCTGTCTGTCTGTCTGTCTGTCTGTCTGTCTGTCTGTCTGTCTGTCTGTCTGTCTGTCTGTCTGTCTGTCTGTCTGTCTGTCTGTCTGTCTGTCTGTCTGTCTGTCTGTCTGTCTGTCTGTCTGTCTGTCTGTCTGTCTGTCTGTCTGTCTGTCTGTCTGTCTGTCTGTCTGTCTGTCTGTCTGTCTGTCTGTCTGTCTGTTTGTCTGTCTGTCTGTCTGTCTGTCTGTCTGTCTGTCTGTCTGTCTGTCTGTCTGTCTGTCTGTTTGTCTGTCTGTCTGTCTGTCTGTCTGTCTGTCTGTCTGTCTGTCTGTCTGTCTGTCTGTCTGTCTGTCTGTCTGTTTGTCTGTCTGTCTGGCAGCCTAGTGTTTCTGTCTATATATCTGTTGAAATGCCTAATTTCGTCTCTGTTTCGTAGTTGGTGACAACGGCGCTCTGTCTTTCTGTGAGGATGACGCGTACTCGGACGCCGGCTGTCCTGGATGTAGATTGGTGGAACATCAGTTATATGTTGAGAACGCACACAACCAAACATCGAAGTACGCGGTTACCTTGATAATAGTCAAAGTTTCCAGCTGAACGTTCCGCACACGTTGTGTGCGTGCGTTCTTCACCTTATATGTATTTATTCGTCATATTTAGACATTCCAGCTCCATTCGTCAGAGGTTTTGCTTCAGCCACCTACTGGACAAGGCGTGGTCACAGGGGTCTACCCTTTTCTCCCCGGTACGTGGCTTTACGTTTATCGCGGATAGGGTTCAGCATTACGTTTTTCAGGTTTGGCTTGTGGCTTTTCATCGATTTTTCCCATAAGTCACGGTCTCTAGGTTTCAGATTTTCGGTCATTTTTTTCTTAAGAAAAAGTCTCTACGAGCAGGGTTGTGGATTGGAACATGAATATTGAATGGGGACGACATTCGCCTTTTACTTTTCAAGGAACGAATGGAAATTAGCCGATCGTTCAGTGCAGCTACGTCCAGCACAAACAGTATCCGTGACGATGCCTCCCTTCACATATTGAGAGACGAGCTTTTTCTTAGTTTTACAAACTACGAGACAGATATAATAGTACGAACGAATACGTGAAACACTACACGAGGGCAGTTAAAGGGTCCGATATATACCTGGGTTCGAGCTGTCTTCGAGGTTACTCCAGCTGAAGGTTCATCTCTTGGCACGCTTTTTCCAGGACGCGCCTTACCCTCTCGCCGTCTCGATTCTGCCGGGGGCGGCCTCGGCCGTCCTCGCTCCGTGTCGCAATGGTCGCTGCTAAAACACGTTTTTGTCCAAATATACGGTCCGAATGCCAAGGCGTAGTCGTATGATACGAAAAAAGACCTTTAAAGCAAAAGACTTTCCAAAATAGAATTCAAATATTGTAGCTCGTCGAGTAGCCGTGAACGTTTGTTAGCGTGACACCCGCGTTCAAATCTTCGTGTTTAACCCTCTCTCCTAAAAATTGTTATTTTTTTGCCTTTTCATTGGGTTAAAGCTTCATGGTCGTCTCACATTGCTCTACTTGAGGGTGCGGTGCCGATTTAAGTCCCGGACACCACTCTACCCCTCCCCCACCCCACCCTCCCCAATACTGGACGGGCGAATCCAAGTTTCATTTTTTCCGTGTAAATATAATTTGTCTTACACGCCTGCAGACGCTGCACTATAAAGGTATATCTGGCGTTTGCTACTTGGCGTTTAACTTTCTGTTTACGTTTCGGATTCATAAATGACGAGTGCATGTTCAGAATGCAAGGAAGCCAAAAAAGAAATATGACACTTGTTACTACGCATAACGAATCGACGTACCCTAATCGACCCAACTGACACCACAGCCTCTTCGACGTACGAAGCCGCCGGGTTCTCCTAACAAGATGAGGCGTTGCCGCCCCTTCACCACCATCCCCACTACCGCCATCCATTTTCCCTACCACATCAACTCCAAGCCGGCCTTTCTCCTTTTCGTATAAATATCTCTCTTACCCCTACGCCCTCTTCCTTCTCCTTCTCCTCCTCCTCCTCCTCCTCCTCCTCCTCCTCCTCCTCCTCCTCCTCCTCCTCCTCCTCCTCCTCCTCCTCCTCCTCCTCCTCCTCCTCCTCCTCCTCCTCCTCCTCCTCCTCCTCCTCCTCCTCCTCCTCCTCCTCCTCCTCCTCCTCCCCTTCTTTCTAATCCTCCTCCTCCTCCTCCTCCTCCTCTTCTTTCTACTCCTCATCCTCCTCCGCCTCCTTATCCTCGTCCTCCTCCTCTCTGTGTGAAAGTATCTATTTGAATGGAAACTCAACCTAGTTGCTGCCGGTGTCCCCTCCCTATCCTTCCAATTGATGCATGGTCGAATCGTCACGGTGGTTCCTTTCTTGACTTGTTACTTAAATATCTGCACCCTCTCCCTTGTGGCAGCTTCCCACGACTCGTTCATGTCATACTTGGCTCGGAATGCCCAGTCCACGAAATAGTTGGACCTCACGGCGACGCCCAAGGCGTGTGCCGTCCGCACGTGGTGTACGTCTATGGTCAACGGCCATCATTTCAAATTTGGCACTTAAGGGGCACGTTCTACGAACAGTGCACGGCGAATGCTTGCTACCTTTTGACCCCGTGTTCATGATCAGTGTGAGGCAGGCGTTTCGTTCTTCTCCCCTTGGAGCGAAAGTGCAGCGGAAGAACACGCTAGGGGCCTTTGTTTCTATCGCGTGCACCTGCATCCATGTCTCGCAGACCCCTACATCCGCCACACCATAAGAACCGCACGTGTCGCTTTCTTGCAAGGCCTGTGGAGTACCCTCCGAATTTGTACACCCACGAACAACGGAGATGAGTCGAAAATCGAATCATCACCTGAATCCACTTGTCATCGCTAGAGGTTTCGAGGCAGTTCTATACGTCTCATTCCACAAAACACTACGTGTGGGTTTGGATGGGAACATTCTTGTGTATGAATAACGCAGACAGGCCGTCAGTTGATCGTTTACAGGTGCCCCTCAATGGGTTGTTGCAGTTCCCGTATGACCACCTCCATTTTGCATGCCGGACACTCGACCGCCCCAGCAGAAGAGGATGCGGGTACTTCCTCTGATGTCCGAGCCGCATCCGAAGTGTAGATTAAATCCGCGTGCAGAGGAAGAGAGGCCAATGTGTGGGGAAACGTTCGCATGAGAGGTGTTTCTCAAAACCTCTCCGCGAGCCCCACGGTCTCAACTTGTACCTTCTGTGCGTGGACAACAACTCGTCCGTGCTGAATAGGTATGCCATATTATCCACGTTCATGTCCGGGTTTAGTTCTATCGCAAAGTTTAGAGGGTAGATGTAGAGGTGGCCTCTGTGCGCAGCTTTCGCGCCTCTCACTCGAACTTGAACCATCTCCTCCACCAGCAGCGTCATAAGATGCCCCTTTACGACTTGTCCACCCACCGATCCGACCCGGGTATCCGTGCTTTTCTGCCGATAGAACCCCGACAGCATACGAGTCTGGCTCATTGCGTCGCAAAGCAAGTTGATTTTCTTTCAAATGGAGCTCCGACCTGCAGCCTTTCACCGTCGTCGGTTTGGTCGGTGCCGCGAGCTTCCACGGACGCCTCGTCTGAAGGGGTCGTGTATTCCTGCACACGTACAAGCATGCCGCGCGAGGCGTTTTGCAAGTTCTGCCCACTGTATTCCTTCAGAACCGATGCCTTATGGACCTGACCGCAGACGATCGAGGGGGGGGGCATGAGAATCAGATATGACGCACTGGTGCAAGTGGATGTTTTCATAGATTGAATGATAGTCGAAAGTGGTGTAGAGGAAATAATGCAGTTGCACACAAGGTTGTACCATATTGAATGGATGCATCTTTTTGGCACCAAAGCCAAGGTATTGCGAGTGTTTCGTCAGCCCTTGGTCGTTCGTCTCCAGCGCATGATAGATGATGACTTCGTCTGGATCCCCGCTGGCTGCGTCTTGGCGTGGTGTAGAAGCAGGAGCTTTTGAACCACTAGTCGTCGGTACCCCTCGCCAAGATTTCTACAGACGTTTCAATGAACCCTGAGCAGTGAACGGCGCTGTTGCGCCCGCTTCTTCATCATCGACTGTGCTCATGCTCTTGGCCGCGCCGATGATTTTTTTTCCGGGCGTTGAGCATTGAAACCGAATCGCTGGGTGTGTTGTAGTGTCGGGAAGGTTGTGTCCACCACTTGCGAATGCAGCGATGATTCACCAACATCTCTTGCTCTTGGTGCGTATATGTTGTAGTGTGGACTTGATTTGTGTAGAAAATAGTACAGTAATGCAGCTTTCGGATGGTCTGGTTTGGTTAGTATAGGATTTAGCATTGTAGATACCGATCTATACGCAAGAGGGTCCCTTAATCAAAATGTTGATAGAATCCCCATATAAACGGTTTCCCCTATAGTCTAGACTACAGCATTTAAATTTGGAGTGTGGTGTCGGATTTATTTCTTTCGGGGACGCCTGTTTTACCTGGTATACTGTTCTTGTAATTTTTCGTTTTCGTTCTTGTTTTTTCTAAGCGTACCGGACGTACGGCAGGTGGGGTGCCCCTCTTTGCCCTGTTGGGCTTGAGGCACTCGTAACTGGGTGGGTCTCTATATCGCTGATGACATGACATTTTTATGCGGTTTGCCTGGCACCATAGCTAACCATTCCAACAAGGGAAATAACCGGCCCTCCTGCCCCCGCGACGGCAGGGCCAGGCGGATATGATGAACTGCACAGCTTAAACAACATATTGTATTTACATGTTTTGGTGACGTCGGGGGTAGATTATGACATCCTCTTGTCACCGCTTGATCATCTAGCACTCTTGCCACGGGGGTCGTAAGGCCGTTTTGTTTAGAATATATAGCATAAGAATACTATAAAAAATGAAAATACACTCCAGCTGTGAGATCGAAGATTTCGTCGAAACTCATCTTTGCAAGCTGTGTGTGATACTCCGATCGCGCGCATTACGAGTTGTGTGTCCTCATTACTGTTCATGGTTAGGTTCATGTTCATGTTAAGAGTCCTCCCACGGTAGGCGTTGCAGTTTTTTGTGCCGAAAGGTCCACGGGCGACTGAGCTCCTCATGTGAGGAACTGCCGGTTAATAAAGTAATTTCACGATTAAAATTTGTTTCAAGACTAAGACGGAGATGCTTGGTCTGGTTGTGCGAACGAATGCCTTCGAATAATTTCGAGGGAGATACTGAGTTCTTCATGTTCGGAGCTCAGGGACGTTCTGGTGCACGCCTACCGTGGGACCCAGGCTACGGTAGGGGGGGCCCCTTTTGGGCCTTTTATTTCAGTGGCTAGGGGTCACTCGCGCGAGAAACCCCTTTGGTCCTATGCAATCTTACGTTTTCTATATGTTTTACATTGACAAAATCAATCCGCAATGCAAAGGTGATCTAAGCTGCGCCAAACCAAGTGCCTAAACCATCTTCATCCGTAGGGTACAGATCTACTCGTGCGAGTGGCTCAAACACACCAGTGAAAATGGGGGTACCCCCCCTACCGTAGCCTTGGTCGTGGGATGGCTCTTTAATAGGTTCTTGTTGATGCTCATATTCGTGTTAATGTTGATGTCCTTGTTCAATGTTGCCGTCCTCAAGTCAGGAAGTAACCGCTAGGCTTACATTTTCACGGGTTTAATTTGTCTTACTAGTAGGGAACGTCTTCGAAGTAGTGTCCCGGATGAGATTTTGAAGTAGTCATACAGGGTATTTATATTGAAATTTAGATACCTCCTCATGTTTGAAGCTCAGGAAGTTCTCAGAATTTGCAGCACCCCGACCGTGGAATGGCTCACTATTGCTAGTGGGAATGGGAATGGTAATGGGAAAGGTAATGGAAATGGGAATGTTGTTGTTGATGTTAATGCCATCACCGTGTGATGGCTCACTGTCGCTAATGGAAATGGCAATGTCAATGTTCATGGGAATAGCCGTTGGGTTTCATCACATTCATTTGATTGTGACGGCAAGTGCTTGGGTAAAATTCGTAGAGCTCTTCAAGCAAGTAGCTTACAAAAGACGTTGGGCAACCCCAATTAGTGTAACATGCGTGTGATTGTCATCATCGAACGCAAAGCGGCTGTAACGAATTTTTGTTTTTATACCTTACCGTTCGATACCGTTTACAAGGCACCACGGTGAGGAATATGTCACAGCCAAACTCGAAGGATGCCCACATGACGTTTAACAAGCTGATAAACCGGGCCTCTGTCAGTGCTATAGTACAGAAAAGGAGTTGCCGTAGTGATACCCCTATGGCTCCAACTTTCAAAACATCGTTAAAAAAATAGTAAACATCAGGGCTTGTGTCGCAAAAAGTCCAAAGCAGCACAACGAGATAACCTAATTTCGGGAATAAGTTTGACGGATCGGATGGGGTATAGAAAAATGATGTGGACGGAAGTAGTGTAAGACGAGGAAGGGAGGACCGCTTTGCCAGGAGCGGGATAGGGGAGAACAGATTTGGCGAAACGCGTGACATGTGTCCGCGTCTGAAGGCAGCGACCACTGATATTGTTTTTTTTTTGCAACTGCCGAGTTTGGCAGTCGAGGAAAGTCGTGGCGAGTACGTACTCTTGTGGGGGGGCAAGGAAAAGTAGTACACCAAAGGAATGTGCCTGCCACCAATGACCAACAACAAGAACAACAACAACAACAACACCAACACCAACACCAACACCAACACCAACACCAACAACAATAACAACAACAACAACAACAACAACAACAACGACAACAACAACAACAACAACAACAACAACAACAACAACAACAACAACAACAACAACAACAACAACAACAACAACAACAACAACAACAACAACAACAACAACAACAACAACAATAACAACGAGCCTGTCTATGTCGTCCATCTAAATGTTAATACGTACAAGCTTTGATTGAGTTGGTTGGGGTTGACAAAAATCTAACTTCAAACGTGACGAGAGTTTGCGCTTTTTTCGCCAAGCAAACAAGAGCCCTTTTCAACGAACAACCCAAAACATCAGTGTTAGCACTTGACAATACACAACAGCACAAGAACGGAAGTACGATTTTACGTACTGGATATTTCGTTTTGACAATGCATCGTGCTATCTTCCTGACCAACAATCTACGGCAAAGGGCTCAAAGACTTAAACACGAATGATTACTATCGAGATACATACACCTTTTGTATCGACCGACTGACCGGGGGTTGGCGGGGGGCGGGGAGTAGTGTGGGTCCGGAAATTGTACTTTTGATGCTCCCTTATTGAGTATTGCCGCAGAAGGACACCCCAACGAACAACTGTAACACTAAACCTCACGCAGAAGTGGCTCGTGCAGCTATGAAAAGGTATGGCACGCGCGCATCACTTTTTGTGTTTTTGTTCGCTTGTATATCCGGGTTTTTGTACCAGGTGTTTTGGGGTATTTGTTGGTCTAGTCAACATAGTTTATACCTGGTACCAATTTTCTCGCGGTGAACATGAAAGCACGCAGTGTAGTGGCGAGGGGGAAGAAGGCCCCGCTAAATGGCCCCGGATATATGTTACTATTGGGAAGGAGCGCGAGGGTAGCGCGAGGATATTAAACCAGATTATATGATATATTTAAAAAATAAATATTCTCGTATCCCGACACAACCCGACGCCTTAATTTGCCCATACGAGGGTCATTGTACCCAGTAAAGACCACAACTTCCCGGTCTACGCTAAACAACCCCCGTCTTGATCTCGAGCACAACCAATGCTTCCCTTGGTTGACACACGAAAGATACCCCCCCTGCTCGGTAGACTGTTACGTATGTAACACATGTATAGTTTCAGCGCACAGACTGACTAAAATCACCCTGTTGACCCTGATAGCTACACTGTACAAGGGTATGGGGGCAGGGGGGGGGACAGGAGGAGTAGAAGGGAAACCGCGGTAGATGAAAGTAGGAAGGAGACCGCAGACAGGGTAGCAAGGTACCAGGCCGACTAGTAGGTGGAACCTTTCTATCTATGCCACTCGTACCGCCAACTGCTGCGGCTGCTCGGAATGTGATGTCTTGGTACTTTGATTTTTCCGTGAATTTATTTATTTTCTTTCTTTTTTCTTTCCCCTTCTTATCCTTATGAAGGGGGTGGGTAGGTGACGAGCCTGTTTTATTTGGCCCTCCCAGTCTTCCTTCTTTTACTTGTTTCCTTTTTCCGGGGTATTTTTTTCCCTTTCTTTCCCCCTTGCATGTCCATTTTGGCTCATGCTCGGGGTATGTTTCTATCTCCCGAGCTTTGGCTCCCCTTTTAATTATTTTATTTATTTGTTTGTTTTGTCTTGGTTTCTTTCGTTGTTTCTCTCTTTTACAAGGTATTTTGGTTTAATGAGAAGAACACAAAGGGGGGAGGGGGGGAAACAGGAGGAGTAGAAGGAAAGCCGTCCAAGGGAGTGGGGGCAGGGGGGGCAACAGGAGGAATAGAAGGGAGACCGCGGTGGACGAAGGCAGGAAGGAGATGGCAGACAGGGTAGCAAGGTACCAGGCCGACTAGTAGGTACGTAGCACTTTTCTTCTTTTTCTGGGGTATTTTTTTCCCCTTTGTTCCCTACTTGCGTGTCCAGGTTTTTGGCTCGTGTTCGGATTATCTTATTTTGGTTTTACTTTACTTTATTTTATTTTATTTTACTATGTTTCTTTTCCGAGCTTTGGCTCTCCTTTCCGGTTGGGTTGTTTCTTCGATTTCCTCTTCATTTTGTTTGTTTCATTTTTGTTTTATTTTTATCTTTGTTTTTATTTGTTTTCTTATTATTATTTTGTTTTTGTTTTTGTTTTTGTTTTTGTTTATTTCGTATTCTCTCTTCCAATGTATTTCTGTTGCTGACGTATGTATGTTGTGCCTGTCGTACCCAGTACTAGGGCATGACATTGCGTTGTCGAATGCATTACGATGCATTATCTCTGTGTCGTAGCCTGTGACCACAGAGCTGATCTTTCTAGGGTGAATTTTTTTTTTTTTTTTTTTTTTATCCTCCGGCGGATGGGGAAAAATAAAGCTTTAGCTCACCACACTTCCGCGTATTTTCATACGCGTCGTGTGTCGATTTAACTCAGTTGCTTTCGCAGCCCAACGCTAGCTGGCGCACCCTTCGAGTCCCATTGTAGGTATAGCGTAAGCTGTCCCTATCATTTGTCCCCGTTACAACCCCGGCAGCGCAAGCTGCCGTTGTATACGGGTGCGTGTGTATGTGAAGAATCAGTACGGACACTGGGTGTGCTGGATGTCGACGAGTAGAAGAACGGTTTAATGTGAAGAACACACACACACACTGTAGTTGCAAGGGGAGTCGCCGACCTATATCACGGCTTGTCCAGAAGCTGGAAAGTGAACGTGTGCTAAAAAAAAAAAAAAAAAAAAAAAAAAATCCTCTACTTCGTTCCCCCTTGCCGCCTCGGTAAGGCATGCTGCGAAGCATGCCCTAGCAGGCTTGTAGCGAGAGTGGGGGGGCCTTTCTGGCGGGTGTAAGGCCGGACTCACCTTCAAGGAGTGATACCTTCTTGCTGCTGCGTGTGGCCGCGAGGCTTAGGCGTGGCGGTAGAGTTGGGTCGTACGTGGTGCGTTAGGCATGGGCACCTACGATTCGCGCGTATTTTTAGGCAGCAGCGGCGCAGCAGCAATGCTTAATCGGGATGCTCGTGCGCGGAGGCGGGCGCCACCACGAGCCACGCTACGGCGCAGTCTCGGTTTGCGTGGAGGGAACTGCGCCGGCAGGGGGCTGGATTCGACGACGAAGGAGGAGGGCGACTGGCCGTCGACGGGCGGGGAAGAGACGGATTGAACTCTCCCTGAACGAGAATTTTGTTTTTCAGATCAGCACCGCAAACTGCGTGGAGCATTTTGTTTTTTTTGGACGGGGGAGAAGGGGAATCGACTGGAATTTATTGAAAAACGAGAGCAAGTGCGAAGGAGCTGGCCGAGTGAGCTAAGGCGATGAGGCGGCCACGGAGAACCACAGGAGGAGGACGGCATACGGAGACCCCTGACCGGCACGCACATCATCATCATGAGAGCAGCGATCGTCTTTTTTTCAAGGGTTGTTTTTACGAGGCAGTAGTACAACATGTTACTTACGTCTCTGATTTGTGTAGAGTTTGTAGAAGAGTTGTATACCCTTCACGCGCCGCAATTTTCAATTTTCAGGCACGGGCGTCGTAGCTGCGCTGCAGCCTGTCAAATAACTCGGGAAGGAAGGGCGATCATTGATATCTGTACCGTGGTTTTTGGTTCCATTGCTCTTGTTTCACTGCATGCCCGCGGGTCGTCACTCTGACAGCACTCCAGACAGCAGGCGCGTTCGTCTATACTCACGATTACCGTGCGGTTCGTACGGTGCAGGCAGCCCAACCGCTGTAGTTTGTAGCCGCGAGTTGGTTAGTTGCGGGGACGGGGGAACTCTATTCTGTAGTTGAGTGGATACCCGCGGCAATGTGAGTTCAGTTTGCACAATTGACCTTTTCACTTGTTTGTGCGCCTTCTTCTGTATCATGCGTTTTTAGGCGGGAAAGCGTAGTATTTCCCTGACGAATTTTGATTTCACTTGGTTTTTCGGATCTTCCTAGGGCTCCAGCACCTTTGTGTGACCACGGACTCTAGATTTTTTACAAGAGTTAGGCCGCTTCCTTCCATCGGCCATAATTGTGGACCACCCTCGTCAACGTTTAAAGCTACCCGATGGTCCCAGCGTTGAGCCACGGTGCCTGTCGGAGCACTGCATTCGTAAAATATACGGATGTCGACGACAGGATTTCCACATTTGTGACTGTTAACTTTTCCATATTTTTTAGGTAGAGCTGAATAATTTCACAAATTATGACAGAACGCCCCCGTAATTGAGACACATTTAACAAATAAATATGGAAATTTAGGAAACTTAGGATATAATGGACAATAAAAGGTCTCCGACAAGAAAGGCTCTAAAGCATGGACATGGATGGCTAGAAAATATATGAGGTGATATCAACTGCTGCGTGGTGGTGTTTGTTACTTTGAATTTGGCAGATTTCGATTTTAGTTGAGACGTTTGAACATAAGAGAGAGAGGGATAAAAAAAGGCCGCATGGGGGAGGGAGCGGGGCGGCGAAATGAATTGGAGCTACGGCATGGAAGACTAGAGATACAATCAGGCGGTATCGGATGCTTGGTAGTGTACATTTTCAATACCTTATTTCTGGCGATGAACATGAAGGCACGTACCCTGTAGTGGCGAGGGAGGAAACGGATCTGCTACTTGTATAGTCTATGAGTTACTATTATTGGGAAGGAGCTGCATCGATCGGGTCTACCCTGAACAACTTCCGTATCGTTCTCGAGTACAACCAATGCCTCCCATGGTTGACACAAGAATGATAGGCCCGCCCTGCTGGGTAGACTGTATGCAAAACATACTACGTGTTCTCCCCTGCTCCACATACGGTTATCGACACATTTTCAGCACATTTAATATTAGCCAGGTATAGGTCAGTTTCGTGAGTTCGAGCCCCGCCGAGTGCATACTCGTATAAATTCGTTGGGACTTTTTCTTGTGGACAAATTGACTTGCGGAAAGCGCGAGAGCGTGAGTGAGCAACATTCGATGAACAATCGACGAGCAGTGGGATTGCTGAACCCTATGCGCGATAAAAATTGAAGGCAAGAACCGGGGAGGAGAAGGGAAGACACCTGTGACCACGGCTTGTCCAGAAGCTGGAAAGCGAAAGTGTGCTAAAAAAAAAAAAAAAAAAAAAAAAAAAAAAGGTACACCGCCGTATAAACGATAAAAGGCAACACCGCGACTCCGCGCCGTACAATCTAAGAAAAAGCTCCGAAGCACCGCCATCACACCTGCCAACTTCAAAAATGTAGTCGTCCTCAGACCGATCGCTCAGGGTTGGTTGGGTCTGAGCCTTCAAACCACTCAAAAACAAAAAAAAACTCCTCACATAAACGACTGGGCTTCAAATAACATATTGAAAGTTTCGAGTAATCGGATTTTTTTTTTTTTTTTTCTTTATTCTTCTGGAGATCCGGCTAAAAAAAGGCTCAAGCTCCATACACTTTCGTTTGTGTACCAGTTTTTGTCCATCTGCAGAACGCAGACTTTGTGTCAACCTCGCCCCACAGGTTTAGTCAACACTACGAACTTGCCGGCCTTCTTTGGCTGATCCCTGTAAGAAATTGTTGTATCTCGGTAATAATATACCTGGTATATATGAGTGTAATTTTTTTTCATAATATATGCACGTACAAGGTAACCAAGAACAACGAAAAAATGACTCGGTGTCCGATGAGGACGCCCCCCTTCTAGAGTTGGGGTGGAGGTTTCGCTTTGCAGAAGCCGCCTCCCCCTCGTTCAGAAGATCCACGATCAGCGGTTCGACATATGGTGCCAGAGAACAAAATATCATCGGCAGTACGGTGACACGCAAGTCCTCAGTACGGCCGCATCGCATATGGCGAGGACACTGCAACAGGCTGACCTCTTCTCACCACGTACAGATGCATGTATCGACAGCTTGTTCACCTTCGTACACCTTCCCGTTGGCTTTGTTCTGTGCTTTAAACAAGTGAAATCGCGAATAGAGCGCTAACCCGCGCTATTGAGTTGATTCTAGTCGCGAATTGTGCGAATACCCGCACTATAAAGGCCAGAAATCATATAGTGCGCGAGGTCGATATAGTGCGGGTACGGAGCCGTGTCACATACCCGCACTATATAGGCCCACCTACTGTACTTGGTACGAGGTAGTATCCAAACGTCAAATAATCCCAGTTCTGAGAGGATGGAAGAGCTGTTATTTCTAAGCTCAGAAATCACCAGATCCGCTGATTTCTGGCCTCGATTATTTCTGAACCCAGAAATAACGATGATTTCTGGTCCCATAGTGGATGTTGTTTTTTTTTGGCGTCGGAGATCCCGGTTGAAGAAATAATCACTGAAAATATTCGCTATAATAGTTGGTCTTAGTCCTCATATATTCATTAATAATATTGTTTCTTACGTGTATTTTGTCATCGTCGGAGATCGTTTGCTAATCATGTTCTTCCCGTATCGGAAAATCAGCCATCGTTCCGATGTCGTGATCTCAAATTCGGATAATTACAGGCCTCTCGAGGCCGTATCTTAACCGACTCGTAATAAATCCAAGTTCAGAGCATTAGCTTCCCTCCAAAGACCCAACTCTTTTAAATACATGGTAGACCCAGGCTACGGTAGGGGGTTCCCCTTTTGGGCCTTTTAGTTCAGTGGCTAGGGGTCACTCGCGCGAGTAACCCCTTTGTTCCTATGCAATTATACGTTTTCTTTATGTTTCACATTGACGAAAGCAATCCGCAATGCAAAGGTGATCTAAGCTGCGCCAAACGAAGTACCTAAACCATCTTCATCCGTAGGATACAGAGCTACTCGTGCGAGTGGCTCAAACACACCAGTGAAAATGGGGGTACCCCCCCTACCGTAGCCTTGGTCGGTAGATAGACCTAAACTCCAAACCCCAAGAAACTGAAATTATCTGTGTAAGGCAAGTTTCACTATATTTTTTAAAACAGATGACGCACCAAACACACGCCAAACCGTCGAGGTTAATATTGATAATGAAAAAAAAAAAAAATCACTCCAGCTGTGAGATCGAATATGTTGTCGAAACTTGTCTATGCAAGATGTGTGTGATACGCCGATCGTAATTGTCTTACGGGTTGTGTGTCCTCATATATAGGTCGGCGACTCCCCTTGCAACAACAGTGTAGCTATCAGGGTCAACAGGGTGATGATGTTAGTCAGTCTGTGCGCGGAAACTATATAAACCGTTTCTGAGGGGGGCAAAAATTGACAGCTAGCTGTGGAAGGAAATGCATCCGTTTATCAGGTGAATCCTGTCAGTTGAATAACCGGAGAGGGGAGGGCGGAGTTTTGAAGGACGTGGAGGGCTGGTTTTGATCAAAAGGGAGCGGGATTAGAGGGGGGGGACGGGCGGGTCACCTCAATCTGTGCGTGGAAACTATGAATACTTCAAGGGATAAATCTGACGGTTCTGGGAAAAAAACAAAAAACAAAAAAAAACACCAGTTTATCATGGGGGGGGGGTTGGGGCGGGGGCGGGGCGGGGGCGGGGCGGGTGGGGCAGCTCAATCTGTTCGTGGAAACTACACGTTCTTTTAGGGGATAAATGTGACCGTTTTTGAAAGAATGCACCAGTTTATCATGTATATCCTGTAAGTCGTACAAGCAATGAGTAGAGGGCGGAGTGTTCGAGGGGGTTGGGGCGGGGTGGGGTGGGGGGGTGAGGAGGTGGGGGGTGGGGGAGGGGGGGTGGGGGGGGTGGGGGGGGGCGGGGCGGGGGCTTGAGGTGGCATAGATCTAGGGGTTTGCTATACGTGTGGTGCTAGGTCTGGGCGATAGTGCGGGTGGTGGGGAAGGAGGGGGCGTTCGGGGCGGACGGGGGGAAAGCAGCGGCATGGATGGCTCTAGAAAGAAATTGAGGCGATATCCAGTGCGTGGAAGTGTTTATTTATCTGGCGGATTTCGACATAAGGTGGCGCGTTTGAGCAAGGGAGAGCGAGAAATAGAAATAAAATCAAAAAAGGGGCGGGGGGGGGGGGGGAGTTTTTTTTGAAGGTTTTAATTCACATATAATATGACATATATCCTTAATGAGGACACACAACTCGTAATGCGCGCGATCGGAGTATCACACACAGGTTGCAAAGATGAGTTTCGACGAAATCTTCGATCTCACAGCTGGAGTGTTTTATCATTTTTTATAATATTCAAATACACTCCGGCTGTGAGATCAAAGATATATATATATTATTAAAATTAAAATACACTCCAGCTGTAAGATCGAAGATTTCGTCGAAACTCATCTTTGCAAGCTGTGTGTGATACTCCGATCGCGCGAATTACGAGTTGTGTGTCCTCATTAAGGATATAGGTCGGCGACTCCCCTTACAACTACAAGTGTAGCTATCAGGGTCAACAGGATGATTTTAGTCAGTCTGTGCGCGGAAACTATAAAACCCGTTTCTGCGGGGGACAAAATCTGACAGCTGTGAAGGGAAAGGGGGGCCTGGTTTTGATCA
>JABAKD010000025.1:15740340-15753120 GCA_012845835.1 Undaria pinnatifida | reverse complement strand
GCTCGTTGCCAAATGACAGGTTCATCAAGAACGCAAGAACAAACAGAACGAGAGGCAGGGTAATCGAAGCAGCGCAAATCATTATAGCGTTCGCCCACCACATCACCTCCTTTGAAATTGGTTTTGGGCATCAGCGAATCGGGTCCAACGCATGCCCGTAGAGTCTTAGGTGGAGTGAGGAGCGGTAGTAAAAATCAAGTGCGCTGCTCGATAACCTGTTCCTGACCGTCGGTATACTTAACAATCTTCGGGCCGCGTCTTCTCTGTGTCAGGTGTGTGAGGAATTTCTTTGTCATTTTTCAAGCAAGCGGTTGCGTTGGCATATACTACCTGGCTTGATGTAAAGGAAAGGAACACCACTGAGCGATCATCTACTACATGTTAGGGCATGTTTTCATGAACACCACAAACACGAGCACCAGAAATGGACGCGACCTCTACAGGACTACAACATCTTCGACGACAGTGGGGAGAAAACAGGACGTATAAGTGTACACTATATATAGTCTATAATAATGTGGAAAGTAAGTACAGACAGGGATGTTAACACTGCGGTAAACCACACGACCAACCTATTACGCAGGGTATTTCGTGCCTCCATCCGCTTACATGATTGCCTGACAACCTCTACTATTCCAAACGCAGTGGAATGTGCCTAACGAAGTAAAGTCACCCTCGCGTCCAATAGTGGTGACATCGCATGTCCACGTGAGACAACCTTCACGAAACGCAGTACGAAGTGAAGTCACCCTCGCCTTCAATAGTAGTGACATCGCATATATATGACGTTGCATGCCCACCTCAACTGCTGTATTTGTAAGATGTATCTCTGTCTTAGAATTGGCGACTTCAGAGCCCCACAGCGGCACGGTAAAAATCATGGACGTGAAATCGCACATTTGAGACAATAATAAGTTGAAAAGGAAGCACAAGCAGACGTGACACACTGCCGACCCATCGCATACCCTCCTGAGACGACCTCTACGAAACACAGTACCATTTATCTCACGAAGTGAAATCACCCTCGCGATCAATAGTGATGCCATCGCATATATATGACGTCACATACCCACCTCGCCTGATGTATTTGTAGGACGTATCTCTGACTTAAAATTGACGACCGCAGAGCCCCACATCGACAAGGTAAAATTATAGGCGTGAAATCGTACATTTATTTGAGACAAAAATAATTTGGAAAAGGAAGCACAGGCAGATGTGTTAAAATTGCGGTAAACAACCTTACCAACCCATTACGTAGGGTATTTCGTACATACCGTCTGCATGATCGCCTCCCCACCTATGCCAAGCGAAGTATTACTAACGAGGTAACGTGATTGACCGCGTGTATACCAAGTATGACTAATGAGGTAACGTAATTGAGCACATGTATACCAAGCGTTCCTTTAAAACTGACGATTCGCATCCCTCCCTCTAATGCTCAATGACGGAGACAGCACATGGCCACATACATCACCTCGCATGCTGTATTTGGCAATACGTATCTCTTGCGTATAATTAGCGATGTCGATAATAATGGTAACTGTATGATGATGGTGACAAACAGTGCATGACTACATCACCTCGCCTGTTGCATTTGACAATACGTATCTCTTTCTTATAATTAGCGATGTCAGAAAATAATGGTACCTACAAATAGTCTATAAAATATTCTAGCTTTCGATCGATGTATCATACAACAACAAACTATGAAGATTTAACACGTTATGTACTACACTTAAACACTGGGTTGCATGCTGCATCTAACATCAAACCTTCTAGAATAGTAAACATTACAAGCCAGATGTTATAAAGGGATGTCTTATTGCTTCATCGTCAGGTTTGTCCCCTTTGAGAATTTATAGTTTCCGCGCACATATTGAAATGTCTCGCCCCCCGCCCCCCCCCCCCCCCCCCTCCCCTCCCCCTCCACTGACCTCTTGTTCATAACAAACTCCAACCCTTCCCCCCCCCCGCCCCTCCGTCCCCCGGATCCCCCCCCCCCTTCCGCCTAGTCTGTCCAAACGCCCCACTCACAATCAAAATCGGCCTGAGTAATAAACACCTATACGCAGTTGATATCACGTCATTATCTTTCTGACCATCCATGACGTAGTTTTCAATTATATCCCCCCCCTCCCCCCTTCCAACGCCCCCTCTTTTCCGACCACCTACACGATCGCCTAGACCTAGCACCACGCGCATAACAAGCTGCTACATATCATTGATCTCACAGCCGAAGTGTATTTGAATATTATTTGTGACCTAAACCTCCTAAAAATCCCTCCCCCCCCCCTCTTGCTCTCCCTTACTCAAACGCCCCACCAAATATCGAAATCCGCCACATTAATAAACACTTCACGCACAAGATATCACCTCATTATCTTTTGAGAGCCACCCAAGCCGCTGTGTTCCCCCCCCCCCCCCCCCCACTCCCCCCCCCCCCCCCCCCCCCCCCCGCTCCAACGCCCCCTCTTTCCCGACCACCTGCACGATCGCCTAGACCTTGCACCACGCGAATAACAAGCTGATACATATCTTTGATCTCACAGCCGAAGTGTATTTGAATATTATTTGTGACCTAAACCTCCTGAAAATCCCCCCCCCCCCCTCCCCCCCCCTCTTGCTCTCCCTTACTCAAACGCCCCACCAAATATCGAAATCCACCACATTAATAAACACTTCACGCACAGGATATCACCTCATTATCTTTCAAGAGCCATCCATGCCGCTGTGTCCCCCCCCCCCCCCCCGCCTCGAACGCCCCCTTCTTCCCCATCACCCGCACCTTCGCCTAGACCTAGCACCACACGTAAAACAAACCCCTCACCTAAAGCCGCCCCCCCCCCCCCTCGCCCCCGCCCCCCCGCCCCCACCTCCCACCCTCCCCCCCCAACCCATCCCAACCCCACCCCCTCGAACACTCCACCCTCTCTTTACTCACTGATTGTACGAATTACCCCAGGATATACATGATAAACTGATGTATTATTTCCAAAAATGTCACATTTATCCCCTCAAAATAATGTATAGTTTCCAGGCACATATTGAGCTGGCCCCCCCCCCCCCCCCCCCCCCCCCCCCCCCCCCCCCCCCCCTCCCGCCCCAAATAATATCCTGGTGCCAAAACCGTCAGATTTATCCCCTCGAAAGGATTTATAGCTTACATGCACAAATTGCCCCCTTCCCCCCCCCCCCCCCGCCCCCCTCCAAACCCGCTCGCTTTTGATCAAAACCAGGCCCCCCTTTCCCTTCACAGCTGTCAGATTTTGTCCCCCTCAGAAACGGGTTTTATAGTTTCCGCGCACAGACTGACTAAAATCATCCTGTTGACCCTGATAGCTACACTGTAGTTGTAAGGGGAGTCGCCGACCTATATCCTTAATGAGGACACACAACTCGTAATGCGCGCGATCGGAGTATCACACACAGCTTGCAAAGATGAGTTTCGACGAAATCTTCGATCTCACAGCTGGAGTGTAATTTAATTTTTCTAATATGTAGGGGCTTGTTATCCCCGTGGTGCTATATCTAGGCGATGGTGCAGGTGGTGGGAAAGGAGGGGGCGTTGGAGGGGGGGGGTTAACGGAGGGGGGGGGGGGGGGGAGGGGGGGCGTTGGGATGAAAACTTCATCGTGGATGGTTGGAAAGATTACGACGTGATATCAATTGCGTAGAGGTGCTTATTACTCTGGCCGATTTCAATTGTAAGTGGGGCGTTTGAACAAACTGGGTGGGGAAAAAAAAATAAAAAAAAGGGGGGGGGGGGGAGGGATATGGGGAGGGGGGGGGGCCGGGTGGGGCGTTTTAACAAGCGGAATCGGGGGAAGGGGGGGGGGGGTGGCTTTTCACTATGTGCGCGGAAACTATTCATATATAGTATTCATCCTTGAAGAGAACGAATCTGACGGTTGTAGCAAGAAGACGTCCCTTTATATATTGACAATACACAGCAGTGAACTACTTGTATATACAATATTTATAGTGCTAGCTAGCAGCAGTTCTCAGATCGATGATTTCGTCCAAACTTGAATTTCCTTGCTGCATGTGATACTTCACGCGATCGCGCGTGTTATTGTTGGATGTATATATGTATTTATGAAAGATATATAGGTCGGAGTCTCACTTTACTTAGTAGTGCTGGCTATTCATATTATTAGTACCAGGAGCAAGAGTGGTGATCTAAAGACGTTCGGTATTTAATTACACTGCTGTGCGCAGAGGCAACAACAACCGTTTTGAGGGGAGCAATATTAATTGGACGGCTGGCTGTGAGGTTCTTGTGTACTACAATTTTAGGCGTGTGTCCGCACACTGAAACCACCTAGACGTAGTTCGCACCCTAAAGCTACTGACTATTATATGAAAAAACTATAGTCTATACCAGCTGAATATTTTACAAGACGAGACACCCAAGATGCCCTCCGCGTCAGCAACATCACACATAAGAACGGTTTCACATATCGATATATTTATAACCGAAAATGTTCCAAAGTGCTCGCTGCAACGCAGAAAATTTACAGGTTTATCGAACGCAAGAACAAAGGGACCAGGAGACGGGTTTGTCGAATTCGCTCCATTTCATTACGTACTACAGCAGCGTTGTCCCATCACACCACCATGCCACGTCCTCGCAGTGTGGTTCGAGGGCATCGGCGAACTTCTTCCAGGCAACGGGGTCAAACGCATCCCCATAGTGTCGTAGGTGGAGTGGGCGTTTGTATGAAACAAGTGCACCGCTCGATAACCTGATCCTGACCGTTCGTACAATGAGCAGTCTCCGGGCCGCGTCTCTTGTTTGTGAGGTGTGTGACGGCGTGATTTTTTATTGCAATTTTCAAGAGAGCTGTCGCGTTGCCCTATATGAACCTACGTGAGTAAGCACCAAAGTCGGGAAGGAGATGGACATGGCGTGTCGGGCCTGCTGCCACCTTCATGTTGGCACCTAGTCAAGAACCGGGCTGGGCGAAGGGAGACGGGAAGGGGGAAATACCCTGCCTGGGAAAACGGGGGGTAGAAGGGAGGAAATCGGATGCACGGAAGAAGAGGAGGAGACGCAGGAGGACTCCAAGGGCTGCTCAGAAAATTTGCACAGCTGCAAGGGCTAGGTCGAGAGTCAGGGGAACTCGTCGTGGGTACGTACAACGTTTGCACGCTTCCTTTCAAGGGCACGAACGGCATGGGCCACGCTGAGGTGATACTGAAGACTTGCGAGAACGCAGGTTGTGATATAATCGGTTGCAGGAGGTGAGGCGCATTGAACGAAGTGCTTTTTCGGCGGCTGGGTACGTTGTGTTTTGCTCAGGAGCAGACGAAGGAAAGCACGAAAAGAACAGCAACCACGGGGTAGGCTTAGCTGTTAGAGAGTCTATGGTGGCAGGAATGGATAAGGGCATAGTCGCAGTTGAGTGTATCAGTGATAGATTGATGAAGGTTCTCATCCAACTCAAAGGGAAATTTTACGATGTGTCTTTCATTATAGGGTATGCTCCCACTCTCGACTAGAGTACCAGCGAAGATGATTACTTTTGGAGTTCAATTGACTAGGTAGTCAAGGGCTTACCCGGTAGGGACCACCTCCTTGTCCTGATGGACGCAAATGCTCGTACAGGCATGAAAGAGATTGGATGGACCGACAGCAAGGTATTGGGTGCATACGGACGTGACGAGCTGAACGACAACGGAGAGCGACTAATGATTCACGCAACTGACAACAAACTCGCCCTCCTCAACAAGTACTATGCTACACCTGCTCGTGGTATATCGTACACGTTTCAGAGTCCTAACAGTGGAAAGGCCCAGTACAGGCTTGACTATATACTGACACGGCAAGTGGTTAGACGATTGGTACGTGAGGGCACTGTGCGGAGTCCACTCAGCGGGAACGCTGAGTCGGTCCAAAACCTGGTAATCGGAACTATTCGCCTTGTGGGTCGCACCGCACCAATCGCCCAAAGGGAGTAATCAAAAATCGGCGAGCTATTGATCTACTAATATTAATGGCGGACCCACAACTCCGGATGAATTTGCAAAACGCGATAGCGGCCAAGCTTGCCTCGCCGACACCTGCTACAAATGCCGGGAAATGACATGACCTCATGACTGACCGAGACCCTACGGTCGAATGCGGCTGACATAGCGCTCCCTGTTCTGCGCAACCAAGTACGGAGGGGCTGGTGTGCGACCTAGGAGACGAAATCGGAGCTGAACGCACGATGGCCTGATAAAGAAAACGCGACAAAACGGGTCCATTCTGCTCCAACCGATCGTGGTCTTCGGCGAGCCTTGAAGGCGACCACCAAACTGCTTAAACGAACTCGGGTGGACACTGTACAGAGGTTCTTCGAAGATTACGATAACCAACTCGAAGGGCGTATCCGAGAAGGTGATAAATTTGGCTTCAATGAAAACCTCAAGGGGATGGGTGCGGAAGGGAAGACGTTTTACTCGCAGTATATCAATAACGAGGAAGGTCGATTGCAGCGAGATGACGCCCTCAACCGCGAGCGGTGGGTGAGGTGGTTTCACAACCTGCTTAACATCCAGTCGCCGATCCTTGACCCGATATTGTGGACGAGTTTAAACAGGGGCCCCCGTGCAGACCACTGGACGATGTCCCGTCTAGGTACGAAGTAGAGGAGGCGATCCGTGCGTTGGCGAACCGAAAGGTGATAGGCCCCGATGGTCTCCCGGCCGAGCGTCTGAAGGTTTTGGCCAACGGAGGAGAATTGAACACTCTCGGAACGTTCCACGATGTCATCGTCTGTGTGTGGAGGGGAGGTGGCGTGCCGCAACAATGGAAAATATGCAACGGTTAAGGTGCTTCACAAGAAGAAAGCCGGCCTGAGTATGGCAAATATTGTGGAATTTCTATTTTGGCTCACGCCGGGAAAGAGTACTATTCAAAGGCATCGCGCGTCGCCTGAGTGCCTACTGCGAACGCGAGAACATTCTGCCGGAGGAACAGTGTGGGTTCCGACCCATACGCTCGACGGTTAACATGATGTTCGTAGTACGACGACTGCAGGAACCGGCACGGAAGATAGTCACCCTCTTGTACTTGTTCTTTGTCGACCTTACTACAGCATATGACTCCGTCCCACTGAACCATGTCCTTTCTCGTTTTGGTGTGCCACCGAGAATGCTCGCCGTCGTCCGCCGATTCCACGACGGCATGCAAGCATGTGTCGGTTGGATGATGGAGAGTGCTCGGATAAGTTCGTCGTGGGGCAAGGTCTCAGGCAAGGATAAGTGCTCTCGCCACTGCTGTTCAACATGTTTTTCACGTCGGTACGAGTTGTGGCCAAGAAACGATTTCTCGATGATGTAGCCATCACGGACAACATGGTGCAGCTCCATCGAAAGGAAGAAGGCGACAAGACGGGCACTTCACGCACAGGCAAAGACGTCGGTCGGAGGGGGAAAGAGGGGCAGAAGGTGCAGAGATTGTGGGGTATGCTGTACAGTACTGGGCCCTGTTTAGTGCCGGTTCGGCACCACTATCACCCCCAATAGTGCCGGTTACCCCGCGCGCGCAAACACATACACACACAACCAGGCAGAAGACATACTCTACGCAGAAAAATAGGGTATACATGCTGCTGCAGACCTGAACAGCTCTACGCAGGGGCGTACTATGCCATTTGCGGAAGGTGAACGGTGATATCAACCAGACACAACGCCGCCAGACCCTTATGGCCACGGCTGCCAGGGAGGATGTGGCGGGCGGCTGCACGGCATTTGCGGCAGCGTGGTTGATGATGACACCGGAAATCACCGCAATTGCAGCGCGTGCGTCGCCAAGGCCGGAAAGCGCAAAGCGCCAGCAGCGGACAGCGCCGAGAGGTTACAATCTAAACCGCCGAAGGCCACGCATGGGGGGAATATGAAGTAATGGTTGCTTGATTTTTGCGGAGCTCTACCTGTCGTGCTTGTCATTTTTCTTCCTTTATTCTCTTCTTGCACCATCGAAGCGGGTGCGCCAGGCAGACAGGAGAGAGGAGAGATTTTGTCCCGACGTAGTGAGGGAGGGGGTTAGAGCTGTAGTTGTAGTGTGTTATATTGTTGTCTTTGGTGCGCTTTTTGGAGTGTTTTTTTTCTTCATTTTCATTCTGCAACATCGAAGTCTGCAACGAAGAGTGGTATTTCGCTTTATACGCAAACGAGTGCTGTACACGCAGTTTGTGCCGTCACAGCTTACTCGGGTGCATGACGTGTTAGTTTGTCTTACTTTCGTTGTCGACTAGTCCTGGTGAAGCTGTAGCCCGAAATCCAACTACTGTATCTTATTTTACAGCAAACTCTTGTGTGGGCTCCACAGGTTGGATCCACACGTGTCGCAGGAAAAAAGTATGCCCCCGCCCACGCTGGAACTTCA
Source organism: Undaria pinnatifida (assembly GCA_012845835.1). Classification (NCBI taxonomy): domain Eukaryota; class Phaeophyceae; order Laminariales; family Alariaceae; genus Undaria; species Undaria pinnatifida. The sequence continues at coordinate 15,744,746 of JABAKD010000025.1, read as the reverse complement.
CTCAACAGCAGTAGTATCGATCCACATTGTTCTGTGCTTACCCCGCAAGCGTGGGCGCTACACCATAAGTCAAACACAACCTGATCAGTGCCAGTACCGGCACCAATGAAGGATTGGCCAGCCCTCAATAAAACCGTTTTGACACGATTCGCAATCGTGCCGGGTGCCCGGTTTAGTGCCGGTGAATGCTCTGTGCACGTATCGGCACTTAACAGGGACCAGTACTGTACGTGGACGATGCGGGCATCGTATCGCGATCATCAGAAGGGCTGGAGAGGATGGTGACGGTGATCGTGACTACGTGCCCACCGTTCGGGCTTACTGTCTTCGAGGCCAAAACGGGGATCATGTGCCTGAATTCTAAAATATAGGTGGGGCGAGTGGTCGTTCACCATCAATGCACCCGGCCAGGTGTTCAGACAAACAATCGAGTTTGTGTACTTAGGCCGGACTATCACCGCACACAGAAACTTCAGTATTGAAATGACGCGGCGTCTTCAGAGGGCCTGGGCGTGCTTCCAGCGGTACAAGATGGAAATATATGATCCCCCGGGTGTGCGCCTACGCTTGAAGCTGCGTTTGCTTAAAGCCGAGATCATCGAGACACTAATCTACGGCTGCATGACATGGAGCCCGAACAAGCCTGACTATGACAGGCTACGACGGGTTCACCACTCCGTGCTTCTCCGATACCTCCGATGACAGAAACGGAACCGCGGAGGCTACACCGTATCGTACGCCGACGCGCTTGCCAAGACAACTTCCGACAGCAAGGCGGCGATAGTGCACAAACGGAGGGTATTGTTTGCGGCGTTCGTAGCACGCATGGGGGAGAAGCGTCTGCTACAAAGTGCGATGTTTGGGGAGCTTGCTGGTGGTAACGGTTACTCAGGAGGGCAAACAAGGACAAAATAGTGCACCTGAAAGAAGGATATATGTCGGCCTTTGGAATAAAGTTTGAAGGGTGGCGAGAGGCAGCACAGAAGGCCGGCAGATGGTTTTGACGGGAGGGAAGAGAAGGGAGTAAACTGATTCATGTGAGAATGATATGACGCGGAGAGATGCAATAATGCTGCAGAGCGACACGCAAAGACCACGGCAGCGCCATCAACCGTCGGCATCTGCAAGGGACCGGGAGGAGGAGGACGTGGAGGGGTCTCTTGCTTCCTTTACTTGTCTTTTCTTTTTATTTTGTTGTTTTCTCCTCTTTTTTACAATCTTTTATCTTTTCAATTTTCTTTTTTTTTCTTCTCTATCCCCTCCTTTTCTTCTTCTTGGTTTTTTCAAATGATTTGAGTTTGATGTGTGTATGCGCAGTAATAAGAAACCCGGGTATTAGATTCGTTATGTTTATTTTTCTGGGTGGCAGGCGGTGTAGTCTGTAAACTTCAGGCGCGAGTAGTAAGGCGTATGTACCAGTATGAACCTAGAACATCGTAGGCTGACTCCCGGTTTCACTTCTGTACATCTTTCTGGTGGACACGTTAATTGGGTCAGCTATGATACATGCTTGTACCACGCTTTTTATATGTTCAAGTGTATTTCCCTTGGGTAATAATTACCCCCAGAGTTACTGGAAATCGAATATCCATATGCCCGGAGATCCTCACACCCGAAGACAACTGGTAGTGTGTACTGATCCCAGCATAATCGACTATTTTTTTCTGAATGCCCGGCGTAGGGTAGTTAAAGGGAGGATTACTCTCGGTACCCGACAAAGGACCATCAGGCGGAGGAGAAGATAAGAAGATAGAAAATACGCTTTAAAGTACTGGAGTCCGGGAGACCACTCTGAACATGCACAAATATGCACTAAATATGCACTGAGTCGAGGGGGGCTCAACTCGACCATGTCAAACATTGAAACCACCAGTCATATCAACAGTTCTACTCTACCATCTCCGTAAATTCTATGAAGTCATACACATCATACATCAGGCTTGTGCACAGGCATAAACCCACATCCCTCCTGCCTGTGTGCCCGTCATGATAGCGTTAATCAAAACGCACAATTCGAAACCTTGGTTATTCAACAAAGTACATTCCGCAAATGTCCAATGTCAATTTCAAAACAATACTGCCTCAGCTCCACAAACCCCAATATTGATACCCGACTCCTTAGCTAGCGGAATTTAAAACCGAGTAATCGAACGAACATCGCTGACCAGAATACACCGATCATGAGTGCAGTAGGATTAGTCGCTGTAAGACCAGAAAAAAAAACTCTCGACTATTGGGGTTCTATATATCTAGCCTTAAATTACGTCCAAACCACCAGTATTTCACCCCAACCAGACAATTTATTTAGTTGTACTCCCAAACCATTGATCAAGCAAAATTCAATGCCGAAATCATGATGAAATTACCAGGTATCGAATTTCGTCGTCCAATATTCAAAAACAACCAATATTGTTCCCCCACAACTAAAATATATTTCCAAATGTTTGATAAAGAGAAAAGCTCGTGGTACATACTGTCGTTTCCAACATGCCCAGAGAGAATGGAAATTGTATAACTGTTAGTATCAACGCAGGCACGAGTTCGAGTATCGGACGTGATTCGAGCACATAGTGAATCCTAACATCCCGCCTGCTCGTGGCAACTGTCGTCATAAAAAATGCTCATTGCGTCCTGTGGTATGCAAACTCAAAAATGAAAATCACAAATTCAAATACAGTATAGGGTATCGCCTTCAACTCATATTTCATTACCATTAGAGCCGTCCATGCCGCCGCTGCAATTCCACCCACACCCCGCCCCCAACGCCCTTCTTTCCCCACCACCCGCACCATCGCCTAGACCTAGCACCACGCGTATGACAAACCCCAAGATCTAGGCGACCTAAAGCCCTCCCCCTTCGCCCCCCGCCCCCCCCGCCACATTCCCCCCCCCCTTCCCCACAGAAAATATTTTTAGTTTCCACGCAAAAAATTGACCTATCCCACCCGTCCCCTCCCCCCCTCCCGCCCCCCCGTTGATCAAAATCAGGCCCCCACGTCCTCAAAACCTCCGCCCTCCCCTCACCGGTTTTTTCGACTTACAGGATACTCTTGATAAACTGATGCACTTTCTTCCACAGCTGTCAGATTTTGTCCCCCTGAGAAACGTTTTATAGTTTTCCGCGCACAGACTGACTAACATCACCCTGTTGACCCTGATAGCTACATTGTAATCGCAAGGGGAGTCGCCGACCTATATCCCTTACTGAGGACACACAAACCCGTAATACGCGCGATCGGAGTATCACACACAGTTTGCAAAGATGAGTTTGGACAAATATTTCGACCTCACAGCTAGAGTATATTGTAATTTTCGTAATATATATATTCGCATGATCCTGCCTTTTAAAGCACTAAAAGTTGTACTTTACTCTCTTAGCGTGCGTTACGTTTGTCGAAGATAAGTTTCGAAAAAATCAAGCTCCCTAGTTGCTGACCCATAGTCTAATCATCTTAGAAATCTAATTATTAACGTTGGCGAAGCGGTTGTTTTACATATGTGGACCACGGGTTTGTTCATCAGAATACATACTCACTTTCCGTGAACCTTCAGTTTATATCAAAATCAGTTTTATTGATCATGGATGAATAAATATACATACCGCTGAAGGGACAAACACCCGTGACCACGGCTAGTCCAGAAGCTGGAAGGTAGAAGTGTGCCGAAAATAATGAAACACACACATAGACTATATAGTCTACATGAGGCTATACAACGGCTCCGCATGGGCTGGGTGTACCACTTCGACGAAATAAGTTAAAGCTGCTCGATTTGACGTTGAAGTTTAAAGTAATGCCAAGAGTTGAATACGGACATGAGATTCTGAAGGTCATAATTCGCGGAAGAATAACATCATACCAGGAATGCAATAAAGAAGGCAAGCGTAGTCGAACGCTGTCGTTGTTAAATGCGTGGTCAAGTAAATGTTTTAGCAGTGTGTCAACAAAACCGAAATACCAAGGAAAGTATTGAGAAAACATGCGTGGCATTCAGGAAAAAGCCATGCACGGAAACGTTGAAAAATAGTGATATTCACGAAGGGAAGCAAGGAAGGCGCCGTTGATGGTGCCTGGAGAACCCCTCCGGGTTTACTCCACCCAATATACGAAGAACTCACTCACCACAAAGTACCAAATGAAAGAATAAAGGGTTACCAGCTCAACAACATGTAGACAAAGTGGAGAGAAAACAGTATCTCCGTATTATATTTACCACAACCACTAGTGAAAATATCCAACAACGGAAACTATATGTTTTCGAAATGACGGGGCTCCTTAGCCCAAAGTCCCCCGAACGTCTTTCTTGCTTTGCAACATGATTTTGTCGTATGTCTAAGGGCGTGGTATTGTGTTGTTGTTTGTTCGCCACGAGTCGCTTTAGGTTTAGTCGCAATAATATCGGTTTTG